>VXBP01003133.1:371328-634798 GCA_013400115.1 Rhinopomastus cyanomelas
CGCCAGGCCGGGGGGCCCCGCCGGCGGGGTAGGGCGGGGGCCGGGCCCCCAGGGGCGGGATGGGGGGGGCTGGCCATGGGGGGGCCCCCAGCTGCCACGTGTGCTGGGTGCCCCCCGACACGGCCCCTCAGCTGCCCCCACCCTGTCCTGGGCGATGCGGGTGGCCGGGGCGGGGGTGGGGGTGCAGAGCGGGGAGCGCTCATTGCTGCACTGAGCTGCCCGTTCTCAGCCTCCTGCAGGGCAGGGGCGGGCACAAGGACAAGTGTGGTGCCATGCTGGGGGCTGGCACTGTCCAGCCGTCACCCTGGGGACACTGATGCTGTGTGTGTGTGTGGGTGGCAGCGCTGCCTCCTGCCATGTCCGGGGTGTGGGGGTGTGTTTGTGGGCAGCAGCTCTGCTTCACTGTGCTCTGCCATGCCATGCCACGCTGTGCCATGCCATGCTATGCCACACTGTGCTGTGCCATGCCACACCAAATATCATGCTGTGCCAAGCTATGGCACACCACACTGTGCCATGCTGGGCTGTGGCATGCCTTGCCATGCAGTGCCCTGCCGTGCAGTGCCATGCCGTGCAGTGCCGTCCAGCTGACAGCCCCTGTCTGGCCCCGATGTTGGCCGGCGGGGAAGGGGCCCCGGCGAGGGAGGAAGCTTGGCCGCCTCCGGGGCTAGGGCCAGCGGGCTGGACCATCCAGGTCACTGTGGGGCTGGTGGCTGCCACCACCCTTCTCTGCTGCTGGGAAAGGTCGCGTGGGTCAGGTCTGCAGGGACGGATGGACAGATGGACATGGAGGAGTGGGTACAGAACGGGCACAGTGCAGTACCAGGGCAGGATTTGGCAATCCCTAGCCATTTGGTTGCCAGCCAAGAGGCTGTGTTGGCTGCAGTGGTTGGCGACATGGCGGGGGTGACATGCTGGGGCCACTGAGGGGCCCCCGTGCCTTGCCCTTTGCCCACTGCGGGGGGTTGGGGGGGGCCACAGCAGGGTGGCCGACCGGGCTGGCAGGGCCTGGTGCCAGCACCGTGTCCGCTGGCTCCTGCTCAACCTGTGGTCTTGAGCAGAGCTGGGCACAGCTGCGGGGCCAGGCTGGGGCTGAGATGCGAGTGCCCCTGTGCCCGAGGTGACCCCTGCGTGTCCCCTGCAGCGCCTGCCCTGGCACCATGCATTCGCTGGAGGAACCGCTGGACCTCAAGCTGAGCATCTCCAAGCTGAGAGCTGCTCGGGACAAGAGGGGACCCCTTGGACCTCGAAGCCGTGGCCCCCAGCCCCCTAACACCCCGCCGGCCGGGGATGGCCGAGGGGGTGGCCGGGGGGGTCGCCGGGCTGTGCCAGCCTCACCATGCCCCAGCCTCCTGTCACGCTCTCGGCTGGCAGAGACACGGGCTGGGCGAGTGGCCCCCATGCCACTGCTCGACCTCAGCCTCTCTCCTCGCTCCGGCGCAGAGTCCCCAGCTGGCAGCGCCTCGCTGTCCCCTGAGCGCCAGGGCAGCGGGGACCCCCCTGGGCCCCTTGCCCCCCACGTAAGTCTGGCTGCAGCTTCCCCACCCTGCAGTGTCCTTGGGGCTGTGGTGACCCAGCACTGCCCACATGGGGACATCCCCAGGGGTCTCTGTCCTGTCCCACTTCCCCCAACATGACCCCTGACTAGTGGCATTCTCAGGCCAGCTCCTGGTGGGTGGATTCTGGGGTGTTCTGGGGTGGCTCTGGGGGATCCTGGGGTCTCTGAAAAGCTCTGTTGGGTTACAGGGGACTATGGAGGGCAGTGGCAGCCTTGGGGTGGTCCTTCGATCTTGGGTAGGGGATCAGTTGTGGTGTCCGGAAGTGACTATGGGGGTCTCTGGGGAGCAGTGGCGAGCTTTAGTAGGCAGTGGAGGGTTTCTGGGAGGTTCTGGGGTCTCTGGAGGGGACTGGGGGACTATGAGGGTCTCTGGGAGGTTCTGAGGTCTCTGGAGGGCAGTAGGTGGCTATGGGGGGGGTCTCCATGCAGCATGGCCCATCCCCCACGGCCCCACCCCCGGGACTCTGCTCCAGGATTTCCAGTCCTTGCGCTACATCGATGGCCTCCCCAGCTCCTTCCAGTTCTTCCTGCCGCTGGGGGCAGGAGGGGGCCTCCACTTGCCCCCCACCGCTTTCTTGCCCCCCAGCAAGGAGAAGCGCCTCCCCCCTGAGCTGCCTCTTCCCAAGCAGCTTGTCTGCCGCTGGTCCAAGGTCAGCGGGAAAGATTGGAGGGGGAGGGGTCTGCACAGAGCATTTGGGGGACTGTGGATGGTGATGGTGGGCTGGGAGAGACACTGGGGCATTGGGAGGTTTTGGGGGGAGCACACATGGGCATTTTGGGGTTGAAAAGGGGATGTGGGGCTGGAAAGCCGTGGCAGATGTGGGGTTGGATGGGGACAAGCAGAGACTGGATGTGGATGATGGGGAGCTGTGGGTTCTGCAGAAATGCTTGGGGGAGGTCGTATGGGACTGGGAGGATCATGTAAAGAGCCATTTCTGTGTCCCTGGCTGAGGGTGATGAGACTGGCACTGGAAAGGGGAGGTCCTGCTGGGCCCCACCCCGTGCTGGTCCCACTTATCCCCAGCCTCTTGCCCACAGTGCAACCAGTTCTTTGATCTCCTGCAAGACCTGGTGGACCACGTCAACGATTTCCACGTCAAACCTGAGAAGGATGCAGGGTACTGCTGCCACTGGGAGGGCTGTGCCCGCCATGGCAGGGGCTTCAATGCCAGGTGGGTAAGGGGCTGCAGGCACTGGAGAGAGGTCCCTAGGGGGTTGCTCTGGGGAGATGGGAGCGCGGCAGAGGGAGGTCATCCATCCGTCCATTCGTCCAAGGGGAGCAGAGTGTGAGGTCCTCGTGGCTGTATGAGCTGGATGTCTGTGCCCACCATCTCGTAGCTAGGCAATGCCAGAGGGCTGGAGCTGACCCCTCACCCCCATGACATTGCCCCGGCCCTGACAGGTACAAGATGCTGATCCACATCCGGACCCACACCAACGAGAAGCCGCACCGCTGCCCCACCTGCAACAAGAGCTTCTCCCGCTTGGAGAACCTGAAGATCCACAACCGCTCGCACACAGGTCAGTGCTTGTTCCAGGGATGCGTTCAGCAGGGTGGGAGACGTGGAGGGGGAATGTAGCCAGGCTGCCTGTGTACCCCACCCTGGCAGCCCCCATCCCTGTGCTGTCCTGTAGGCGAGAAGCCCTACATCTGCCCCTACGAAGGCTGCAACAAGCGCTACTCCAACTCCAGCGACCGCTTCAAGCACACACGCACCCACTATGTGGAGAAGCCCTACTCCTGCAAGATGCCGGGCTGCCACAAGCGCTACACAGACCCCAGCTCCCTGCGCAAGCACATCAAAGCCCACGGCCACTTCGTCTCTGCTGAGCACCCAGAGATGCTCAAGGTGCAGCCACCTCCCAGGACGCCGCTGGGCTCGGCGGAGGTGCCCTATGTGAATGGGGCGCAGCTCGTCATCCCCAATCCTGCTGCCCTTTTTGCTCCTCCAGCCCTGCCTGCCTTGCCCATCCCTTTGGCGCCAGCACCGCTGGACCTCAGTGCCCTGGGCTGTGGGGCTACAGGGGCCCTGCCTGGCCCTGTCCTGCCCCTCAATGGTGGCCCCTTGAACTTGGCTAAGAGCCCACTGTTGCCCTCGCCCTTCGCTGCAGGATTGGGGCTGCCCGTCCTGTCACTGCTGGCAGGCGGGGCCAAGGCTGAGGGTGAGAAGGGTGGTGGGGCTGAGGGGCGGCTGCCCAAGGTGGGCAAGGGGTCTGATAGCCGCAAGGAGAGGGCTGAAAGGACGGAGCCGGGGCGGCTGCGGGCCCCTCCTGAGAGCCTGGCCCTGCTGCCAGGGGCTGTGCTTGACCTCTCGGCTGGTGTCAGCTCAGGGGGCAGCCCCGAGGCGCTGCCCCCTGGGTGGGTGCTCATCCCCCCTGGCTCCTTGCTGCTCAAACCTGCTGCCGTCAATTGAGGGGCATGACGATGCCCAGGGCTGGTTGCTGGCCCGGTGGGCAGATCCCACTCTCTGGGGATGGGGGGCATTGACCCCTTCTTCCCTGCAGCCCCCCGGCCCCAGTGGGGCCTCGCTGATGCTTTTAGCCGCCACGAAAGAAGAACAGACTCTTCTGAGAAAAGCAATAATCCCGTGGTGGCCGGAGCTGGCAGCGACCCCATGCCGGGGCAGTATGAGGGCAGGTGGGGGTGTGGGGTTCCCCCTGAGCCCCCTGGCCCAGGCAGCTGGACACGCCGCTATTTATTTCTCAATCAGCCCCCTGCTACGACTGGGCCTGACTTGGGCTCATCTGCTGCCACTGACTCGGCGTCTCCCTGCCCAGTGCTGGCATCCCACCCCAGGGACAGTGGGGTGGCAGCTCGGGGACTCCAAGATGCGCCCAGCAGAGCTGTCCAGCCCCGCCTAGCTGGCATGGCTGCGGGCAGCATCGTGGCTACAGCATCCGAGTGCCAGGCCCAGCTGGCTGGGTACATGCCAGCCGGTGCCTGCCTGCATCCCTCCCACCCTTGCCCACCCTCCTGCCCCCGCTGCCTCCCCGGCCCTCCCCGTGACAAGGCACACGCCTGGCGTGTGCTGCTCACAGCGCCGGCTCCATGCCGGGGCAGAGCCACCGTGTTTAGCTACATCCATACTTAACCACATCCCGCCGGCGCATGTGGGCAGCGGGCAGGGCTTTGGGTGCTGCGAGGGCACCAGCCCCCTCCCAGCGAGGACCTCTGGTGAGGCCCTCCAGGCCCTGGGGCAGCGCTGGAGCGGGCAGGATGTGGCTGTGGTGCCAGGAGTGGGCAGCATGCCCAGCCTGGGTGCAGGCAGTTCAGAGCCTCCCCAGGCACACGCTGGACTGGGAGTTTCATGTTCTTCCTGCTCAGAAATGGCAAGGGGGAGGTTCTCTCCAATTGCCCCCTGCCCACTGGAGGGACCTCTGGCCACGTGCCACGCGGGGAGCTGGTCTCCCTGCCCTTGCCCGGCGCTGCCCCCGCCCCAGCACGGCTGTGGGCCTCGACCAGGCCACTGCGGCCGGTGAACGTGTACGTCTCCTCGCTCCTGCGTCCGTTTGTTGTTGCACATTCCAGGACATCAGTATTTTAACGGTCTCGAAGTGCCTTTCTATCGTAGTTTCTGGGTTGATTTTATTTTCCTCCTGTCGGGCTCCATCGCTGTTAGCGTAGCATTTCAGGACTGCAGAAGTACGAGATAAGCTAACGATTATAACACTATACTCCTCCAGGAGAGAGGAGGTTTATTAAGGAAACAATAAAGTGAAGTTGAAGTAAGTTTCTGTTCTGGTCTGGCAATGCCAGTGAGGAACCTCAGATGGGGACAGAGGGGTGCTGGAGGTGCTGGGTGCCATCTCGGGGTCACAGCTGGCTCTGCTCCATGCCCCAGCACATCCCCACACTGCTTCCTGGGCAGCCCTAGCACCACTAAAGCCTTGACAGGGGTGTTCAGGACAAGCCCCAGCCCAACCAAAGTGTCCCCCTCCAGCCCCTCACCCTGACCTATTGTGGGAGAAGGTGATGGCTCAGAGATCCCAGTGGTCCCCATGATGCAGGGCCAGACATAACCAGGTGCTCGCAGCAAAGGCATTTGAACCCACCACAAAAATAACTCCCTGAGTGCCATTTGAGCCCTGGTAACCATCAGTGCCCCTTCTTTCCCAGCTGCCCCTCTCTTCTCCCCCAGCCCCTCACAGAAGCAAGTCCATTCTCTCTCCCCTGGGCACAGAGCAGCCAGGCCGGGCACAGGAGGACATGGCGTTTATTTGCTACCTATAAGTTAGGGGTGGGGAGACGGGGGCATGGGGCTGGCAGGAGTCACGTCTCGCCTTTCCTCCCCTTTTCCTTCTCTTCTTTGGCCTGGATGCGCAGCTCCTCGTCCAGCCGCTCCTTGGCTCTAACCACCTATTGGACACAGGGACAGGGTGACACAGCGGGGACAGGCTGCCCCCTCCCGTCTCACTGAAGCTGTTTCTCCCCAGCCCCAGGTGGAAAAAGGTGCTAGGGCAGAGCTGGGGGCCAGCGCAGGCCCCTCCACCCCCTCCTCTGCTCACCTTGGACTGGAGGTAGAAAGAGCCTCCCACTGCCTTGTCGTTCACCTTGAACAAGTGGTCGTAGTTCTGCCCAAGAGAAGCTCTCAGTCAGATCGATCCCCTCTGCCTCCTTAGCCCCAAACCTTGTGGCCTCCTGCTCCCTATGGCTAGCTCTGCCTGACTCCAGGATCCTGGTCAGGTGTGTCCAGGGAGCCCATATTCCCTTCCCCAAGCAGCAGACACAGAGACTGAACCTGCCAGCTGCTAATGACCATGAGCTGTCATGCTCCTCCAACTAGGGCAGGAAACCTCAAACTGGGTTAATGGGGTCCAGGATGGCACCCACACTGCCTCCAGGGTCTAGCTCTTGCCCTGTGTCAGGCAGCAGTCATGGACTGGGCAGACTACTGCTGGCACCATCTGTTCCCACCTCTGAGGGAGCCTTTACCTTCTGGATCTCCTCTGGGTTGAGACTTGAGACATTGAGGATCTGCTGAGCTTCTTGGAGACTGATGCCAGTAATCCTGGAGGCAGTAGCAGACTGGGGCCTCTCCGAGCGTCCTCGTGCATCTGCTGCTGCTCGGCTTGCTGCCCGGAGACACCAAGGGTGTGAGTCCCCAACTGCTGACCCCCATGTCAGGTCCCTAGAACCCCTGTGGGTTGGGGCTGTTGTGTCCTGGGGGATTCATCCCACTCTGCTCTGTGGAGCTGCTGGGATTTCTTGGAGCGTGGCAGTGGTGCCAGCTCTGGATTGGTGCATGGGATGGCTGCTGGGAGCTGAATCGAGTGGAAACATCGTAAGCTTGGCCCCAGGATGTGGGTACTGACTGTTCCTCTGTGACAAGCCTGGTAGTGCCCCCTGGGGGACAGCCCTGGGGAACAGGGAGTAGTGGGGTGCCCTGGAGGACAGGGAGCAGCAGGGTGCCCCTGGGGACAGGAGCTAGGGAAAGGGAGGGGATGTGCTGCCCAGCGCTGTGGGCACACAAGGAGCAGCACCCCGGGTTAGGGAGAGCGGCTTGGCTCGTACCTGCTAACTCCTGGCGCAGCGCCCTCATGAAGGCCCGTCCGACCACCTGAGCCCCCACCAGGATGATCTGTGCCAGGTACTTGGCCTGCGAGGACAGCGCACTGTCACTGCCACCCGGGCCCTGCCCCTGAGCCCTGTCTCCTCGTCCCGGGCCCTGTCCCCACCAGAACCAGCTCCCTCGCACCGCCCCAGACCCTGTCCCCTCCGCAGAGCTATTCTGCACCTCCCCAGGGCCTGTCCGTCTCCTCTCGGGCCTTGTCCGGCCCGGTTCTCTACAGCCCCGGGCCCGGTCCCTCCTGTCCCGGATCCCGTTCCGCCTCAGCCGCTGTCCCTCCCTGTCGCCATCTCCCCGCCCCGTGGTCCTTCCCGGAGGTTCCTTCTCTCCACGCCGGTCTTTCTCACCATGTCCCCGCCGCCGTTTCCGCCCCGGCGGGTCAATGGGTCAAGGAGCGAAGGTCACGGCGGCCACCGAGACAGCGGCGCGGGGCGGAGCGCCCGTCCTGGCTGGCCACAACGCCCCCTGGCGGCCGTGGAGGTCTGACCCGCAAGGCTGCAGCCACCCTGCGAGCACCGCTCCCACTCCCCCCGGATCCCCGCCTTAGACTCCGGTTCCACCCACCCCCGGCCCGCAGTCACGGCAAGAGGCGAGTGCTGGTGCAGCGGCTTTAATAGCGGGGCCTGCCCGCGGCACCGCCGGGCTCGGGGTGAGGCCTGGCCCGAGCCCCACCGAGCTCAGGTCTCCTGGTTCTTGTCGTCTTCCTCCCCCTCTTGGTCCTTCCTGCCTGGTCCCAGGGTCTCTGCGGGGGTCTCGGGGCCGCCAGGGCCCGGCCTAGTCCTGCAGGAGGCGCAGTGGCAGCGAGGGCCGCGGTGGAGCGGGACCGGCCTCGGCAGCCCTGGGTGTACCCCCACCGCGGCCCGCACCTACCCACTCGTCCTCGTCCACCCCCTCGAAGGAGTCCTGGGGCAGCGGGTCATCCCGGTTGCCCAGCCGAGCCACCATGGCGCTCAGGAGCTGCGGGAGGTAGGGCAGAGCCTTGAGGTTCAGAATGGCCACCCGACCCGCGGCAGAGTGGTCCCGGGGTGCCCCAGCACCCACCTCCTCCTTCTTCTGCTGATCAGACTTCTCCTCCAGGTACACGGATGCAGGGACAAACTTCCGCGCTGGAGCCTCCTTGGGGGCCTCACTCACTGGGAGAGCAGCGGCAGCACCATGGGGCAGGAAGGCTTCACCGCACAGCTCACACCCTCCACCCCCTTAGCTGTCCCCGGGGGCCCAGGACCCTCACCCTGCACCCCCCCACACCTGGCATCATGTTGGCTGGGCACAGGCTGATGTGGCGCTGCTGCCTGTCCTCCCCTGCCAGCCAGACGCTGCCACTGAGGGCCGGCTCCCACCACACGCGGGTCGGTGGGTAGATGTCATCCTGGAAATACTCCTTCTGCGGGGGCGAGAGGTATGAGGGGGCATCCGCCACTTCCTTCACCACCCCATGGCTGGGACCCCGCTTCCTACCTTAACACGAGGCACGTGGAAAGCTACAGGCTCCAGGGTGCTCTGCCCAAGGCGCAATGCCCGGGCAAACTCCACCTCCTGCACCTCACATACGGTTTTGGGCAGGAACACGAAGCCCTGGTAAGTGGATGTGTGAGCATGTGCTGGCGTGGGGCTGACGGGGGGCACAGATGGGCAGCAGGGCCCTGGTGAGCCCCTCTGTACCTTGTGGGGTTCATTGGAAGTGAAGCTGTTGCACTCAAGGAAATAGGGGGGCTCTGGTGTCACCTCATAGAGGAAGACTCTGGTGTCACCCTGGGGATTGAATAAGATGGGAGTTGGCAGGGGTGTGTGTGGAAGGTCTCTCCGCACTGTCAGGGTGCTCTAGGTCTGTAGCTTCCCTTTTTTCTGTGGGGCAAGCCCTCACCTTGCCAGTGAGGAAGACAACACTGGTATCCTCGTCGTAGAAAGGCAGGAGGGTGGAAGGAGCCACATCGAGGCCAAGGACAGACAAGGGTCCCTCGGACAGAGCCTGTGCCCGGTACAGGAGAATCCTCCTCTCGCTGCGGCTGCAGGGGGGTGACAGTGGAGTGGATGAGCAGTGTCTCTTGGGGACCTCTGTCCCAACACGTGCGCCCCTTTTTTACCTGTCAAAGCCAGACACCAGGAGGTAGTCGCTGCCACAAACCCAAACCAAGCGTGCTCCACGTCCCCCTTCGGGACCGGGTCCCTCCTGTGTGGGGTGAAGGTCACTCTGGCTGCTTGGGGAGAGCTGGGGGTGCGAGCAGGTGCCCGCAGTGGGGTTGAAACCGGCCTGTCCCCACCGCTGTGATGGTACCTGTTGAGGCTGAGGGCTGTGCCGGGGCTCATAGAGCCGCAATCGGGTGTCTTTGCTCACTGTTGCCAGCTTCTTGCCATCAGGGCTCCAAGCGAGGTTGAAAATCTAGGAAGGGCAATCTTGTGTGAGTATGTGTGTGTGTGATGCTCCTGCCTGGCCAAAGCCATCCCCTGTGTGTCCCCAAACATGTCACCTCTCATCTCTTACCTGATCGGTGTGTCCCAGCAGGCACAAGGCTTCCTGCCCAGTGCTCAGCTCCCAGATCCGCACGGTCATGTCATAGGAGGAGGAAACCAGGAGATCGGATGCCACAGGGTGGAAGCGGATGGAGTAGATCTTCTCTGTGTGACCTGGTAAGGGTGAGAGGTGCATGGCCATCCCTGCCTGTGCCATGACTGGGACACTGCCCGGCTGGCCTGTCACCAACACGGGGTGCTTGCTCTGCCTCCCCACATGCCCCTCACCTCGGAGGACAGCGTCAGGCTCATGCAGTGTCTCCTGCATCCCTCCCTCAGGGATCCGCCACAGCCGTATCTTGGCATCCTCACCCGCTGCAGCACCACAGCAGCAGGCACTGGTTAATGCGGTGATCTGGTGCCCCCAGTGCCGGGGCTAACAGAGGGTTAGCTGCTGGGGATAGCTCAGAGGAAATGGCTCACATACCCACAGCAAGACGCCGTGGGTCAAAGGGGTCCCAGGAGAGGTCGGCCACCGCTGAGCCGTTCTGGATGGTGGGCACAGCCCCATCGGGGAGGCGCCCGGGCTTGGATAGCTGGGGGCAAGAACCAAGGGGTCACTGGCACTGCACCGTCTGGAGCTTCGCAGCCTCCGCACAGTACGGGGGGTACCTCTAGGATGGCGATCTGGCCACCGGCAGAGAGCAGGGGCAGGGCAACACGCTGGTGGTTGGCGCAGAAGCCGTCGCACTCGCCCGGTGTGGTGAGGCTGAGCCCGCGCAGGTTGGTGAGGTGAGTGTCGCGGTGCAGCACCCGGCCCTGCACGTGCCTGAAGCGGGAGCTGGGCCCTGGCGCAGGCAGGAACAAGTGAGTGCCCTAGGTGAACCCCATTGCGTAGGGACACCGAGCCCACCCTGCCACCTGCTCACCCAAAATGCTCTGCAGTGACTTCTGGCTGGGGCTGCTGGCAAAGCCGCTGGAGGGCCCAGTGCTAGCCGAGAGGGAGGTGGCTGTGCTGCTTGGAGAAGCCAGAGAGGATGGCGAGGAGTAGCCACTACCCTCCTATGGGAGAGAGAGCGGGGGGTGCTAGCATCCCAGCCCTCCTCCTTCCCTGTGGCATGAAGGTGATGGGTGCCCTCTGACCCTCCAGCACCCTCCCAGCACCCAGTGCTCACGCTCCGATCAGTGTCAGTGGGGCCGGTGTTGGTGGAGCTGGTGTTGGTTGCTGGCAGCTGTGTGCTGGTGATGGCCAAGGAGGTGAAGGTCTCCGTGGGTCTCTTCGCAGGGTGCAAGCTTACCCTCCTCACCTGCCAGTGGGCAGAGTGGTGGGCAGGGAACAGTCCCTGGCAATGCCACCAGGACAGCCTCCCCAGGTGACACTGACCTGCTGGGTGTCCCCTGCCCACCAGGCCTGGGCATTGGTGGCTGGCAGCATCCCGGCGCAGTCAGGGAACAGATCCTCATGGAATTCCTGCACGGACTGCAGGAAAGGCACAGGGTGATGTGAGTGTCCCTGGAACCTCACAGCTGGCAGGCACGGCCTCAGCTGTGGCTCCCTGGGCACTTGCTGGCACCCCTAATCCAGAACCACATCCTCAAGAGCTGTGTGCCCAAGCCTGTAGGTGTCAGGTGCTGCCTCACTCAGCCTTGCATGCAGGCAGCACCCCAAGCAGCACCTATCACCCATGTTTGAGCACCTGATCTCCATCTTTAAGCACCCAGTCTGCCAGGTCTGGCACCTAGGATCCTGCCTCCGGCACCCAGACTCTGCCACCCAGCACCCAAATTTCAACTGCTTTAAGCCACTTCAAGCACCTGGCATTTAGGATCTGGCAACCAGCACCCATGACGCAACAGCACCCAGCAGGTAGCACCCAGCTGTCAGCACACACTCTCCAGCACCCAGCAACTTGCACACAGCCTGCTGCTGTCCCCAGGCCTGCTGCCCTTTGTCACCCAGCACCATCACAGTGTTCCCTGTGAGATGGCACCAGGTGATGCAGTGCCCCATGCAGCCTCCTCTTACCTTGCGTGGCACCAGGTAGCTGATGGGGACAAGGGCGCTGGCAGTGAGCTGCAGGATGCGCAGCACCTCACAGGCCATGACGTCCAGTGCCAGGCGTGGCACAGCAGCCAGGCCTCGAGTGCTACCCTCCGTCCGGCACTGGCTCACTGCAGGGCAAACAGGGTGGCCACCGGTCAGGTGAGAAAGGGTCAGGACTGCAAGACCCTGGTGTGGGACCCATCCTGCTTACCTTGGGTGAGTGCCGGCTGCGCGGGTGCTGCCTCGAAGCAGTACAGGACGTTTTCTCCCTGGGAGAGAGGCAGTGGGGACAGGGCATGAGATGAGCACCATGTTGTGCCCACTTGCACTCCACCTTGCTACCCTCCTCTGCAGCCACATGCACACTGCTGCAACCCTTGCACCCCACTGCACCCACATGCACCCCACTACCATAATCCTACACCCCACTGTACCCACAGGCACCCTACTGTAATTCACTGTAGACTCATGCACACCACAACACCCATCCACACCCTCCCTGCACCCTGCCACAGCCCTCTGTGCACCCACATTAACCCCACTGCACCTTGCTATTCTCCCCTGCACCCTTCTGCATTCTCCTGTACCCCACAACACTCTGCACCCCACTGTGCTCCCTTGTACCCCACCACAATCTGCTGCCATGGGACCCACCTTCCCTGCCAGCACCAGCAGCCCCGTGTCAGCGTCGTACAGCGGCATGGCTACCCTGCGAGGGGAGGTGGGTACTGAGCAGGGGCACCCACTGGCACAGCACCCTGGTGGCTGCAGGGCACCCTGCTGCCAGCCCTGCACCCAGCAATGGCACCTAGCCATGCTAGGGGAAGCCACTGGTGCCTGTGGAGAGCCCTCGGGCCATCGAGGCCGGCTGGTCCGGTTCAAGGCGAGCGCGTGGCACACCCTGGCATCATGCCTGCCTCATCCAGCACCTCCCGTGCCAGCCAGACCCACGAGCACCCTGTGGCCCAGGCCCTGGTCCCACACCCTGTTTCCATTTGTGGCCATGGACTGCTGGGTGGCTGGAGGTGGCCATGCTGGGGGGATGCTGGGTCGCTTATGCCTGTCAGCTGTGGGCACAGTGTTGCTGAGCACTGCTGAGGTGGCCTGGCTGAGGTCACTGTTACGAGTGCTGCTGCCACTGGGGCCCAGGGCTGGGACAGAGGCACCCTGGTTATCCCAGCCTGGCCTGTGCCATCGTGGGGTGCCAAACTGGGACTGTTGTCCTGTGGCACTGGGCACAGCTCTGCTATTGCTGGGCAGCAATGGCAGCAGCCCTGCTAGAGCCACCCACAGTGCCCTTGGCTCCAGCGAGGGGTCTGCCAATGCCAGACGTGCTGGGGTCCCCAGTTACCCTGGGAACACTGGATATGGGGGCCCCTGGTGGTGGCAAGGATGCTCAAGGGTCTAGGGGTGCTGGAGATGCCAGGAGCTCCAGAGGTCCTTGGGACCTCGATGACTCTGGGGGCTCCTGGAGCTGCAAGGGACCTTGTGGATGTCGCCGAGGTCCGTGTCGCGGGCCCCTATAACTGAGGGTGGTCCGGCAGTCCCTGTGGCCATGCGGTGGTCCTCGGGGGTCTCGACCCTCCGCGAGGCCCAGGTGCGCGGGGGGCGGGGCTTTGGGAGCGGTGGAGCCCCGCCCCACGCCGCCCAGCGCACGCAGCCAATGGGGAGGCGGCGCGAGGACAGGCCCCGCCCCACAATTTTAAAGGCGCCCCCTGCCCACGGCGCCGCCAGAGGGGAGCGGCCGCCATGAAGTGAGCGGCGGGCGCGGCGGGGGAGCGGCCGGGCCCGCGGTGAGTGCCGGGGTGGGGGTCCCCGGGGAGCGGAGCGGAGCGGGCATGGAGAGGCTCCGCCGGGCTCTACAGGAGCTGCTGCTCGTGCAGAACGCGGGGGTCAGGGGCGCCTCGGCCGGGTACGGGGCGCTGCGGTGCCGCTGACAGGGTTCCGCGTGTCCCGGGGCTCCCCCGGCCTCCGCCGATCCGGGACAGCTCGGTGCCCCGTCCGACGCTGGGTGAGCCAGGGGCTGGGCCTGGTGTTGGGTCAGGCGAGGGAGGGTAGGGCTGTGGCTGGGGTGCAGCCCAGCACCCCCAGCCGTGTCTGGGGGCTGTGACCCCGCCCCCAGCATAAAGACTGCAGGACCCTCTCGGGCCTGGGCCCAACCAACCTTGCTCTGTCCCATCAGGCGTTGGCAGCAGGGCTCGTCTTCTGGGTCAGCAGAGGTGGAGGCTGCTGGCAACAGGGACCACCACCACCACCTCGGCTGAGGGCTGGGGCACGGTGGGCCCTCCCTGTCCTTGGGGACTGAGCTGCCAAGGGGCTGCACAGGGTTGCTGGGTAGTGCCAGTCAGGGTTATCCCTTGGCTGGCACAGATGAATGGGTGCTGGCGGGGATATCCCACCAGCTCCCTGTGCATGTCATTGCCACTCAGTGGGTGTTGGAGTGTGCCAACCCTCCCCACTGAGGTGTGAACTTGGGCCATGATGGAGTGAGCATCCCTTCTTGTGGCTGGATCCTTCCTGAGCTGGCAGCTGCCAAGAGAGCCAGCACATCTCAGCAGAGATGCTCCAGTTCCAGTAACCCTCTTGCCAACTAGAACACATGTGCCTTCCACAGACCTGCCGTTGCCAATATGCCCTGCACTGGCAGGTCTCATTCTGCTGGAACTGGGGTGGCCGGACTGGCCGGGGCTGTGCTGCTGCCCACATGGTGCTGGGCAGTGCCGCCGTCAGGGATGACACTAATTACCATTTTCCCCTGTGCCACGCCAGGGCCGGGTGGCCCTGATGCAAGAGCTGCCTGGCTGGCTGGCTGGCTCTGCTGGCGGGACGCGGCAGGAGGAAGTGCTCGGGGACAGCGGCGGCCACCCCAGTCACCCCGTAGGAATCTGCCCGTGCTGCTGGGATCACGCGTGGCAGCATCGCCTTTCTCCTAACCGCATTGGCGTCGGGGTTCTACCATGGGTGGTTTGTCTGCTGGTAAAGTGGCTCTGCTGGTTTTACTCCTTGTCGGCACCTGAGCCAGGGAGCGCGGCTGGGTCAAAGGGGCAGGAGCGGGCTGGAGGGGCTGTCGAGCGCCCTGGGGAACGCAATAACCAGGCCCGCATTCCTCCGGGGCTGCTGCGGAAACTTTAATTAAATAGGGAGGGGAGCCTGGGAGGAGGTGGGAGCTGTGGCAGCACAGGGTGGGTTGAAGGGGAGTAGGATTAAGGGCTTAATCCTGCATCCCCCTGTCTGGCTCTCTGGAGGGGGCATGCGCTGCCAGAGGCTTGTTTTAGGGGGTGTGTAAGCAAACCACCAGGCAAAGGCACCGTGTCCCTCCCGCAGCGATGGGGAACGGAGCTCGGCGACATGCCGGGGGCAGCCGTGGCCTGGCTGCCTGCCGCCAACAAGGGGGGCTTTGTTTGGCTGCAGGGCCTCACTCGCTGGTGCGGGAAGGGACATCCTGGCTGTGGTGGGTTTTCTGAGCTGTGGGGAATGGAGGTGACCCCTGGGAGGGCTCCTCCAGCCCGTCTGGCACAGGTGTCACCCCATGGCATGGAGATATGGCTGCCACTTAAGGGCAAGTGCCAGCTTTGTCGCTAAAGCACATGGTGGGTGCAAAGCAGGGTGACCTGGCCTGGGGTGGGCTGCAGGCAGGGAGAGAGGGGACACAGTGCTCCCACTCCAGCAGACTGACAGGGAAAGGCTGAGCTGGGACTGGGGGAATCTGAGCCCAGATCCTCCCCGCAGTTGGAAAATATGAATAATTCGGCAAATATCTGTGGTGCAGGCGCGGAGGAGCTCAGCCAAGGCAGCAGCAGGCCACTGGCAGGGTGGTGCTAACACCTCCAACAGAACCGGGGCCCCCTCTCTGCCCTTGGGGAACCCCTGGGGCATGGGGAAACGCTGTCCTTATTCTGGAGGGGTGAGCACCCCGTGAGCTGGGGCCAGGTTACCCCTGGCGGGAGCAAGGAGCAGGGTGGCGGTGCAGGTGATGTGCTGGCGTGTGCCAATGCAGCGGGGAGGTGGCGGAGGCGTGCAGGCGGAGCTGCTGTGCCGCCTGCCTGGCGCTCGTGGCAACATGGGGATGTGCGGCCATGGCCTGGCCAGCTGAACCTGCCCAGAGGAGCGGGAAGGAAATGCCAACATAATTAAAGGGACGAGAGAGCCATGGAGTGGAGTCAGCAGCTGGCTGCAGCATGGACACGTCAGCGAAACCTGACCCTGGCATTGCAAAACCAGCCTGGCCTCACCAGCTCCAACAGGCCTGGCCCTGCTCTGTGCTGCCCACCCTGGCATGGTCATGGCACCCTGTGCCTAGCATCTCCCTGCTGCAGATCTGCCCTGGATGCTGGCTCAGTGATGAGGGGTGCTCAGTCTGCCCTCAGCCTCTTGAGCCCTAAAGAACCCCTCACAAGGGCTCCAGGATGCTGGGCACCAAGGGCCTGGCTGTGATGTTGGGTTCTGGCAGTGGCATCAGTGAGGGGAGCCAAGAGGGCCCTCTCCCTCAGTGACCTTCCAGAGGTGACCCTGCTCCTCAGCAGCCCCTCCTGGGGCTGAGGGCAGGTCATGGCGGGGCAGGGCTGCTTGGGCCAAGTGACTCAGGCGCTTGTGGTGACCCTGCCCAGCAGCTTGGGCTCACCCCACCCTTGGAGCACCCCACCCGGGGAAGAGCTGGGTGATGTGTTAATCCATCCAAGCAGCGGGTGAGCACCAGTGCCTCTGCAGCACTGGGGGGGGGCTGAAGCGGTCAGGGCCACACTGGGGAGTGGGGGCAGCCCAGCTCTAGACCCTCCTGCAGCAATGTGCAGGATATGATGTCTGGTGCTGGACGGGTCCCCTGTGGCAACAGGGGGCTGGGGTAGGCAGCATGTGCTTCTGTGTGACCCTGCAGCACCCCCCCCCCCAAAGCGGGGCCCCTCATAGACCTGTGCCAGTGGGTTCTCAAGCAGCTCAGAGCAGGGGAGGCGGTGGGGAAGGGGTAGCACCCTGACCTCGGGCAGCATGGTGGGGTTTGCCTCTTCCCTACCCTACCTGGGACTGCCCTGGGATGGGGTGGCAGGAGACAGAGCACTCTCCCCTGCACTGCTGCTATCCCATTCCCTGAGGGATAAGGATGCAGCCTATGGTGCCAGCAGGGAGGACAGGCACCCAGGGGATAGGGACTGGCTCAGGGGTAAGTACAAGCCTGGGGCTTCTGCTGGGACATAGCCAGCCCTGAAGGGCCTACGGAGGACACTTGGGACAGGGAGCACCCAGTTTCCTCACCCATGCCCAGGTACCTGCTGTGAGGTGGGCAGGGCAGACCCATGAGTGGCTGAGATGGGGGAACAAGCAAAGGTTTTCTGCCTGTACAGAGGAGCTGAGAAGGTGGGGGCTGTGCCCTACCCTGTGCAGGGGTCTTGGTGCCCCACCAGGGACGGTACCATGAGGTGCCCCTAACCTTGGCTGGGTTTTCTCTCTCCCACAGAGCTGACACCATGAACCAGCTGATCCTTTGCACGCTGCTTCTGTGGGCCCGCGGGGAGCTGGCTGGGGCATGTCCTGCAGGCTGCCAGTGCCATGACCCCAAGACCATCCT
This sequence comes from Rhinopomastus cyanomelas, assembly GCA_013400115.1. NCBI lineage: Eukaryota > Metazoa > Chordata > Aves > Bucerotiformes > Rhinopomastidae > Rhinopomastus > Rhinopomastus cyanomelas. The sequence goes on from VXBP01003133.1 coordinate 388,509, forward strand.
GTGTGCAGCCAGACGGGGTCACACTGTGCCCCGGGGGCTGCCCCCCAACACCCTGTCACTCTATGTCTTTGAGAACGGCATCACCATGTTGGGTGAGGACAGCTTTGCGGGCCTGCCTGCCCTCCAGCTCTTGGACCTTTCACAAAACAAGATCACCAGTATCCAGAAAAACATCTTTCAGCCCCTGACAACGCTCGTCAACTTGGACCTGTCCTCCAACCAGCTGCAGGAGATCACCAATGAGACCTTCCACGGGCTGCGGCTGCTGGAGCGGCTCTACCTGCAGAAGAACAGGATCCAGCACATCCATGCCTCTGCCTTTGACACTCTGGACAACCTGCTGGAGCTGAAGCTGCAGAACAACCAGCTCTGGGCCGTGCCCCCCCTTGACCTGCCCAACCTCCTGCTGCTGGACATCAGCTGGAACAAGATCCCCACTATTGCACCAGGGGCCTTCCACGCTGTAAACATCGAGTCCCTGAAGATTGCAGGGCTGGGCCTGATGAACTTAAATGAAGAGCTTTTCCAGGCCCAGAACAACCTCCATGAGCTGGATGTGTCTGACAACCTGCTGGAGCGGGTGCCAGCAGTGCTGCGACGCCTGGGGAGCCTCACCAAGCTCAGCCTGGCTGGCAATGCTCGCATTGCCCAGCTGCCACCTGAGGACTTCCGCAACCTTCACAACCTCCAGGAGCTGGACATTAGCAACCTCAACATCAACACCATCCCGCGACACTTCTCCAGTTTCTTCCCCAGGCTGCGGGCCCTGACAGCCGCTGGAAACCCCTTCAACTGCATCTGCCCCATGAGCTGGCTGGTGCAGTGGGTGAACAGCACCAATGTGCTGCTCCGGCGGCCTGAGGAGACGCGCTGCCACTTCCCACCCAAAAACTCTGGCAAGCTCCTCCACCACCTGCAATACTCTGACTTTGGGTGCCCCACCACCACCACCACAAACCCCCCCAGTGCCCCCCACACCACCACGCTGCCACCACTCGCCTACCTCCCCACCACTGGCCAGCCAGTGGCCCAGCCCAGCACTGCTGTGCCCACCCCAGAGCCTGTGGTCCCCCAGGGCAGCTCCATGCCGGGACCCTTCAACATCCCACCGGCCCCCAGCACCCCTCCAGTGCCCATCTGTCCCCCTCGCATGTGTCTGAATGGCGGCACCTGCAGCCTGGATGCCCAGAACCGCCTGGAGTGCCAGTGTCCAGTGGGTTTTGCGGGGGCATACTGTGAGGTGGAGGTGCGTGGGACGACGCTGGCCGTGGCCACAGCAGCCCCAGCGCCCAGCCAGCGGATCAGCATTGCGCAGGTCAGCAGCACCTCCCTCAAAGTGGACCTGCAGAACTACATCCAGTCCAGAGCGCAGCTGAAGGGCATTCGCCTGAGCTACCGCAACCTCTCCGGGCCAGACAAGCGACCGGTGATGCTGCGCTTGCCGGCTTCGCTCTCTGAGTACACAGTGCGGGCACTGAAACCCAACTGCACGTACCGGGTCTGCATCGGGCCGCTGGGGGAGAAGGTCTCCAAGGAGGAGCACTGTGCTGAGGCGCAGACCCTGCCGCTGAGCCACCAACAGCACTCCCCGGTCACCCAGGGCAAGGACAGCAACCTGACCCTCATGATCGTCCCTGCACTGGCTGCTGCGCTGCTGCTGCTGCTGGCCACCACCGGCCTCTACTACTGCCGGCAGCGCGGGGCCAAGGCTCATGCCGCTGCCAGGGTGGACGCCAGCCCGCTGGAGCTGGAGGGGGTAAAAGCCGCCCTGGAAAACGGGAACTTGAGCAGCCACGGCTGCAAGGTGCCGGAGGCGGCGATGCTTTCCGGGAGCTCCGAGTGCGAGGTCCCGCTCATGCAGTCGCACTACCCCAGCAACAACAATACCCCAGGGCTCAAACCCTCCTACTTCTAAGTCAGGGGAGTCCCCAGATGGGTGAGGGGCAAGCTCCGGCACCTGGCTGTGCCACTCTGGGGCCAGGAGTGAACTGAATTAAGGCAGAACCCCTCCAAACCCATGATGTGCAATTTCCGAGAGGCTGCCACGCTCCGGGAGGAGACATTTTTGCTGTCGGTGCCTTGGTTTCTGTGACTGCACAGAACGTGGGTAGCAAAGGAGATGGGGAGTTTGGCTTTTTAACTTGGGGGGTCGGGTGGGCTTTTTTAGCTGCTGCTGGAGGAAAAGCTGCTGTGACTCGGCTAAGGGCTGCCCGCGTGCTGGTAACAAGGGTCCTCTAGCAGAGCACCGCAGCCTTGTGTCTCTCGACTCCCTGGAAGCTGATGTGAGCACTCAGGCCTGGCCGAGGAGCTGGGACCCTCGGGACCCCCATGCTGAAGGAAGCGCCGAGCAGGCAAACCGGGAATTGAAGCTTTAAGAACTTGGAGAGAATATTTATACACAGTTATTTCCCATTTCTTCTGGGAAACCTTTGTGGTTTTTTTTTTTGCTAGCCCAGGTCTGTGTAGGTCTCTTTTGTAAGGCAGACCAGAAGGGCATCTGTTTTTGTACAAAAAACCCCAAGATGATTAAAATAACGATGGTGAACAACCTCTGCTGGGCACTGAGCACTTCTGCAGCCGCTGCCCGTCGGCAGAGTGGGAAGGTCACTGTGTCCTCCTGTTGTTGTTGGGGAGTGCTGGGATGAGTCATGGCAGAGGAGAGGGGGGAGTTTCCCCGGCTTCAGGCTGTGCTGCCCCTTGCTGCGGATGCTGGGGAGGGGTTCCCAAAGCAGGGGCCACAGGCGGCGAATTGGCCCCTGCCCTGTGCATCATCCAGCCTGACTTCATCCCTCGCCGCCTGCCAGATGGCTGCGGGGCCAGCTGTGGGTCGAACCGCCCAGCGTGACCTCCTGACGGCACCCCCAGAGCACCCTGCGCAACTGTCAGCCTCTGCGGTGCCCCCCAAATGGAGGGTGCAGCTGGAGGTGGGGCTGCGACTCCCCTCAGTGAGCCCCTGGCCCTGCAAACAGCCATTTTTGTGTGCTGGCCCTGGCGGGGAGGGCTGGGAGCCGGTGCTTGGCAGGTTCCTGCTGCCAAGTGCTTTCTGCTCCAACCCTCTGGTTTTAATCGTTTTCCAATCCTTTATCTTTGGGCCTGGAATTTTCCAGGTTGGGGCCCTGCCCGCCAAAGTATGTTTGATTTGGAGAGAACGAGCAGAAAAAAAACCTGGGGCTGAAGCTCTGCTGCTGCTGCCAGCAGAGCCCAGGGTCAGTGCTGTGCCACCCCGGCTGCCGGCGGCTTCTCCAGAGGCAGGATATGGTCCTGACCCTGCAAACGCCCCAGTCCTGCTCACCCAGAGCCAGCAGTGGGAGGGAGCGGCTCTGGATGCAATTAGAGGTGCGGGGTGGGGGCTGTCTGGAGCGGCCCCCACAGCTCCCAGGTGGGCTTCCGGCAGGGCTGGCTCCCATTAGGGCCGGCGTGGCGGCAGGAGGGGCCCCTTGCCGACGCGGGGCTGGTTGGGGCAATGGCCACGCTTGCCCGCTCAAAGGGCCCATTGTGGTCCTCTCCCCACAGATTTTTCAAATTAACATCCCAAATTCCTCCGAAAATTGCTGCTGTGTAAATATTTTCACTGTGAGCTTTGTGTATTTTTCAGCCCCGCGAGGAGGAGAGAGGAAAAGTCCCTGGTGGAGCCGCGGCCTTACGCTGGGAGCCTCCGGCTGCCGCAGCCCCCCAGACCTGGCTGGGTGCAGAGCTGCTCCCTGCAGGTCCCCTCACTGGCGCTGGAACCTTGAACTCCCTCTCCCTGGCCCCTCGCTGTCTCTCCTGTTGGCTTCATGAGCTGCTCTTCCCCTAACAAAGCCAGTTACCTGCCTTGTAATTAGCTGGAGGGCTGCAGGGGACTCCTGCCTGCCAGTGGGTGCTGAGGACCCCCATGACCACAAATTGCACCCTATTGCTCCTGGGGGACCTCCAGCAGCTCCAAAGTTGCTGCATGGAGAGAAACCACAAGGGCTGCCCTGGCACAGCAGGAGCACAGCAGGGTCTCAGTTCTAACAGGTACCCAAAGCCCTGAGTCAAGGTGCTGGTGGAGCCAGGGGTGTGGTGATGGGGCCAGAGCAGCACATGGCGGGCAGCGGGACTGAGCTTTGGCACCAAGGGCCATAGGGATGCTGTGGCCAGGGCAGAGCTTGGTGCCTGGTGGGGCTCGGACAGCCCTGTCGCCCACATTCTGCATCCCAGGGGTTCGGTGGGAGCTCAGCAATGCCCAGAATGTGCTACTCCAACCCCAAAACCAAGTGCAAAAGTCCCCCTGGCCACTGCCAGCCCAGGTCTGTGCCAGGAGCAGCTCGGGGCTGCACATCGTGCCGGGCTGCTAATTCCTCCGAGCTGAATCAGCGTTGGGAAGGATTGCAAAACCCCCTGAAATGAACCCAAACCAAATCCCTTGCCTTTGTAAGCCAGCGGAGCCGGCAACTGAGTACCCCGTCCAGAAGCTGCCAGCGGAATGGGGAGGTTCAGTGGGGAGCCACAGAGGGAGGAGCTGCCGGCTTCACTGGGCCAACCCCAGCACTATTCCAGCCCTGCACCCCGATGGCTGTGAGCTGGCAAAGCTGTGGCCTCAGGAGAAGCATCCCAGGTTTTCCTTGTGGAAAACAAAGCTGGGTCCCCTGGGTCCCCACGGCCAGAACGGAGCCCTGGGGGCACATTCTGCCTGGGTGCGGGGTACTGGGGGTCCCCATCCCCACTGCCCCGGGTTGAGAGCAGGCGTGTGCCCGTCCCGCAGCCCCACGCGCTGGCGCAAGGCCCCGGCTGCCAGGAAGAGCTTGTGGAGAGACACAAATCCCACCGGCTTCCTGGAAAGCTGAGGAGGTGCCGGGCAGCCGGGGAGGCGGCAGTGGGCCGAGGCTGTGGCCCATCTGGGAATGATTTCGGCACTGCCTTCCCACCCGAGCGGCACGGGGCTATTTTTACACCCTGTAATTACTGGGGCGGGTGTTAAACCCTCTGCGCGGCTGCACAGGAGCCGCTCACCCCATGGGGATGGGCCCCACTGCAGTGGCACCTGGTGGGGTCTCCTCTCCGGGCTCGTGGTGCCTGAGGCTGGTGGCTAGGCAGTAGCAGCAGTAGCCCCTTCTCTGCCACCCATGGGCAGATCTGCAGGGGGATGGAGATGGGCACAGGAATGGACCCATCCTGCTCAGTGCTCTGCCACTCTAGACCTGACCATCAGGGTCCTTCCATGTGTTGCTCCAGCCCTGGGGAGCCAAATACCCCCAAATCCCTCTGCAAACACCCTGCTGTGCCAGGTCCAGCATCTCCCCGCTCTGGCCGACTGTGCACCATGAAGGGTGGGAGGGTTCGGCCATCTCTGTGTCTCAGCACTCCCCCTGCCACCCTCCTGACCAGCACTGGCACATCCCACAGGGACTAGGGAACCTGGCACCCACTTGCCTTGGCCCCACTGGCCCACGTGGCACAGGCTGCCAGGTAAGGGCAACCTCCAACCTCCCTGGGTATGTTTTTGGGGACATGCAAAGACATGGTGACATGAGGGAGCTGATGTTCACAGTGGCCCCGTTGTGGCGATGACAGTGTCCCCAGGCAACGCCAGGCTGGGTGCTGGGCGTGCAGCAGCGGGGTCTGGTCGCTGACCCCGAGCTGGAGCCAGTAACCCAACCCCACTGGTGCTGGTTGCAATTTAGGGCAACAATAACCTATAGAGGCCCCTTCCTGGCTCCTGCCCTGCTGCTCCTTGATCTAATTAAAGGGGGCTGGGGTGGGAGGAAGACAAAACAGTCGAGGGGAGAGGCGGGTACCCGAGGGCGGCACAAAGAGGACAACAGCACAGACTGGGGCCAGGGATACCCACACCTCCCACATCCAGCTCCCTTGGGAGGGGTCTGGGTATCGGTGGGGTGAGCGCAGCTCCAACACAGCCAAGCTGCCTGTACAGGGTCAGAAAGACCCCTCCTGCTCAGGATTTGGAATGGGGAACCCCCAAAATTCAAATGCTAATATGGAGGGTGAATGGGGCCACTGTCCTCAGCTCTTTGTCCTCTGCCCCCATGAATGCTGGGCAGGGAAACAGCCTCCCTTGCCAGGCTCTGGGCACTGGGGTGGGTGTCCCTGGCCCTGCTCTGGGGTGTCTGGGACACATGGTGCCAGCTCAGTGGGTGTGGGTCCCCATGGCAAGGCATGGCACAGTCACGCTGGAGACAGTGGCGAGCTGGTGGGGGCCATGGGCTTCCCGCAGCCCGGCGTCAGTAATGAATGGTATGAGCTTCCTGCCGCCCACTGATTGCTTCCTCAGCCAGCCCCATCGAGCTGCTGCAGCGCCCAGCTCCCCATGGCTCGGCCAGTTGGGCCTCAGTGCCCCATGCTGAGCACTCACAGCCATGCTGGAGACCCACAGCAGGCACCCCAGCCACGGGACCACTGCCAGAGGGCTGAATCCCATCCCTGCAGCAGCAGCACCCAGCACCTTCCTGAGCTGAGCCTGCAGCTCCCCTGCTTGGGCACCACTTTGAGGGGGGTGCCCTGGTGAACCCCAAACCAAGGGTCATAGCTCCAGGTGACTGGGATGGCTGTGCCAGCGGGGTCACAGCTCCTGCTCAGCACCGCTGCTGGGAGCCAGCACAAAGCCCCTCCAGCATTCATTACCTCTGCAAGATTTCCAGGCGCGGGGCGGGGTGTTTGGGGCTGGAAATGCAGCCGGCCCTGGTGCAGCTGTCTATAAAAAGCATCTCCTGCTCCTTGGCGGCTCCCCGGCGTGGGGGGGTGTCCCTGCTCCCCACCCCCAGCCTCTCTCCATATCACCCCGCCACGCAGAGCCTCGGTGTGACGTGAGGCGCAAGCAGCACCCGCCAGCCACATTCCTGGCGGCCGATAAACCCGGCAGCCAAAATAACTCCAGAGTAGCTGCAGCCTGCACAAAAGGGGCCGAACTCGGCCCCGCGGCTGCAGCCTGTTAGCCAGGCTGGATCACCCGTGGGGAGCCCCACACGCATGGGGTGCGAGAAGCAGCAGGACTTGGGGTAACTGCCACTGGATTCTCCGCTGGCAGCAGTAAGAACCCCAAAGTGTCCCCTCACAGCTCACTGTGTGCCCCAGGCTCCCGCAGCAGTGCTCACTCTGGACACTAAGGACGGCTGCTCACCCAGGCTGAATGTGGCAACCCCATGGCTGCCTTTTTCCATTGTGCTGGGAGAGAGGAGCCACTCCCCTCGGGATGCTCCTTCAGCCTTTCTGCTTCCTCCCACTCAGGGCTGCTCTCTAGCCACCGGGCCAGCACCTCCCTACTGTGTCTATGGCTGGCCCTCTCTGCTCCTGTCAGCCCTGCCATGCTGGCATGGGCTCAGAATGGCACAGGCTGGCCCTGCTGTCACGGGCAGTGTGGGAGATGTCAGGTCAGGTCTAACCAGGGTGTCCTCACCTCAGCGCTGCCTGCAGACAGGAGACAGCTCCATGGTGCCTTGACAAAAGGCACTGAGCCCTTACAGCCACATAAGCTCCATTTACACTTCCCTGAAGGACCTGGTATGTGCGGCTCTGCCACCAGCCTGGCCACAGCACCGTGGCACCAGATACTGCCCCCACCATGAGCACTGGGTTGTGGCTGAGCTGCTCCAGCACGCAGCAGCACCAAAGGGATTCACTTGCCTACCGCCTCTGACACCCAGCCAGCGGCCACCTCAGACATTGCCAGTACCACCAGCTGCCATGGGCACCAAATCCATCCCAGCACTGCTGGGGACACTTGCACCATCCTCAGCACTGCCCCCACCCTCCCATGCCTGCCAAATGACGCTGGGGATGTGGCCAAACTGTCCACAGCCTTGCAGCCAAGTGGTAGCAGAGCCAGGAGCTCCCCGCTGCCTCCTGCTTCACCAGTCTCTGGCCATGGTGTCCCCACTGAGCTCCCTCCCACCCTGCGGCGAGTCCCAGTCCCTACCCGGGTGAGGTGTCCAGCGCCACGGTGAGCAACGCCCTGCTGAACTGCCGTGCGTCCCACAGCTTCACCTCCTGCTCCCGCATCTGCAGAGGCACAGGCACAGGGTTGGTGGGTACTGGGGCTGCTCCCAGCCCTGTGGCACCACCTTCCTCACCACCCAGCCTCCCTCCCATCCCCAGCAAGGGCCAGAGCACCTGCTCAGGGAACCTTTGGCTTTTGTGGGGGACTGGCCACCCAGAAAGCACTAGGAGCCTTGGCACAGCCACCTAGGATACAGCACTGGGACATCCCAGTGGTGCCAGGGCCACCTCCCCAGCATGAGCCATACCTGGCTGAACCCAACGGAGAGAAGGCAGTCGCTGGAGCCCATCCAGAGCAGCCGGGAGTCCTTGTTGTTCTCGTGTCCCAGGATGCTCTGTAAGGCACAGGAGACAACAGCCATGGATACCGCTGCCGGCTGCGCTGGTGGGAGGTGTAAGCCAGCCAGGGCTGAGCACACCGAGCCCAGTGCCAGGTCCCACCCACTGAGCAGTGCCTGTGGTGCCAGTGTGGTGGTGAGAGCCTGCAAGTGCTGCCAGCCTGCAAGCAGTGCTAGTCCTGAGCCCAGTGCCAGTGTGGCTGCTTTGTGGAGTGCCTGGCCTGGCACCCAGCGAGGAGCAGAGGGTGGCAGCAGGTAACAGGAGCGTGAGGGGCATGGGACAGCTCACTGGCCTACCCCAGGCTCTGCCCCAACCCAGCAAGGCAAACGGGGGGCCAGTGTGCCATGAGAATGCTGCTCCAGGCCAGCAGGCACGAAATGCTTGGCTGTGGTTATGGTGACAGGACTTACTTGCCCAGCTACACCCCTGGGCTCTCAGTCCATGACAAATCCTGGAGCTGGGTGCCTGCTGTGTGTCTGGATGCTACGGAAACACAGGGCAAACTGAGCCTGGATGTCCTCCCCAGAACCCCCTCCACTGAGCTCTCTGTGGGGCTGTGATCCCCTAGCCACTGCCACCAGCCCAGTCCCCACTCTGGCCCCACTGCTACTCTGCCAAGGATTGGAGGGGCAGAGTTACAGCAGGGCCCACAGTGGCTGCTCCCCAGCTCCCATGTGGCCCCCAGATGGGTCCTGTGGCTCCTGGCGTCCCAGCAGGAGCCGGCAGCCAGCGCTCGCCTCGCAGCAGAGCCAGCACTTGCAGCCTCCTCACTCTTGGCTGCCAGGCACCAGTCACAGCCTGCTAATGATTCCGGAGCTGGCTCTGCCTGGGCTAAATCTGGTGGGGGGCTTCCAGCATCTCCATGCAGGATGGGATAGAGTGGGCCCACACACCCACAGCCCCAGGTGGGTGTGTACACACTGACCCCAGCGGTGGAGAAGCCACATCCCTCGGAACAAGCCACCGCCATGCCATGACTGCCGCGAGGCTCTGCAGGCACGTGGAGGTGCTGTATCTGCCACCAACACACCAGTGAGGTCCCACTGGGAGTAGCCCCCTCCGGTTGCAGTCCCTGAGGAATGTCTTCACTCTGGGCTGGGAGAAGGTTCCAGGTGCCAAAGCTCGTCCTCCCCTGGCTCCGGCACATGAGCGCCCGAGCCAGCACAAATACGGTGCTGGCCAGCCGAAATGACTCGCTTGGAAGTGGCCAAGCCAAGCCCCGAGCTCCCAGCCGCAGGGGCAGGATGTGGGACAGAAGGGGCCTGTCCCCCACTTCCAATGTGCTGGCATCAGACCCAGCTCCTGGGCGAAGGGGGAACACATCCCAGGATCAGCGCCGAGGGACGGAAAAGCTGGGAGCTGAGGCCAGGAGAGCTCTCTTGCACCTGAGCCGCAAAGCTGTGCCAGCTCAAGCTCAACAGCTGGAGATGCCAGAGCTGACGGCTTTGTGGATGCCCTGGGCCATCCCCCGCAGCACCCGGCAGACAGCGGTGGGTGGCAGCCCTCGGGAGCAGTGGAGGGCCGGGCGCTGCAGCTCCCAGCCATGTTTTCTGCATTAGTTCCATCCCGCTGAGCAGTACGTATGGCAGCAAGTATGCGGCTGCCTGGGGCTCTGTGCTTGGGCTGGCTCAGACACCCAGCGGTGCAGATGCTGCCATAGGTGAGGAGTCAGCCCTGCAGGGTTTCCTGACCCCGTCCCCAGCCCCCAACCCCCCTCTGCCGTGTCCTTTCCCCTGGTGCTGAGGGTCCTGGCAGGGATGAGGTGATCTGGCACCGACAGTGGACACCAGTGTGGTTTGGCAGCAGAGAGCCTTGTGATGGCCCTGGGGCTGCTGTGGGGCCCTGAGGCTGGGGTGATGCTAGGACACCCTGCACGTCCATGGGACAAGGAGGCAGCCACAGCCTAAGGCATCCATCCCAAGCTGACTGTCCCCCCAGCAGGCTGGCACACAGGGAGCCAAGGAAGCCTCCCAACTCCCAGCCGCACCAGTGCCAACCAGCCCAGCCTCCTCCAGCCCATTGTGCAGGTCCAGCCCAGCTGGTTCAAGGCAGCCCAGGCTTGGGGGAGCTTGTGCTCCCTCTTCACAGCTGGATCAGATGCACTGGGAGGGTTTCCCAGCTCTCTCCCCATCTCACCCCATCTCTCCCAGCACAGGCTGGGGTACAGTACCAGCATCACAGAGGTCCCCTGCCTTGCTCTCTATGCATCTCAGGGCACTCCACTGTGGGATGTGGAGGGCTGTGTGGGGCCAGCGCAGGGGGCCCAGGGCTGACATGTCGGATGCAGCTGTTGGCAGCGATGCTGTGGCGGAGCCGGGTGAGCTGGGAACAGCTGCCCACAGCGACCGTGCGGCTGCCTTTGGCTCCTCAGCGGCTGGGAGAGCCCAACACCAAGTAAACACTGCTCCGGCACCGAGGTGATCACCAGGATGATCCCTACTCAGCCAGGGTACAGGGCAGGGACAGTCACAGACGGGGAGGCCAGGGCAGAGCCATGGGGCTGGGAGTGGGTCACGACCCTGCCCTGTGGCTGGCAGGGCTAGGATGGCTCAACCTTGCCTGTGGCTAGCAGGCTAGCATGGCTAGCACATGAGAAACAGCCCCAGCAGCAAGACCTGAGCGGGCGCAGGAGGCACCAGAGCTGGAGGTTCCCCCAGTGCTCTGAGGACAAGCACCTCCTCCCAGCACTAGCTCTGCCCCTCTCATCCTGCTGCTCTCCACCCCTGTCCAGCCCTCCTGCCCTCACTGAGGCCAACCCAACGTGCCAGCAAGGGCAGGTGGGGCAGTGGGCGCCCACTGGGACAGCCTCCACCTCAGCATTGGGTGCACAGGAGCAGACTGCACCTCCCTAGGCAGGCAAGAGGAGAGCCACTGGCGCATGGACTGCCACAGCACCCAGCAGCACTCAGCTCTCCTCTCCCACAGCCACTGGCCCTGCAAACCCTGCTGCGGCACCATTCTCAAGTGCCCAAACGCTTTGAGTCAGGAGCCCCATGTCAGGCAGCGAGCCGGGGCTCCCAAAGCGCTGTGCCACAGCCCTGGGTACGTGAGGCGCCGCCTGCGGAGCCGGCGTGTGCAGCCGGTGCCTCTGCATCCCTCAGCGCGCTGCCGCGCTGTGGTCTGCCATCATGAGGGGCATTCCTGGGAAGGCCAGCCGGCCGAGGGGGAAGCAGAGCAGAGGAAGTATAAACAGTCCCGAGCAGCTACGCTGGGGAACAGAAGCCTGAGAGCGCTGAGCGTGTGCTGCTATAAATAGGCAGCCCCAAGCCAGGCCAACTTTTTCAAAGCTTCCCACGGTCTCCTTGGGAATGTGGGATGCTGTGGACCTTTCCCCAGTCCAGAGGAAGCTGCTGCCGAGGCTGGGAGTCAGGTACCCCCGGGGTGACCCCACCATGGGATGCCATGTCGGTAGGGTGGGGGTGGAAGGCTACAAGTCCCTCGATGTCCTGATGCGCCTTTACCCTGGTGAGCGGCCCCGAGCCCGCCCCGGCTGACAGCTGGATCCCAGGCAGAGGTGACACATGGGGTCCCTGGGGCCCTGGCTATGGGTACGGCTGTGTCACCGCAGCCTGGATCTCCCCCTCTCTGTGGCATCGTCCCGCTGCCGAGGCCATACTGCCAATGGTGGCCACACTGCTGTCACACTGTGCCCAGGGCTGATGAGGACCATGGGACAGCCAGCAGTTTGGGAGAGGAGCTGAAGTTCCTCTCCCACTCCAGAGCCATGGGCAGGGCTGGGACATGGTCCTACTCCACTCAGGGAGCGCTTGGGGGGCTGTGATGCCCAGGTGCCCCAGACACCAAGCTCTGCCCACAGCACGGCCCGTGAGGTGGGGGAACAAACCCACAGTGGGGACAAACCCTCGGGGACACTCTGCCAGCCACCCCCAGGCGCTCCAAGCTCGCTAAAACGTGAGTGGGACAACGCGCTGGCCCCAGGCGCGTGGCCATTCCCTCGCCCCCGCCCTGCTGAAGCGCTGCCGGGGGAAGTTTCTCGTGAGAACGAAGGCGGCTCCTCTCCAGCCCACACTGGCTGCACTCGGAGCGGCCCCGCAGCCCGGCACCGGCGGCGCCCGCCTCGACCTCGGCCCGTTAATGGGAGCCAGGTGCTGACCAGATGCTCCCAATCCCGAGCATGCGGTGTGCGGGGGTGGGATGCAGCTCAGCTGAACGGCGCTGCGGACACAGCTCTGCTGCACGGAAGCAGGGCCCTGGCTCTTGTGTGGCCACCATGACCCACACGCTGAGGGATGGTCCCTGCCACAGAGCAGCTTTCTGCCCCCATGAGCCACCTCCCTCCGTTAGAGCAGCAGCTCTGCACCCCTGCCAGGAGGTGTTCTTGGGGATTAATGAGTAAATGACTCCCAGGTACAGCCCAAGGGATCATTTTCTCCCTGCACCCCCAGACTGCTGTGCACACCCCACTTCAGAGGACAAGCATACAGAGTGCTGCAGGCCCACCTTGCTCCCACCTGCCCCCAGGACTTGCCAGGGCCCAGAGGAGAGGGTGACCAGTGGAGATGGAGAGCAAAGATGCTGCTCTCACACCTCACACCACACCCAAACCACTGCCCTGCACCAGGCTGGTGTCCCATGTGGGGCATCAGAGAATGCCAGATCAGGTTGGGTTGGAAAGGAGCTCCGAAATCAGAGCCAACCCCCTGCCACGGGCAGTGACACCTCTCACCAGACCAGGTCACCCAGGGCCACATCCAACCTGGCCTTGAACACTTTCAGGGATGGAGTAGCCACAACCCCCATGGGAACCTGTTCCAGTGCTTCAGCACCCTCACACAGAGGGATTTCTGTCTACGGTCCAATCTAGATCTCCCCTCTTTCAGCTTGAACCCATCCCCCTTTATCCTTTCACCAGAGTCCTTCATACAAAGTCCCTCTCCAGCTTTCCTGGAGCCCCTTGAGGCACTAGAAGGACCAGTCGAGGCACAGGCATCCTCCACCCCCTGATCAGCACCATGTCCCTCATCCCCTCATAGTGGTCCATGAAGCAACCCAAGGGCACAGCCCAGGGCACTGGTGAAGGATGTTCTGCCGGGTTTGCCTGGCTGCTGCAGGGTGGGAGTGAAGCACCAATCCTGCGCAGAGCTGAGGCCACGAGGGACAGGATGTGGCCTCCTCTCAGCCACAGGGTTAAGGTGAGAGATCACCAGCACCCTTGGGAGGGGAGAGCGGCTGCAGCTGGGGCAGTGTGACCTTGGGAGGCAATGAGGCAGAGGACAGGCTCACAGGACTTCTCCAGAGAGACAGTGATGCTCGGTCGGGCCCAGGGAGCCATGACTCCATGACTGGACCTGTTGCAGCAAAGGGGTGGCCCTGGCATCTCCACTGCCAGCTTTGGGGCCTTAAAGCAGCAACAGGGTGCAAATACAACCCTAATGCTCACAGAGGGTCTGCTGCAAGTTGCAGCCATCTGAGCCAGCCCAAACACAGCAGCAAGGGGCTGGAGGTGCAGCAGGATGAGTCCACTGTTCTCCCAAGGGAAAACACTGCCTTGAGTACACAGAGGGCACCCAGTGGGGTCACTCAGACCCTGGCCACACCGGTCTTGCTGTGTCACACGCTCCTGCCCACTGCAGGGATGAGCTTAATATAGTTGCCATGGACATAGCCAGGAATAGGGGGTCAGACACCCACTGGGGCACAGCCACAGGGAGCCTGTCAGCTACCCTCTCACCACCCGCCCTAGATCCCCAGTCCTGCGTGTTCTGCATCCACCAGAGCTCAGAAGGCATCACAGCGGCGACCTCTCCTCCCTGAGGCTCCTAGTTCAGCTCCTTCTCACCCTGTTCCCCCTGCTCTAGGAAACGGAACAGTTTAATGAGGGAAATTAGGACAAGGAGCCAAAGGAGCAGCCCTCTGCTGCAAGGAGACTGGCGGGGAGTCGTCAGCCGTGGGCTCTGAGCCCTTCTCCTGCTGCAGAGGAAACCCAGCCTGCAGCACCGCAGGGGCCAGCCCAGCTGGAAAACTCATTGCTCACCTCGCTCAGCACTGCTGAAAAACCCAGGTGACTTCAAAGCCAGGAGCTCGCAAGGTGCTGGCACCGCACACAGTGGCTCCAGTGTCACTCAGTTTAATAACCAGGCTGGGCCAGGGGAGAAGGAGCCTCTCTGAACACTCAGGCCTCCCAGCAGCCAGGGGGAAAAGGCAGAACAAAGCACAGGAGTGTTATTCCTTTTCGTTGAACCATTCCTCTGCAAATGTCTCAAGGATTTATGGCATTTTAAAGTTTTCCCCTTCAGCACAGCACTTCTGCAAGACTAAACATCCCCGTCAATTCTCGGCCAGGCGGGGCTGGGGCTGCGGCAGCGTATGGCCGCGCAGTGAAGGTGCATAGGGCTCTTGGCAAGCAAGCGCCCCGGGCTGGATCCGATGGCAGCAGAGGCGAGCGAGCTGCCTGCTTCCAACAGCCACCATCACTCACACGTTATTTTTAATAGCTCAGACAGAGCCCATACTCCCCAGGAGATTTGGCTCGAGCCTATCGTGCCTGCGGCTCCGCCAAAACGCCACAGTACGAGCCGACAGGTCTGGCAGGAAGAGAGGAGGGGGCAGCAGGAGGGGAGCAGCTCCGGGGCCATCAGGGGAGAAGCACAGGGTGAACTCAGGGGCAGAAGCTGGTACCCTCAAGCCACACCAAGCAGCACCCAGAACAGGGAAGCATCCCAGGGGACACTTGAGGACTTGGAGCCTTTGCCCCAGCTGATCCTTTATGTGTATGCTCTCTGGTGTGACCACCATGCCCTGCACAGGCCCCAGAGGCCACCAGCTGCCTGAGCCCAGGGGTATATGTGTGCCAGCAGCAGAAGAGGCACAGGGAGCAGCAGGGCCCACTGCAGCTGTCTCACCCAGCTCTCCACTGCATCACTCCCCTCCCAAAGGATTCCAGCTCCTCCTATGCTGAGGGATGGTGGCCGTCAGCAGCCAGAGCCCCCAAGCCACAGGAAACCTCTAATAAGGGGCTGCTTAAACCCGATGTCAAGGCTTTAAGCCCTTGACTGACTTCCTAATGGTTGTTATTTGCTGAGCTGGGTGGATCCAGCCAGCCAGCCCTCACCCTTAGTAGGTCCTCATGGCTGAGTTTTTTGCCCAGCTCCTGCACAGCGATGCAGAGCCTGAGAGCATGTGGTGTTGCCATGGCCGTCGCGATCGCTGCCCAGCCATGTGCTGGTGCACCAGGGGAGCTCACTCGGGTATGCTGGACCAAATCAGGGCCAGGGAGGAGGCTGCTCATTCCCCCTACCCACAGCTCCTATCACCTGGACCTGTCCCAAGCTGTGCCAGGGCTGGGGTCAGCGGGCACCACTTGTGCAGCCCTGCCTGCAGCACCCTGCCTGGTGAATCCGGGGGACAGTACCTGGGAGGCAGCTGGGCTGGCTCGGGGGTCAAAGATCCGCAGTTTCTTGTCCTGTGGAGATAAAAAAGAAGCAGAGGAGGGTTAAGGACCCTGGGGCCGGGGCCTTAACAGCAGGATGCTGGGCTGTGCTAGGCAGATGGCTGGAGCAAGCTGCTCCCTCCTTCCTGCAGTGCCTGCCCCTATGGACGGTGGTACAGCATCCTCCAGGTCCTGTCCCACAGCATGGGCAAGACCCCGACAGCTTCAGCAGGACCGAGACACCCTCAAAACTGCTCTCAGCAAAGTGGGGAGCCTGCAGAGCAGAGCCAGGGCTGGAGACTGACCCTGGATGCCACCCTGTCACTGCTCCCGAGCACCCCATGGGCAGTGGAGCGAGGTCTCCTGCCTGGCACCCCACCAGCTCCTCTGAATGGGCTGGTGGAATATGGAGGCAGTGAGAGGGGTCCGGTGCCAGTGCTGCTGACAAGGAGCTACATGGGGAGCACACATCATGCCCCCAGAGCCACAGGACATGGCGCTGCAGTGCCGTTGGCCTGGACTCCACACAGCATGGCTGGGTGCCTGGTGCAAGCCCATGCTCTGGTGTGCCATGGCGTGTCACGCTGTCCCATGGCATGTTGCAGCGTGTCATGGTGTGTCAGAGCATGCACAGCGTGTCACAGCGTGCCATGGTACGTCGCAGTGGGTCCAGTAGTGTGCCGCAGGCGCCATCTAGTGCTCCCGGTGCCCTCAGCTCCAGTGTTGCTCCCCGACTCCCCATTTCTGCTGCATTCTCCCCTACTGGGGGGCCCGCCTGCCCCCAGGTCGTGGCTGTGCAGCAGCGAGGTCACCCAGCAGCCGCTCACCTTGCAGGAGGTGCCCAGGAGGTGGCCGTCACGCTTCCAGGTCAGGCTCTGCAGCTGGTCACCATGGGAGTCCAGAGCTGTGGGACAAAGCAGGCTCAGCACCGGGCCTGAGTGAGGCTTCTCCTGCAGAGGAGGCAGGAGCCATGGCTCTCCTGCCCGTGAGCACCACAACAGTTCCCAGGGAAAACAATCCAGCCTTCCCAAAGGTCCTGGTCCCACTAGGACCCTGCAAGGAGCATCCCCATGCCACCGGTGGCTCAGTCCAAAGGGCAGGAGGCCCAGGAAAGCCATGGGGCACTTGCAGCCTTGTGCTGCTGCCCAGCCACTGCTTCCCATGTCGGAGAGGCTGAGCGCCCACAGCACCCATCTCTGCCCACACACTAGGATGCACAGGGAGAGGGACCTGTTCCCGCAGGGGCTGCCCAGCAAAGGTGCTGCAGGCACTTTCACACCAGACACGACGGTGCAGGGGAGCCCGTGCACATACATGACAGGCTGTGTTCCTCCTTGCCTTGTACTGCCAGTTTGGTGGCACAGATGTCTGTCTCTAAGGCCACTGCCCAAGGCCAGGCAACGGCACAGTGGAGGCATGTGGCGGCCAGAAGCCAGTGGACCTACCTGTCAGTGGCTGCTGCTGCCCCACATCCCACACAGTGACCTGCTTCCCTGCTCCGCTGGCCAGAACGCCGTCCGCTGTGGGGTGGAACTGCACGATGTCCACAGGACTCTCCCCGGGCCCCAGGGTCAGCCCCGCACTGCTGGGCATGTCCTGGCTGCTCTCGGGCAGCCGCCACAGCTTCACCTGCAGCCCCAGGGAGAGGTGGGTCAGTCCTGGGCAGGTGAACTGGGAACAGGTGGGCACTGGCTGGGCTTACTGCTTCTCACAAAGTCATAGGACTAGATTGAAAGGACCCCAGAACTCACCCAGTCCCAATCCCACAGGCAACAACACCTCTCACCGGTCCAGGTGCCCAGAGCCCCATTCAACCTGGCCTTGAACACTTCCAGGGATGGAGCAGCCATAACCTCCCTGGGCAACCTGTTCCAGTGCCTCAGCACCCTCACAGGGAGGGATTTCTTCAGTTACTCATCTCAGTCTCCCCACTTCTAGCTTAAACCTATCTTCCTTGTTCTATCAGTGGACTACCTCGGAAAAAGTCCCTCTCCAGCTTTCCTGTAGCCCCTTCAGTTACTGGAAGCTGCTATAAGGTTCCCCTCAGAGCCTTCTGTCCTCCAGGCTGAACAGCCCCAACTCCCTCAGCCTGTGTCCAGAGCAGAGGGGCTCCGGCCCTTTGATCATTCTCATGGCCTCCTCATGCTCCATGTCCTTCTTACACTGGGGACTCCAGAACTGGTCACAGTGCTCCAGGAGAGGTCTCACAAGAGTGGAGCAGAGGGGGAGAACTGCCTCCCTGAACCTGCTGGTGAAAAATCTGCTGTACCAACCCAGGAAACATTTTGGGTTTCTTTGTTTGTTTCCAGGAGTTGGTCCCTGAGGACACCAGGTGACCCCTCACTGCAGCTCAGTGTGATGGGAGCTACGGGCATCTGTGGAGGAAGAAGAGTGACCCCTGGCTGACACTATCTGCGCTGTTCCCCACAACCTCGGGACATCCCACACTGCTCCCCAGGTACCCTCCTCCCTAGGCTCCTCTTATTCCCATCATTCCAGCTCCATCTCCCCCGGGGCTGCACAATGAATCCCAGAGATGCCCTGAGGGACCCCCAGCACAAGCACTCACCGTCTCATCAGCAGAGCCTGTAGCCAGCAGGAACTGATCGAAGGGGGAGAAGTCAAAGTCTGTTACCACATCTGGAAGGAGAAGAGCTGAGGTTCATCCTCACTTTCCCCCTGCAGACAGGACATCCACCCACCATCACTCCTCACTAGCTTCAGACACACATGGACAGGCAGCCATGGGCAGCTGGGCTCAGGTCCAGCCCCACCAGGGAGTTTCTGGAGCAGCTCAGCTTTGCTGAGAGAGCCTGAGCACCTCCACTGTCTGTCAGCATCTCACACCCTTTCAGTGGGAGCTGGGAGCCCTGAAGGGTGGCAACACCCAACTGCACCCCCATCTAACCCAGCACTGCTCAGGTTTGGCTCTGACTGCAGGATGGGCATCTCCAACAGCCACAGGTAGAAGCAACACCAGGGTGTTTGTGTCAGCCTGGCTACAGGCAAGTAAGGCTGTGGTTGTGCTGCTGACAAGGGTCTCTTTGTAAGGGCTGTGCTGGTGGCAGGGCCGCTGCTTGTGGCTGTGGCAGCAGGGCTGGTGGGAGGAGGGCTGGCACCATCAGCAATGGTATCCCCTCGGATGCAGTTGGAACGCTCAGGAAAGTAGGTCACCGTGTACTTTTCCGCTTCCAGGAGCCTGCAGAGAGATAGGCCCAGGAGGCAGGGAAAGCAAGCAGCTTGCTCTGCTGCATTCGCCCTGTGAGGAAAGAAAAATCCCTTCCTTGCTGCAGAGGCGTCACCCCAGCACAGCTGACTTCAAAGGGCTTGTGCTGAAGCTGACTGAGAAGCCACTGCTGTTGTGAGGGCTCCCTGGGCACCCCCAGAGCTCTCTCTGCCAAGGCACCATGCAGTAGGGCTCTGCTGGCCCCAGCTTCTGTCTTGCTGCTCTGGTGCAATTTTTGGGTTAATGAGTTCTTGGTGCCCCCTGAGCTGGCACTGCTGTGCCAACACCAGAACTGGGGTACTTGGGCTCCCCAGTTCTCCTTCCCTGTGCCTGGGCAGGAGGCAAAGCGCTTGCCTGCTGCTCTGCAAGAAGCACTGCTGCCAGCTGCTTCTTCCCACACAGTGCTTGCTCTGCCCACGCCAGAGCTGCTCAGGACCACGTGGCCACCAGCCTGGCCTCTTCCTCCTGTCACTGGAGCTAGGTACATCCACAGTGATGCCATCCTCAGCTACTCCACCAGCCTGGCACTGAGTGTACTGGGAAGTGTGTGCTACAAGAAGAGCGTTAGCAAGAGCTACCTGAGGACAGATGAAGGAATGTGGATTAGTTTGGCTCTTGAGCAGAGGCCCAGGCTGGCAGAGCCCGGCGTGGTCAGTGTGGCTGCAGCTGCACACACACAAGTGAGCCCTGTCAGTGTCACCCTGTTGGGGGGTGACAGTCTCTGGTTACCTCCAGCTCACCTGAGTGGCAGCAGAGCTGAGACACAGTCCTCTTGCCTCCATCCTTGCTCTGCAGCTGCACCATGCCCAGCACACCTGTGGGAAGGGGCACAGGAGTAGGTCACCAGTCTGCCCATTTGCCCACACGGTGCTCCCAGGACACCCTCACCAGCCTGCTACACAGTGAGGGGGCACCAGGCTTTGCAGTGCTAGCCAGGAGGTGCAGAGCTGCAGCACTTCTGGGGGAACTTGGGGAGAGCCCGCTCCACTTGCCCTCAGCCCTCCAGGGGCCCATGGGGCTGACTCACCCCAGCGGGTCCATCTCATACCCCTTCCCTTGAGCCTCACCTGTTGCCTCAGCACTGAATGCGATCCAGTGGCAGCTGGCCTTGACATGGTTCCCACAGGATGAGACGGATCCCGCTCGGATCCCTCCAATCCAGGCCTGGGATGAAGAGAGAAAAGTGGCATCAGAAGGTGCCTCTGGGCTGGAGGGGCCTGATGCTGTGGCTGGACAGGAGACAAGGAGCTGTCACCATGGCATCATTGAGGTCCCTTTGGAGCTCCCACTCCGATGCACCTGGCACTACCTGGAGGCTGCCAACACAAATAGGATTGTGATGGCTGCACTTTATGGGGCTCTGGGAAGGCCCACTCCCTGTGTAAAAGTGCAGCCCCTCGCTAGGGATGGAGTCTTTGGCTTTTGCCAGGAATGGGTGACAGGAGCATCCTGACTCTCAGCACTGCCTTCCCCTGAAACCGTCCCAGCCCTGGGCTATCCCATGGTGGGAGAAACTGATGTCAGCAAATTTGGAATGGGACAAAGGCTCTTGGGCTGTGAAGCACAAGGTCGGGCTGTGGCAGACCAAGGCCCATAAATGCCTCCAGCAGCGTGTTTTCACATGGACACATAGCTAGGGGACATCATCATAGCTCCAACTCCCCCAGTCCCACTTTGCAGTGTTTCCTGTTACTACTCCATGTCTGAGCACTGCAGCTGTGCTGCACTGGGACACTCTGCATCAGCTGGACCCACTCCAGGTGACACAGACACCTGGCCTCAAGTGGCCACAGGACCAGGAGCTCCCTGGCACACCCAGGGCCAAGTTCAACCATCAAACAAAGGCGACAGTGGATGTTTTACGGCTGTCACCATGCCCATGTGCCCTCTGCCAGGCCCAGCATTGCAGGGAGCTGCAGCAGCTGTTGGAGCCGACCCCACGCTGCCCAGCCCCGCTCTGCCCCAGCGGCAGGGTCTCCGTCCCAGTCAACAGGAGCCGGGTCCAGCTGGTCTGAGCAGTGTAGGCTGCAGCCCTGGTGACGCTGGGCATGGTTCATAAACCATGAACGGGGTAGAGCCCTTTACAGGGTGGGCAGAGCTGCATGAATGGCCCCAAAAGGATGAGCCTTGGGTTTCTCCTCCTTTGCACAGCTTCCTCTGGAGCCCTGACAGAGAGCAGCAGTTCCTGCAGCATTTCCGCTGCTACTGGTCACAGCAGCCTGCTCAGTGTCAGCCCTGTTAACCCTTCTCCTGCTGTAGGGTGGTTCCTCTCAGTGCTCCTAGTGGAGGGTTGGGGGCTGTAGTGAGGATGGAGAACAGGTCCAGATCATGACCAAGACCCAAGAGGAAACGTCCCACAATCTGCATCTTGTCACCCTGCGCTGGTCCCGTGATGGTGAGGGGGGTCACCAACCACATCTGGTCCCCAGCATCTGGGGGCTCCACGCAGGAGCCCTGCAGTGCAACTTTGCAGAGACTTCAGAGCTGGTCCACCATGGCCCCACAACATATCCACATGCAAGCAGGATCCCTCAGGGAAAGCAATCCTCCCCAGAGCATGCCAGGATAAAGCATGGCCAAGGCAAAGTACATGCTTCAGGGCACCTCTACCTGAAGAGCTCCACAGTCACTGCCCCAAGGGGAGAAGCATCTCAGGTGTTGTGATCCCTTCTGTTTGCACTGTGCTTCCTGACCCAGCCAGGCTGAGTGCCTGCATCACCTCCACCAACAGTTCCTGAGAAGGGCTGGAGACAGGAGAGCTGCGTGACAGCCCTCACTTCCCAGGGTCCCTTTTTGTGCCTGGATGGGAAATGCCTTTTGGAAAGGTTCCTCCTGTGTGCTGAGCCCAGTGCAGGCTGCCAGAAGCAGAACAGATGCTTCCCAGCACACTAGGGTGAGGCCAATGGGTGTCCTGCAGAGCTCCCCCACCATGGGGACAGCAGGATAGTGGTAACAGGGATGTCCCTGTCTGGGGGGTGCCATAACCCGCCCAGGGCCAGGCATCCCAGCACACACGCCACACAGAGCTGAGCCACGTGTTGGCAGCAGCTCAACTGCATCCTGGGGTCTGCAGCCAAGCACTCACTTGGTCTGCTGAGGTTTCAGTGACATAGTGGGGACGCTGGGATGCTCAAGGATGGGCACCGGTGGGAGCCACCACATTCCCTCCTACAGCTCAAGCTCAGGAGGATGTTTTGGGTTGTCGATGAGTCTGCAGAGGATGGACCAGCCTGGCACAAGGACAGCCTGATCAGGCACTTACAGGGAAGGAGAGTGCTGACATCCAAGGTGTTGGAGATGAACATTACCCAGGCCCCCAAGCCCTTTTTGAAGGCAGCAAGACATAGTGATTTTTAGCAGCATCACTCATCTAGCCCTAGCCCTCCACTTGAGGCCAAATGGCCTATGCCAAAGGGTACCAGCTTGCCACATCTGTGTGTCACCCGGGCATGACTGGTAACCAGAGCACCCTGTGCCATGCAGCTCGCCCACACTGTCCCAGCTGGGAGCCACCTGGCAGGATCCCAGCACCCACCTCCACCATAGCCAAGCAGCAGCAGCCTCACTTATGGCCAGAGAGCTGTGCAGGTGTCAGGCAGATACCGTCTGGCTTGGGGAGCCCTGAGAGGGCCTCATGGTGGCAGCTGGTACTGGGGGTGCCAGCGCCCAGCACCACTTCATGGTTTCAGCCGGCAGGAGCAGGTGTCGGCGGCAGGACCCGGCCTGTCACCCCGTGGTACCGGTTTTGAGGGAGAAAGGCCGGGCAACAGGAGACACCGGGAGGCACGGGGAAACTCCATCCCGGCCAAGTCACGGACAGCACCAACCTGGACTCGGCTCCCCCGGCAGAAAGGGCCCGGGCCGGGTACAATGGGCCCCTGATCTCGCAGCCCCGGAGCCTCTGCCGCCGCGGCGCAGGGGAGGTGCCAGGGAGGGGCCGCCTGGGCGACGCTGCTGCCGCCACCGCCGCCGCAGGGACCGGGCGCGGCCCCTCAGAACCAGCGGTGCAGTAGCACCGTGACGCGCCCCCGCATGCCCCCGCAGCGGCCCCTACCTCCTTGCGGGGTAGCCGCGCTTCGGTGTGCCGGAACTTGGACGCCCTGAAGCGGTTCATGGCGCTCCCGTCGCACCGAGCCCGACCCGGTCCCGCCGCTCCGCCCGCCAGGCCCCGCCCTACGCGTGTCCCGATCCCGCCCTACCCCCGCGGGGACCCGCCTCTCCATGGTGGGGATGGATGGGGAGGGGCTTCTTCACTATTGCGTGTCGTGGGCTGCGGCGCAGGAGCTGACCTGGAGTCCTCTCGGAGCCTACGTATAGTTCCTAGGGCCTCTAGAGCGGCAGGTGCCGCGACAGGGGCGGCGGCTCAGCGGGAGGCTCCGGCCCCGCGGGCTCCCTACATGGGCCCCGGAGCTGCAGGAGAGCGGGCGCTGGACTGGAGCCCTGACCCCAGCGGCAGGGTCTCCCTCCCACTCAACAGAAGCCGGGTCCGGCTGGTGAGAGCAGTGTGGGCTGCAGCCCTGGTGACCCGGGCATGGGTTGTCCTCACTGGAGAAAAGCTCCCGTTTTAGTGCAGCCGCTCTGCGAAAACTAGTGCGTGGAAACACAACATTGCTCTGGTTGAAGAGACCATCGAGTCCAACCCCTCCCCCAGGACTGCCAGGTCCCCACTGACCTTCGTCCCTCACCCCACATCTCCAGGGCTCTTCCAGGGGCGGGAACTCCCCCACTGCCCTGGGCAGCCTGGGCCAGACATGGGGAACCCTTGTGGGGAAGAAACTGTTCCTCAGGGTCAACCTGAATCTCCCCTGGAGCAGCCCGAGGCCGTTTCTTCTTGTCTTGTCGTTTGTTCCTGGGGAGGAGAGACCGACCCCAGCCTCGTCGCAACCTGAGAGAGGTCTCCAGAGTCTTTTGTTTCTCCAGGTCCCTCAGCCGCTCCTCACAGCACAGGTGCTCCAGCCCCTTCCGAGTTCCGCTGCCCTTCTACGGACCCGCTTCAGCCCCTCAGCGCCCTGCTGGCCGTGAGGGGCCACAACTGACCCTGGGACCGAGGCGGAGCCCCACCAGTGCCCAGTAAAAGGGTCGATATCTGCCCCAGCTCCACTGGCCACACCGGTACGGGTACCAGCCCGGTGCCAACCGGGACCCGGTTCCTACATGTCATTCTCAGCTCCCATTTCACCGCCAATGCCGGCACCGGCCCCTCCAGCTCGAGAGGGTGGATCCTGAGAGGTGCAAGAGTACCTCCCGCCGCTTTCGCGCACGCGCAACTCCGCCCGCCCGCTTCCGGCGGGCGGCCCAGCCACTGCGCACGCGCGCCTCCCGTCTCCCGCGCACGCGCAGGACGCCGCCCAAGATGGCGGCGGGGAGCGCTCCACGTTGGGCCTGCGCCGCGGCAGCCGTCGCCCGCAACCGCGGTCCTGGGGAGGGGCGGCTGCCGCTTGTCTGGATCGTCCGGGGGCTCCGCTTGCAGCCGCCGCCGCCCCGCGCCGCCCCCCGCCGCCTCCTGCCGCTCTGCGCCGCTGTCTCCGCCGCGGGTGAGCGGGGGTGGCGGCGGGGCGTCACGGGCCGGCGGAGCCTCGCGGGTCTTTTCCCCGGCCTCACGGGCCCCCCGCCCTCCTCTCCCGCAGGGACGAAGCGGACTGCCGCCGCCTTCCACAGCAGCGCCCGGACCCTCGCCGGGGAGGACTATTACCAGGTGCTGGGGGTGCCCCGCACCGCTTCCCAGAAGGAGATTAAGAAGGCCTATTACCAGGTACATCCGGCCGCGGGAGCCTCCGGCATGTCTCTGCGGAGCCTGCGGGGATGGGAGCGGGGAAGACTCGGTCCCTCTCTGTGGGGTCCCTTCAGGAGTGTGGGCTGCCGGGGTTTCCTTCCAGAAGGTCGTGGGAGTGCAGAAAGGTTCAGGAGCAGCTTCAGCCATTCTTTATGTTGGGGTCATAACAGAAAAGGACACCTTTAATCCACTAAAATGCAGAGAGCAAATGCCAAGCTCTGCCAGACTTCTTTTTCCTGGTGTGTGCGATGTGCTAAAGCAAATTACTTCTGTCAGTCTCTAATAGTTTGTTTTTTGTCGTTTAGCTGGCAAAGAAGTACCACCCTGACACTAATAAGGATGACCCTAAAGCTAAAGAGAAGTTCTCTCAGCTGGCAGAAGCCTACGAGGTAATGTTGCAGGATTTCAGCGCCATGACAAGGAGGAAAGATAGGAGCGTGCATGGCATGAAGCATTTCTTGTGTTTCTTGTCAAACCATAGCTATGTTGTGATATCTTTTGATGTAGATGTGAGTGTCTTTGTCCCAGCAGTGTCTCTGGGAAGACACTTTGTGGTTTGGGCTCTTTCTGAGCAGTGAGCGACTGCTATGGATGCTATGGGTGCTGTTCAGCAGTCATTGCTTAGTCTGAATGAGAGAGAACTTTGTTAGCAGTTACCAGCTGCTTGAGACAGAGGAACCTTCTGCTGTGCTGTCTCAGCTCCTGCTCTTCCTGCTCCTCAGAAATCTTCTTGCACTGATTTTTGCTCTCATGGTTTTTCGAATTAACCCAGGTGCTCCAGCACCAGCTCTCACCCCACATTAATTCCTGTGGATCTGTACAGTGTCCTGACAGCATTGTTCTTTTGCCTTGAAGGTATTAAGTGATGAAGTGAAGCGGAAGCAGTATGATGCGTACGGCACAGCTAGTTTTGATGCTGGTGCAGCAGGTGCTGGTGGTGGGCGGCAGTACTGGAGCAGCGGTCCGTCGATCGATCCTGAAGAGCTTTTCAGAAAAATCTTTGGAGAGTTTTCAGGATCCTCTTTTGGTGATTTTCAGAATGTCTTTGACCAGCCACAGGAGGTATGAAGTGTCTTTGTTTTCTGGGTAATGAAATGGGCATGAGAAATGGAAACCACAAGCACTGGAGCAGGTTATTGGCCTGGCACAGATGTGTCCAGGAGTGAGTTCAAGCAAAAGGTCATGCATGTTTGGTCAAAGTCTTGTCCTCCACACCCTTGAACTTTTTCTGGACTATAGTGACTTCATTTGGTGTTTGCCGGTGCCAGTAGGTGCTACCAAACAATCCTGTTGTTGCAGAGGCATCTTTTCTGCTATATGCTGATTTGCATAGGCCTGCTTTGATCTATAGTGCTCAAACCCACAGAATACCATTAAAGCATAAAACAAGCCTTCCAGCACTAGGTTTACCTGCTTAATTTGCATAATGGTACCACTTAATTAGCTTAACTTTGCTGTGGAACCCTTAGTAAAACCAATGTCTTGTTCCTTGTACTCAGCTAACTCTTCCTGTAGGTACTGACAGTGTTGGTTCATGTGCTGCTGCCAGAGGTGGTTGGTGTTTGGTGCCTCTGGGTTTATTGAAAACAGCTCTTTCATTATAAACAGCGTTTCTTGTTTTGTACAGTCTTAGCTGATGACTTTCCTTGGTAAGTAAAAAGTTTGCTGAGGAAGAACAGATTTGTCATTGGAACTGGAAGCCTTCACCTTTGCAAAACCTTTACAAGCCGGAAGGGATTTCCCAGGAGCAGAAAATAACTTCTCATTTTCCTCCTTTCTTTTCAATTTAAAAATTTCATTTTTGCTGCACAGCTGCTCATTAGTGTCTTGTCATTGTTGTTCCTGTAACAACTGCTGTACTCTGTGCCCCTTTTTGTTTATGAGAGACAGATTATTGCTTCCTCAAGCAAGGTAGAACCCTTCTGAATCTGTTTCTTCCCCTCTGCTCTCCTGTTACCTGGATATATTTTAAGTTTTGTTTGATACTTGGCCTTTTGGCCCCCTTGACGCTGCTTAAGACCCATCACTCACCAGCTGTGGATCAATGTCTGTCTTTCCTGTGCAGTATATCATGGACCTGACATTCACCCAGGCTGCTAAAGGTGTCAACAAGGAGATTGTAGTGAATATCAATGATTCCTGTGAGCGATGCGATGGTCGAGGACACGAACCTGGCACCAAGGTGCAGCACTGTCGCTACTGCAATGGCAGTGGCATGGTAAGTGCATTTAAAGAAACCAGTTCTGCTGGGCCTTTCCTTGATGGGGCAGGTCAGTGCTTTCCACAGCAAAAAAACCTCTCACTGCAATAGTTTGTGCAAATGGATTGTTCTTGGACTCCTCAACATACAGATGCTTGTAGTTCTTTGAGAAGCAGCACTTGAAGCTCTGTTCTAGCTTGCACATTAAATCCTGGAGAGGGAATGTTCCCTTATTGTGAGATACCTTCTAGCAGCAATCGTTTTCAGTGGAAATTAGAATGTGGTGGCAGCTGAATCTGATCCAGCTTCTCACAGGCAGCGTGTGGAGTCCATTGTTTTCTTCACCCCTTGCTCTAGAGGGTCCAGTTGGGTTCCACCTGCCATTAGAGGGACTCGGGTGTGCTAAGATTTTGTGGATGTGAGAAGTCCTACTGGTACTAAATGAGTGTATGATCTGTGGTGTTTTCACTAGGAGACGATAAACACTGGCCCTTTTGTAATGCGATCGACGTGCCGACGATGCGGTGGTCGTGGTTCCATCATAGCAACACCATGCGTGGTCTGTCGAGGCACGGGGCAAACCAAGCAGAAGAAGACAGTGATGGTGCCCGTGCCAGCTGGTTAGTATGTGCTGGGGTGCTGCTCTCCATACCTCTAGTTACTTGCTGCCCCGTGGCCCATGCTGGGCTCTGGCAGCTACCAGTGCTTGTGACTTAAAGTTCTGCAGAGATGTGACAACTTGGCAATGAAAAGTTGACAAGAGGAGCTTTCTAGCCAGGGATGCAAACCTTGGCTTTGCCTGAGGTTTTAGTTGTTTTGTTGAATCCTTCTAGGCAGGTTGCAAACAGGGAAACTCAAGGTTTTATTGCCTTCAATCTTCAAGGGCCAACTTTGGCCTTTTCAAGCAATTGCTAGGGGAAATCCCATGGGACAGCCTACTGGCAGGTAAAGGAGCTCAGGGTAGCTGGTTAACATTCAAAGACCACTTTTTGAAGCACAAGAAAAGTGCATTCCAACAGGAAGGAAGTCAAGGAAGGGAGCCGGAAGCCCTGCATGGTTAAACAGGGAGCTGCTGGGCAAACTGAAGAAGAAGAAAGCCTGTAGGTCATGGAAGGAGGGGATGGCCACTTGGGGTGATTGTAAGGCTCTAGTCAGAGGATGTAGGGACGCAGCTAGGAAAGCCAAGGCCTCTTTGGAATTAAACCTTGCAAGAGAGGTCAAGGGCAATAGAAAGAGCTTCTTCAAATACACTGCAGGTAAAACTAAACCTAGAGGCAATGTAGGCCCCTGCTGAATGAGGTGGGTGCTGTGGAGACAGAGGATATAGAGAAAGCAGAAACACTGAACACCTTCTTTGCCTCTGTCTATACTTCTGGGGGCTGTATTGATATCAAGCCCCAGACTGCTGAGACTCCAGAGGAAGTGAAGGCAAGAGAGGAGCCTGCCCCGGTTGATGAGGACTGGGTTAGGGATAAGTTGAGCAAACTGGATGGACACAAATCCATGGGCCCAGATGGGATGCACCCGTGAGTGCTAAGGGAGATGGCGGAAGTCATTGCTAGGCCACTCTCCATCATCTTTTCTAAGTCTTGGGCATCAGGAGAGGTGCCTGGGGACTGGAGGATAGAAAATGTCACCCCAATCTTCAAAAAGGGTAAGAAGGCGACCCAGGTAACTATAGACCGGTCAGCATCACCTCCATCCCAGGAAAGGAGATGGAACAATTTGTCCTAGAGGGTGTCTTCAGCCACATCAAGGACCGGAGGGTCGTTAGGGACAGTCAGCATGGCTTCACCAAGGGAAAAGCCCTAGCATAGCTCAGAACAGCATCCTTCCTCAGCACAGAGGATAAAACAGGCGGTGGGGCCCGCTTGAGGCTGCCCTGATGAGCAGCCTATCTCTTCTTGCAGCTCGTGGCTGCCTGTGTTGCATGCTCGTGTATTTCCCTAGAGGATTCTGTAGGGACTGAAGTAAAGAGCCTGCCTGGGGCATAGTGGTCACCTCTGAGGTGTGAACGTGCACTGACCTCCTCTTTGGCCACACTCCTGGGCTCCTGTGGCGAGTGTCAGTGTGCTGCCCGTGGGTAGGTCTCATGCCTCATACTCCTGGATGTGCTAGTGCTGTCCAGACAGAGAGGGTGGCTGGAGCTGTGGGTACCCAGATGGTGTGTGGATTATCACATAAGGTAAAACTGGCTCTTTATTTTCTGCTCGCAGGTGTTGAGGATGGGCAGACTGTTCGGATGCCTGTGGGGAAGAAAGAAATTTTCATTACATTCAGGGTAGGTATTGTTACGCTTCTGGCTGTTCTCACTAGTGAAGTTGGTCACTTGGGAGGAGGAAGAGCGAGTGATCCTATGAAACAGCTGAGGAAACACGATTCCACCTGCACTTTCTAAGGTGGCAGGAGCCATCTGCTCTTGCAGAATTGTGCTGCTTGCTCCAGGACAAGGCCCTTATTGTAGCCTGTGTCAGAATGCAGAGTCGGCCCTCGATGTGACTCTTACACATGATGGAGCTGTTTGCTTGCCCGAGTGGGAGCACAGAGGGCTGAGGGAATGCTGGTGTGAGGCTGGCTGGTCGGGCATCCTGGTGCAGATGAATGTGAAGTAGTGCTTAGCCATGGTTCTGCTCGTATGTATGCTGTCACATGAGAATGTCATTCTTGAGCAAGTCTTTTGTGGTGGAGGAGGACTGAGTCCTCTTCTGGCCACTGCAGTAGTGCCTCCTCCATCTTCTGCCTGTCCCCTGTTTGGGGTTCTGGGCAAGGCAGTGCCTTTCTTGTCTCTACAGCATTGACACATAAATCAACCCCAGGAGTGGGGGAAGAGTCTTTCTGTGCTGGGGAACAGAGGGAGTTGCTGAGACACCCTCCCAAAGCTCTTGCTGATAGATCTTGATGCAAGTGTGGTCTTTATCTACAAGACATGTATAGTCGGGGGTCTGACGATAGCATTCCCATAGTTTTTCTTCTGAGGACCCACGAAGCTGTATGCCATGAGATCTCAGGGGTGGTGTGCTGACCTCTCTTTGGAACTACCTGCCTTTCAGGTTCAGAAAAGCTCTGTGTTCAGAAGAAACGGAGCAGATATCCATTCGGACCTCCTGATCTCAGTCGCACAGGCCGTTCTGGGAGGCACAGCCAGATGTCAGGGCTTGTATGAGACGATCTCTATCACAGTAAGTGCTTTGGCAGAAATTGGAAGAATACATGCAGAAGCACCATCACTACTGATTTTGCTTGTCTGTGCCCTCATGCATGAAGGCACCAGACCTCTCCTGTTCTACTTCAGAGCTTGCTGGAGAAGCAGTGAATGTTACAGACATGTAGTTACTGTATAAATGGTTCAACTGGAGTGTTAAATGTGGAACTCCTGTGTTCACAGATACCCCCCGGTATTCAGCCTGACCAGAGAATCCGAATGAGTGGGAAAGGCATCCCCAAGGTGAACAGTTATGGCTATGGAGACCACTACATCCACATAAAGATAAAAGTCCCCCAGTAAGTGGAGCTGATGCTCTGAAACCTTGAGTTTTGTTCAGAAAACTTGTGAAAATTCCTTACAGCTTTATTGAGACTGTTAATTCCTTGATCTGTTCTTAATTGTAATATGGGATAGACTTTTTTAATAGTAGCACTTGGCAGCCCAGCTCTGAGAATCCCAAATCCTGAGAACACTGGAGTAGTTGATCCCCTGTGTGTTAGCCTCTTATTTCCATCTGGGTCCCGGTGACATAAATGGAGTCTCGCATTGTAGCTCAGAGGAGCGGAACCCCTTGTCAATAGCTGCCTCTTGCATGCGCAGCTGGAGAGGGTTTGGGATGTCCGTAGGTTGATCTGTCCCCTAACCACCACCTCTGCCCTGGCCCTGCAGGAGGCTGACGGATCGACAGAGAGCCTTGATGATGAGCTACGCTGAGGACGAGGCAGATGTGGACGGCACAGTGAATGGGGTCACAAACACAGCGTCAGGTCAGTGCTGGCAACAGGCATTCCTGTGGGGAGCTGCTGCAGGAGAGCTGGCAGCAGTCCTGGGGAGGGAATCCTCTGTCAGCACAGATTGGGCACTGACCTGCTGGAGAACAGTTCTGGAGAAAAGGCCCTGGGGGTGCTGGTGGCCCTCGGGCTGCCCATGAGCCAGCAACGGACCCTTGTGGCCAAGAAGGCCAGTGGGCTCTTGGGGTGCTTTCAGAAGAGGGTGGTTATTAGGTTGAGGGAGGTTCTCCTTCCCATCTACTCTGCCCTGGTGAGGCCACATCTGGAATCCTGTGCCCAGTTTTGGGCTCTCCAGTTCAAGAGGAACAGAGACTCTACTGGAGAGAGTACAGCACAGAGCCACTGAGATGCTCGGGGAGCTAGAGCTCTGCCTTGTGAGGAGAGGCTGAGAGAACTGTGGCTGTGCAGCCTGGAGAAGAGGAGGCTGAGGGCAGATCCCATTAGTGCTGATTCATATCTAAAGGGAAGGTGGGCATCTGCAGGATGGGACCAGGCTCTGCTCCGTGTTGCCCAGTGACCAGACAAGGGGCACTGGGCACAAATCAGGAGGTTCCATCTGAGCAGAAGGGAAAGCTTTTTAATGGTGAGGATTGACAGATCCCTGGCACAGGCTGCTCATAGAGGGTGTGGAGTCCCCTGCTCTGGAGACCTTTCTCCTGGAAGGGTGATGGGAGCCCTGATCTGTACACATGGGGAACCTGGGATGGAAACAGTCCCTTGTGCTGAGTGCCAGGTCCAGTCAGCAGTGTCCATTGTGATGTCAGGAGTAAAGTCACCTGGGAGCTCTGAGAAGTTGTTTTTCCAGCTCTAGATTAAAACTTGATTGAGCAATGATATGTTTTAAATTTCAGGGGTGAAGTACAGTAGCAGCTAAAGCGACAGATTTAGCGCAAAGCTTTGATTACAGCCTTTTTCAATCATTAATGTCCCAGAGGGAAAAAAAGTGCTCTCTAGCTTTGTGTTTTAAAAGCAAACCTGCTGGTTTTTACCAGGGTTAAGCAGGAAGATTGGCTAAATCCAATGTCAGTTGTTGGCACTCTGGTGAGAGGCTGTGGCTGAGAGCACGTCCTTGCTCTGGGATGTGAAATGCCCATGTGGTTGGAGGTGTGTTCTGCTGAAGGCAGAACTGTTTCAGACTGTTGCATCAGTCTGAGCCCAGCAGGAGGGGGAGGACTGGGTTTGGCATTTCCTCTGTGCAGAAGAAGCTTGAGGAGGGCTCAGGGTCCTTGTTACTGGTGGGTTTACTGGGGAAAAAGCAGATTAGCAGAGAGGTTTCCTTGCTGTAGCCTCTTCTGGAGGGACAAACAACTTATCTGGATACTTGAAAAACCCTTTTGGATGCAGCCCTGTGTGACCTTCACTAGGTTATCCTGATCTGGCAGCAGGGGTTGGACTAGATGATCTCTAGAGGTCCCTTCTGCCCCGCAACATTGTGATTCTTGCAACAGTTTATATAGGAAAATCAGGCCTGTTGCCTGTGAGGCTCCTTATGGGGACTCCTGTTGTGAGACACTGGAGGCATTTTTTATTCTAGCCAGAGTTTCTCCTCTCCTTGATTAATATTTGTTTCAGTGTTGCCTGGAGTCACATGGCACAGGCTCTGGTATGGTGTCACAGTTCTTGCTCTAGAGGGTCACAACGTCACCCTGAAATGGAGAGATTGTTCCAAGGACCAGCACCTTCTGTAAACCGTGGCTGGTTGTGCTGATGGTGACAACTTGGTTTTGGTGGCACAGTCTCAATTCAGAGTGTTTCTTTCCAAAGCCTGTGGGGTCCTTGACTNTGCGGCAGGTTGTGCTGATGGTGACAACTTGGTTGAGTGTTTCTTTCCAAAGCCTGTGGGGTCCTTGACTCAGTTGTGCAGCATGAGGATTCCCTTGCCAGTTGAAGATCTGGGGAGAGGGGAAGAGACCGGTGTTACCTGGGCTTGTGGTCTTCTTTTCCACTTCTGGGGTCGGGGCCCTCTAGTGCTTCCACTGCACTGGTCCAGTAGCATGGGTTGCTAGCAGGTGTGTGGGAGTATGCTGGCAGAGCCAGTGCACTCTCCTCTTCCCCATCTAAAATAACCCTCTCGCTTTGTCAGTGGTGCTGGCTGCTGGTGGGAGATGTATCTGACTGCAGCTCTTTGCTGTTTGTGTCCAGGTGGCAGGGCCACGGCTAGAACTGGCACAGGCAGGGATAGGCCTGAGGCTGAGGAGAACAAAGAGGGATTCCTTTCCAAACTTAAGAAAATGTTTAGCTCCTGACACTCCATCTGAGGTAGGAGGCCTCTTGTGTTTTACTGTTGTCATTCCCCCATGCTGAGTGGAGTTTGGGAGGTAGAAGTGGTGAAAGCGCAGTGGAACTTCTCACAGCCTCAGGCCTTCCAGCCACGGTGTGAAAAGCCCTCGCTGTCCCCTGTGACCTGGAGCAAGAAGCCAGAGGTTAAACCACAGTGCTGTTGCTGCAGCAGAAATGCCAGATACATCTTCTGGGCAGTTCTGGCCTCTCCTGCAGCTCTGCTTCTGTTTCCACTCCATGGCTGCCCCCACTTCAAAGTACTGGGGGTGTCCCAGGCTGGACTCGCCCCTACCAGGGGATTACAGAAGCGGGAAGGGATTGGTCTGTCATACAGAGCAGCAAAACCCACGTCACACAGATGAGCAGTGTTGTAACTTGGGCTACTGTTTAGTTGGTGCTGGCCTGCTGTGAGGGAGCGCTATGGGCTGGAAATCGCCTCTGGTGGTTCACTGATGTCTTGGGATTCCAGTGGCTCAGCTTTGACTTCTCTCTTGCTTCATCTGCAGGGAAACGTTCTACTGGAAGCTAAGAAGCAGCAGCGGCAGAGTGTCTTTGCAGTGGGGAATGAATGTTCCTGGCAGCAGGCTCTGGAGAGCAAAGGGCGTCAGGTGGCAGCGGTGGCATGGTGAGAATCCCTGCTGGAGGGGCTAAAACCACTGGGGCACCAACACCCGCCACAATGCAAACCCGATACGAACCCCACCCACAGTCCTGGGAACTGGTAATGAAGGAAAACACCAGCTTGGCAGGAGCACAGCTCTCCTTGGAGCCTCTCTTAGGAGGCTGCTCTGCAGCCCCTGCTGCTGCAGGATGCATATTTGGTACAAGCTAAAGTGGAAATATTATTTAGAATCTAAACCAGTGGAAATGTGAAATTTAAATTGTCCTTCTGGCCCAGAGTGGAGCAGTTTGCTGTACAGAGTGAGACAGCTGCTTCTCGCTCAGGCGCCCCTGTGAATGTAGATGTGCTTGGTGAATGTGTCACTGCTCACCTTCTCCCAGGACACAGGGGGTTCGGGAGGCTGAACTGAGCCATCCTACAGAGGCAAGGCAGAGCCTAGCTGCCTTGGGCCCTCCTCTCAGTCCTGCTGATCTCCTGCACAAAGCAGCAACGGAATCTGCATTTGGCTTCAGGTTTCCCTTAACTGCAGTTACACCACAAACACTGTTGCTTCTGAATGGGTGTGAGTTTGTCACCGAGCGCTATGCCAGATGGGGACAAAAGCTTTTATTACATTAGTGCAACACCCACAGCATAAACACTTGGTCGAAGAGTGAGTGTTGTAAGCGTGTGAGAGTATAGGCAGAGTGGATCGCTGCTTCCCAGGGCAGCCGAGCTCTCTTGGTGAGTGTGTTCATGGTTCCTGTGCCCTGCTGTTGTTAGTTACGCCGTGCAGGCATCATCTGCCCATCTACTAATTGACCAGTTAAACAAGGGCATGTCGTAGTTTGGCCCTTCTTAATTTGCTGAAATAAAGCACAGGTTGCCTCCTGATTCAACTCTCTGTAAAGTGATTCTGTATCCATGTAAATAAGATTGACTTCATAAAGATATTTAACGTGTTGTGCCTCCCTGCTTTGTCTGCTCTTCCAGCCCTGCTGTCACCCCCTTTCACTCCCCAGTGATGGGAACCGGGGTTTGCTCTTGGATGAAGAGAGGATGGGGCTGCATGGCTTCAACACTTCTGAGGGCTGTGGTTTAAGGACAGGCTGCCAAAGCCCAGAGCTCTAACAGAGTGGAACCTTAAGTGGATGGTGGTCTGTGGAGTGGAGCTTTGTGCGTTAGTCTTGGTATTTAACTGAGGCTGGACAGATGCGTAGGGGCTTCACTCAGCTCACAGGGCAGTGATGGAGCTAAGAGCACACAGCAGCTGACTGACTGGGGGAACTGGGCCCAACTTTCCTGTTACACAGCACAGGATGTCACTGCACCATCCACTCCTGGCATATGGCTCTGCCTGCTGGCTCTCATGTGGGGCCTGGACCTGGCACCCAGAGAATCCTCAGGCTTCTGAGCACAGGAGTCTGTGTTAGCCACTGCACTCAGGGCCCACAGGGACCAGGCATTCAGCACACTCAGAGCTACCTAGGAAAGAGGATGATCCTGAGAAAAAAACCCACCACCCTGCACAGCTGCAGAAACACCCCAAATCCCTAAACCTACACCTCTCAGAAGAGAGCGGGCACAGAGACCACTTCTCCCACCAGCCTGCTCATAGCCCTTCCGACTGGTCTAGTGGCAGCTGCTTACCCTGCTCCAGCAGCTTCCAACCTGTAACATTCTGTGAGCCGCAGGAGCACATGCAGGTCCATGGGCTCATCCCAGCTGCACAGGGCCAGCAGTGCTCAGCACAGCTCACCTCTGTGGTGGGAGGTGCTGGGGGAAGGCTCAGAGCAAGTCGTTGTTGTCTGCCACCCACTGCTGGAAGGTGCGGGCCCGGGGATTGAGCTTCATGGTCAAGGCCACGTTGCGGTCTGGCTTCAGGACGTAAAAACGGAACATGGCAGCCAGTTCCTTGGCCCCTGGGAAGTCACGTTTCTCGTACTCCTCTAGTGAGATCTACAAGGAGAATAGGGAGAAAAGCAAGTGTTGGCACAGGGCAGAGGCTGTTGTGCCTTTCCCTGGGATGGCACAGGGAAGCTGAAGAGGGTCCCAGCAGCAGAAGCCTGGAGCAGCTATGAGGGAACTCTTCTCTGCACTGTAGCACAAGCCTTGGCTGAGGTGTTCTAGAAACAGGCGTGGGACGTTGCAGAGAGCCTGAGCAACCCCAGCTGCCCCTGACACTCCAGCACCCATCCTAAAACAAAAGATGGGCCTGAGTTTCTGTGCTAGAGAAGAAAAGAGCTTGTTTGTTCATGGGAGAGCAGAATCTGCAGCAAGCTGAAACAGGCTTTGTGCCCATTGCGTGAGGGGAGCTGCAAAGCCAAAGTACAAACAAGGAGCCACAGGGCAGGGAGAGGCCAGGAGCACTGTAAGGGTGACACAGCAAGGCCCCAGGGCAGGCAGCCAAAGGGAGGAGCAGGCAGTAGAGACCTGTTCCTTAGTGCCCAGACTCTATTCCACCAACCTCCCACTCCAGTTACCCTGCAGGGCCAGGCACCAACCTACTTGGCTGATCCATGAGCATGACTCAGCTCAGTGACAGGACTGACATGGCAGTGCCAACACCAGCCTGTGCTCTGGCCACACACAAGACCAATGGGACCAGACTGGACACTGAGCTGCAAAAGCCCTTCACTCCAGCAGCTCCTGACCTTGCTGCTGGGGCAGGACAGCACTTGTATGGCCACTGCCGGGCATGCTCAGCCCCTAAATACTCCAGCCCCCCCCCCCACCTCGAGAACATCCCATGCACCAAGTGATACTGCCTACCTTGCTGGCTTCCACAGTCTTGCCTGTCTGCTGGGAGAGGACAGCAGCGTACTCAGCCTCAGTGAGCTTCCCCGTGCTCAGCCCGATCACTCGCCCTACATACTCCTCTGGGGACTTCAGCAAGGAAAGCACAACAGGCCCAACGTCCTCCACTGCCATCGCATCCATGGGGACGTCCCCCATGGGCAGTTCTGTGTGTGTGTGAGAGAGGGATCTTGGTCAGCTCAGTGCAGAGGAGCTACAGTGAGAGTTTTGAGTGCCCAGCCTATGAGGGCAGGGTGAGGAAGAACCAAGAGAACCCATGAGCATGGCAAGCATCTGGAGCAAGGCTGAGCCAAGAAACCGTGAGAAGTCAGAGCAGCACTGTGACTCACCTGGATCTGCAGCCCTTCCTCTGACTGCCAACATCCCAGTGTCCATCCCAGTGGACAGCTGAGGTGTCCAGAGACACTCTGGGATCTGCAGGGCAGACTTCAGCACCAGAAACACTTGCATAACCTCACTTATCCCTTGCCAGCCATCAAAGATGCTGCTGCAACCTGCCGTGGTCAAGCTGGCACAGGCCTCTCTCTTCCCCATCAAGCCTTGGTGATTCCTCCTGTCCTCAGTGAGGATGAGAACTACAGGAGAGTGACCTGAGGTATGAGGGGCCCTGTCTTACCCAGGACAAAGGTATCTCCCTGCGGGGCCTTCTGTGGCTTGAAGATGGAGAGAAAGTTCTCGAAGTAGAATGGTAGCCGGATAGTGGTGGTGGGAACACCAACTTTCTGGAAGTACTCCTCAACTATGCCTTTGCCATCAAAGTGGAGCACCTCCAGCCGGCCCCCCGTCAGCTGCTTCACGTTCTCCAGGCCACTGTACACGACGTGGCGCAGACCCAGGCGCTTCGATAGGTCGGCAAGTCGTTTTCCCTGGGTGAAGAGTGGAGCCGGCAATGAAGAAGAGAAAGGGGCACCTGGGTGGAGGGCACTCAGTCTTATCCCTGTTCCTTTGTTGAACTGGGCAGGATCCACCACACACCAGCTAAGCAAGGCCTTCAGCATCTGGCAGCTAGAGCCCTCAGGCAGAACCAGACCTGAGCAGACTGAGCCCAGGTGGAGGCAAGTTCTCTGCTTTCATCATTAGAAAGAACACACACCTTCTGGCTTAGGTGCCAGCTCCTTCACCAAGCACACAAAGACCATCCCTAAAGACCTGCCCAGGCAAACATACCTGCCCTAATGTATTTTATCTTTTGTTTACTGCCACCCAGGTGGGACAACTGTGCCACCCTATGAAACCCATCCTGGGCCGAGCACCGCCCTGGGTCTTCCAACACTGCAGCCGACTTTGCCTCCAAAGCTGCAAGTGAAGAGAACTGTGACTACAGGCAGCAACAGCTCTGGCTCAGTCCTGAGGAGACTGTGGAGCTCAGTCTTCTCATTCCTGCTGCTGTGACTCCTGGGCAGTACCTGACTTTGGCGCTTTAACAGCCCAGCAGGCACCAGATCCTGGAGCCACAGAACTGCGAGGGATCAGGGACCAAGGGCTTAGACAGAACTGAGACTTGATTTGTCTGGGAGGACTCGGGGCTTTCGTGGACCGGCCTCCTGCTAGGGCTGTCCCCGAACCCCCGTCCCGATGCCATTCGCTGCCCTAGACTTGCTCCCGGGCCATCCCGCGCCGGTACCTGCTCGATTTCCTTCTCCTTGCTGCGGTGCTCCCAGAAGTTGGTCACAATGAAGGCCCCGTAGGCGCCGGTCAGAGCCGACTCCAGCGAGGGCTCATCGTCCTGGTCCGCCTTCACCACCTCGGCTCCGCTCCGCGCCAGCTCCGCCGCCTCCTTCTTCCCGGGGCTCCGCGTCACCGCCCGCACCAGGAACGTCCCGTCGGCCAGCAGCGCCCGGGCCACGCAGCCGCCCTGAGCCCCTGCGGGGACCTACTCTGTCCCCACGCCAACCCTTCATCCAACCCCCCGGCATCCCTCCGTCCCCACCGCCGCCCGCTGTAGCCGTACCCCGCGTCCCGTCTCGGCGATTCTGGGAGCTGTCGGTCCGCCTGCCCGCCGCTGCGGGACCCGAAACCCCTCACAGCCCCCAGCAGCTCCGCCCGACCCCCTCTCTGCCTTCTCCGCCGGGCGGTCCCGGAGCTCGGTAGTCCCGGGGGTCTCGTAGAGGCGGCAGCACCCCCGGGCCGGGCCGTCCATGGCCACTCACCGGTTGCTCCGAACACTACGATCAGTTTCTTCCCAGCCATGGGGCTCGGTTCGGTTCAGTCCGTCTCCGGTTAGCTTGCCTGCTTCTGGTCCCGTTCCGCTCCGTTCGGATCTGCTCGGTCCGACCCAGCTTCCCGGGGATGTGCCCGTCTGGGCGGGACTGGGCTGGGCTGTACCCGGCTGGGCGGTACTGGGGTGGGCTGTACCCGACTGGGAGGGCCACCTCGCCGGGCCACCTCGCCCGGCCCCGCAGCCCACCCGCAGCCGTCGTTCTGCTATATGGCCCTCGCGGGAGGGCTCGGAGGTCACTGATGACTGGGTCTCCGCGGGTCGTTGCGGGAGAACCCCACGGAGCGCCCCTCTGCCCTGGGACAGCTGGATAGTCGCAGCATTGTCCAGGCTGGGAAAGACCTTCAAGATCAGAGCCCAGCCACTACCCAACACTGATAGATCCTTGACTCGACCTTCCCCCTGAGCACAGCGTCCCCCAGACCCTGCCACTCGCGGTTCTCTGGGACTCTGTAATCCCTCCAGGGAGGATGACTCCACCACTGCCCTGTGCAGCCCATTCCCATTCTTGGTTCAAGGATTTCAGTAGAGAAATTCCCTTAATGTCCAACCTGAACCTGCCCTGGTGCAACCTGACCCCATTTCCTCTTGTCGTTTGGCTCTTGGTTGAACAGACTGATCCCCTCCTCTCTACAACCTCCTTTAAGGCAGTTGTTGAGAGCTAAGCTCCCCAGTTTCCTCAGATGCTCCCAGAGCACTGGTGCTCCAGACCTTTCTCCAACTTCGTCACCCCTCTCTGGACCTGACAGGGTACAAAATCACCAAGGGTGAGACCTCAGGAGACAAAAGGTTCTTAATCCCTTAACTGGAGCAGATCTAAGACCAGCAGAGAGCAAGCAACACCCAGAGATGCAGAGCCCAGAGCAGTGGCTGGAGGTCACAAGTGCTGCTTGCCCACGCCTCAGCTCCCCAGACAGAGCTCACCATGCACTCTCCCACCAGGTCTCCACTGTGAGAGCTCTATCAGCCACCACCATCTCCACCATCAGTTAGCAGCTTGGAAAACAAGGTCTAGGGTATTGACTAGGACTGCAGCAAACCCCACTTGCCTGCATGGAGCAGGGGAGGGAACATCCCTCTGGACTTGACTTGGTGTCTGCCTCTAGGGAATTTGGTGTGGGGTGGGTGCTGGTCAGTCTGGCCAGGTGGCTCCCCTCAGAGAAAGCAGCTGCAGCTGGGGAGCTGGCTGTGCACTGAGCACCCTGCTGGGATGCCCCTGCTGTTGGGGGGGGTCACAGAGGCTATGGGAGGTCACCACACACTGGTGTTTCTCAGCAGATCACGCTTGTTGATTTACATAGGCGGCAGCCCTGTGCTGACAGGAAGGAAGATTGAGTGAGCACAGGAAGGAGTGAGGAGCAAGCTGAGAGAGGCAAAGAGCTACTAGGCTGGAACTGGTGGCTGCGGGAACCAGACCCACCTTCCTCAGGTGCTGCCCTGAGCATTGCCCTGGGTCCCACTATCTCCTTGGGCGCCCAGGGACAGGGGTCACTAAATCGAGCAGCTTCTGTTTTCTACCTTGGACTTAAACATCCAGGTGAGGCAGAAGCTGTGGAGAGAAAGGGTTGACCAGAGGCCCAGAGTGGCTGCAGCCTCCTGCTGTGACAAGGGTGTCTACTCTGCTCTCCAGCTCCCACACAGAACTGGGGAAGGCAGCACGAGACTGAGGTAAGGTTCTGGGGGAGGCTTTGGAGGGGTACTGGGAGAAAGGGAGGTGTTTGTTGGCCCAGCCCCGTGGGGATGACCTGCTGCAGACCTCTCGCTGCACAGCCATGTGAAATGGAGCAACTGGACCAGTATATGGCAGGGCCAGGAGCTACTGCAGAGAGGCCCCTGGGAAAGGCAAGATGTGACCATCAGCACCCAGCTGGTAGCACTCCAGTATTGACTGGACATCCTTGGATGGGATGAGAAGCTGGCCATGAGCAGACAGTGTGTGCTTGCAGCCCACAAAGCCAATTGCATCCTGGGCTGCATAAGAAGAAGTGTGGCCAGCAGATAGAGAGAAGGGATTCTGCTCCTCTGCTCTGCCCTGGTGAGACCTCATCTGGAGTCCTGTGTCCAGCTCTGGAGCCCTCACTACAAGAAGGAGAGGGACCTGATGGAGTGGGTCCAGAGAAGGCTACAAAAATGATCAGGGGGCTGGAGCCCCTCTGCTACAAGGACAAGTTGAAAGATCTGGGGTTGTTCAGCCTGGAGAAGAGAAGGTTCTGGGGGGGACCTGATAGTGAACTTCCAGTACCTGAAGGGGCTACAAGAAGGCTGTAGAGGGACTGTTTATGACGGCCTGGAGTGATAGGACAAGGGAAATGGTTCCACATTAGAGGAGGGCAGATTGAAATATGTTAGGAAGAAGTTCTTTATCAGGATGGGGGTTGAACACCAGAACAGGTTGCCCAGGGAGGTGGCTAAAGCCCCATCCCTGAAGATCTTCAACATAAGGCTGGACAAAGCTCTGGGCAAACTGATCTAGTTGGAGATGTCCCTGCTCCCTGCTGGATGACCTCCGGAGGTCCCTTCCAACTTGGGTCATTCGATGATTTTATCTGGTCCTGGGCTCTTGGACAACATCAGGCAAAAGAAGAGTTAATGTCAAGTTCTTGCCAATGAAATCCCATGTTTCCTTCCTTGGGACTTGCAGGCTGGGCAGCCTCCTGTCCTCCAGCTTCTCTTGATGCTTTCTGGGGATGCAGGCAGCAGGGCAGGGCGGTCACAGCCCATCGCTGGATCACTGCTGCTCTTGTTGCCAGCAGGGTAGGGACAAGTACTTGCCCCTGCTTGAATCTGGCCAAGTAACAGGGGCAAACCAGGGGCTGAGCTGTGTGCACACAGAGTGGATGTGGATGCCACATTCCATTCCCAGGCACCTCCAGAAGATTACTTGCCCAGCAGCCTCCAAGTGGGCTGGGTTGCACCCTGGAAACACCTTCATCCCTGTGTTGGAGTTGCAGAGGTTGGCTTTGGCTGGTGTCTCTGGTTCAGACAACCGAGGGAAGGGCAGATAAAGCCTTTCGCCCTTCTAGGACCAGACTCTGGAGTCGCTGGGTAGGCCTAGAGCTGCACCTGAAACTTGTCAACTGAAAGCAGACAACAACTGCAGCCACTGCAATATTTCTGCTGCTGCTGATTTCCACCTGCTGCAGCCTCATTCTCCCAGTCAGGTGCTTTAGCACGGGATGGCCTGTGGCTGCTGGTCTCCAGCAGCAGGATCATGTTTTGAAGTAGCACTGGAGGGCACCATCCAATAATCCCTGATGTTAAGGCAGGTTTCCCCCATCAAAAGGCTTCTTCTCACCAGGAAAGGCTGTGAGGAACATTGCTGTGAGCAGCCTTCTGCCTCTGCTCTTGGTTTCATGGCAAAGATGAGAGACCTGGGGGCTGCCCGGTGTGGAGACTTCACTGAACTTTCCAGGCCACTTAGAAACAAGAAGACATCCAAGGGTGAGAATGATGCTGTAAATTGCTCACTAGGCTCCTTAACTGATGGTATCTTAACTGAGCAAGGCACTGTCTGTGGGTGAAGAGCAAGGAGAGCTGCTGTCACAGACCTGCTGCTTCCTGCATCAAGAAAAGGGCTTTGCTGTGGGGCCACCATCACTGCCCCACAGCAGGCAGTGGACTTCTGCCATCTCTGAGACCAGGGAGTCAGAGCTGGGCAACTAAGGAAGAGTGGAAGACACCAAAAAAAAGGTTCAGACTCAGCTACACCAACACCCTCACCCCTGTCAGGTCTTGTCCAAGCCCCTTGAGGGCCATCTGGGCAGGTGGGGATGGGCTGGTGCTTTATCAACCCAGTGCTTCCTGGACACTTACCTCACTCCATAGGGTGTGCTGCAAAGGGGTCTCCATGAGAGGTCCAGTCAGTGAGGTCTGTGAGAGACCTCTCTCTGTGCCTGGTCCTTCCTCCTGCAGCCTGGCCACCATCTGCAGGGCTGGGCTGCTGGTAGCTGAGCCCTTATGTCCTCAGGTGGGAGAAATAAACCTCAGCAAGGATCTCCTGGCAGAAGGATGAACAGATTAGTCTGCAAACAAGATGTTCTGAGAACCACAACCCTACCTGATTCCCTAGGTCAGGCTGTATGAGTACTTCCTGCCTGGGAAATGATGGCTTTGACCGCAGAAAGCAGGAGCTATCTGCACCTGTTGGTGAGGTGGCAGCGAAGTTCTCACGGTGCCCATGTCCTGTTCAGGAGTGGCTTTGGGCAGTGTCTCTGACATGGGGGTGGGTG
The DNA here is from genome assembly GCA_013400115.1 of Rhinopomastus cyanomelas. Taxonomy (NCBI): domain Eukaryota; kingdom Metazoa; phylum Chordata; class Aves; order Bucerotiformes; family Rhinopomastidae; genus Rhinopomastus; species Rhinopomastus cyanomelas. The sequence goes on from VXBP01003133.1 coordinate 431,552, forward strand.
CATGGTTTTAGAACATCCTGTAGCCAGCTGGAGATAGGAAAGAGCATTGGTCAGGGCACTGGGCCACTGTGTCTGTGTCACGGCTGTGATCAGTTAGCCCCTGAGGCTGAGAATTTTCCCCCTGGGCTGGGTCAGCTGCTGGAGATGGCTCTGGGGCTGGTGGAGAGCAGAGCCTGGTGCTATCTGCTAATGAAAGTGGAGCTGAGTGTAGAAGCATTTCCCTCTCCACCTGCCCAACACCCTGCTAGACTCAGCAAGCAGACCCACTTCTAAACAACAAACCAGCAAACCCTCTGCGTGGTTGGGCAGCAGCCAGCAGGTGATGATTCATCAGTTGCTGCTGAAAGTGGAACATCTATGGACCTCTGCAACAGGATGTGGTGTTGGCCATGCTCAGCTCCGGACGGTGGGGAGGTGGGCTCAAAACTGAAACAGGCCCTTCATCTCTCTGTCTCCTGCCCCACAACTTCCTTGACAATACGGAGAAGGAAATCACACAACTGCAACTGCTGCTCTGGTGCAGTGGTGGCCCACAGGTGTGCACTGGGTGACCTGCAGATGGCACGGGGACATCCTCAGGGCAGTTAGTGCAGTCGCTCTGTGTGAGAGAAGCTCTGGTTTAAGTGCTGGTGGAGGCACCAAGCCTGTGGTACACGAGGTCTTGGCAAAGATGCTGCAGAGCGATGGGCCTGGCTCTGCCCCTCCCAGTAAAGCCAGCACCACGTTACCTCCAGGTGGGCTCCCTCCCGTGGTTCTCCTGATGCTTTGCTTCTTCTTCCACCAGGAACATGGACAAAGGCTGAGGAGCCTCAACTGCTGCTGTGAACCAGCTGGGAGGACGTGAGGTGGTCCAACACAGTGCTCCTCACCCAGGGATCCCCCATGACACGGGAGGCCACTGATGGAAGGTGGGTGGTGGCTGGACATCTGGAAATCCATGATCTCTGTGGAGCTTAGCATGGAAAAATGGGATGAGGTGGGGCACCAAGGCATGAGAGCTGACATCTCTTCCTGCTTTAAGGTCTCAGGGATCACTGTGCTGGCACAATTGTGATTGAAGATCGATGGTCTTGTTCAGGATCTTGCTCTAGTTTAGCTCTTGCTACCTTCAGAGTCAGATGGGGAGCTCTGCTGCTGCTTTTCCTTGTCTCCCCGGAGCATTGTGCCCAGGGCTTGGTCAGGATACAGCCCTTCTGCTCTCCTCCACCACAGAAGCTTGGATCAATCGCTACCACAAGCAGCTAGTGAGGTCCATCTTGCCGCAGTTCCTGGAGGACATCATCTGCTACCCGAGGAGGCTGGAGCTCCTCACAGTGGAGGAGGCCAGCTGGGCACAGGAGGCGAGCTCCTTGCCTGAGCAGGTGAGGGCAGTGGAGGACATCCGGGCTGGCAAGGGCAGCTATGCCTCCCAGTCCCTGCAGACTTTCATCGAGCCCAGCAACTCCCAGTTCTACCTTCATACCACTGTCTGTGGTAGGCAGTCCACTTTGGACCAGGTGAGGGGTGTCTGCACATGTGTTCTGGCTCTGGGTGCTGGCTGGAGCAACCTGAGATGTGCACAGAACTGGGCAGCATTGGCAGCTCTGGTAGGAGTGTCCGTGCAAGCGAAGTGCAACCTCAGGTTCTCTGCCGGGGAAGGATAGAGCCAGTGGGTGACAAGAACTCCCTGAGAGGTCTGAGGGACCTTCCTGCAGGCCCCTCGCTGCCCTCAGCACACCTTGCTAGGCAGCCTGAGGAGCTGATGTCTTTGACAGCTAGAATCACATAAGGTGCCCTCAAGCAGCAGATCTGGAAGCAGAGGGATGGCAGGAGGACGACTGAGCCACCCTGTTAGTGGCTGCTGCAACTTCAGACTCTCCCAGCAACCCTCTTGACAGGGGAGTTCTTGCTTTCCCTCCTGGCTGGAAGTCTCTAACCATGGCTGGTGTCTGCTCTGAATCTCTTGCAGCACCATGTCCAGTCTTGGCTGGGGAGCTGAACATGCCAGGGGCTCTAGTGCCTGAGCCAGGTGAGGAGGACAGGCCCAGAGGTGTTCAGTCAGGAGTCCAACCCATCAGACAAGCCCATGGCAATGAGGCAGTGCTGAGGTCAAGCTGGGAAGTCAATTCAGAAGTCAAGATTAGGCCCAGTAAAGGCAGCCAGGTTCAGACACAGTCTCGTGGTCACCAGGCAAGGGCAGAACAATGAGGTCCAAGATCAAGGTTCAGAACAACCAAGTCCATAGCAGGCACAGGAACAATGGTGCTCCAGACAAGAACTCCTACAGCATAGCTTGGGCAGGGGCTGAAGGCCCAGAGCTGAGCTTAAATGGACTCCTAGACCAACAGGTGAGGCTGGTCTGGGTCAGTAAAGCCTGTTAATGACCTCTGGGCCCTGGCACAGACCTTCTTGCCCAGACACAAGGGCTCCGTGTGGTTTCTGTTCTGCCTGGGTGTGAAAAAAAGTGAAGCAGTGTCTCATTTGCATTTGTGGTTTCCATCCTCCTCATCTGCCCATTTCATTTCCCTCTACACAGAACCTATGGTGCAGAAGCACCTGGAGAGCCTTCAGAGCTACTGCTGGAACGGCCTGGAGACAGGTCCTCTTCAGCGACTCACAAACCTGCTGCTGGTGGAAGGCTTGACTGACATCCAGCAGAAAGAGCATGATATCCTGCAGATTGAAGCCACCAAGGGCCTGCAAAATGCACCCAAGAGTATCCCTCTGGAGAAGCTCTTCCTGCCTCTCTCCAAGGTCAGCATCCCGCCTCGGATCTCTGTCACCATTGGAGTGGCTGGGATTGGCAAGAGCACGCTGGTGAAGCTGTTTGTCTACACTTGGGCAAAGCGGGAGATCAACAGGGACATCACCTTGGTGCTGCCCCTCACCTTTCGCGAGCTCAACACCTATGAGAAACTGTCTGCTGAGAGGCTCATCTGCTCAGCCTTCCCTCACGTCACCGAGCCCAGCTGCATCGGGGTGGGGGCGGCCAGGACGCTGCTGATCCTCGACGGTTTGGACGAGTTCAAGACTCCTTTGGATTTTTCCAACACAGTCATTTGCACTGACCCCAAAAAGGAGATCCCAGTGGACATCCTGATCACCAACATCATTCGTGGCAACCTGCTGCAGGAGGCTTCTGTCTGGGTCACGTCGCGGCCCAACACAGCCAGTCAGATCCCTGGTGGCCTGGTTGACCGGATGACAGAAATACGAGGCTTCGGAGCTGCAGAGATGAAGGAGTTTTTGGACCAGATGTTCCCTGACAACAGAGTCCTCTCCAGCCAGGTCCTGCATCACATCAGGGCTAACAGGTCACTCCATGCTGCGTGCACCGTGCCTGGCTTCTGCTGGATTTCTGGCTCCTCCATCGGCCACTTCCTGAAGAGCAGCAGCGACCAACCCCGAGAGACAACTTCCATCCCCAGGACCCTGTCGGAGATCTGCTCCTATTACTTCAAAATGGCTCTGAGCAGCGACTGGCCAGAGAGGCCGAGAGACACTCTGAGGATCGAGCAGGCGGTGAACAACAGCAAGAAGCTCGTGGGCAGCCTGGGCAGACTGGCCTTTCACGGGCTGCTCAGGAAGAAGTGTGTGTTCTATGAGCAGGACATGAAGGCGCACGGTGTCGACCTGTTGGTGCTGCAGAGCAGCCTGTGCAGCCGGCTCCTGCTGAAGGAGGAGGTGCGGTCCTTCACAGCCTACTCCTTCTCCCACCTGACCATGCAGGAGTTCCTAGCGGCTCTCTTCTACCACACGGCAGCAAGGCGAGCAGTATTTGACCTCTTCACAGAGAGCAGGATGTCCTGGCCCAGGCTGGGCTTCCTCAGCCACTTCAAGAGTGCGGTTCAGCGGTCGCTGCGGCCGGAGGACAGGCATCTGGACGTCTTTGTGCGCTTTCTCTCCGGCCTCCTCTCCCCGCAGGTGAACAAGCTGCTCTCTGGGTGGCTGCTGCTGAAGGATGAGCACAACAGCTCCAGGAGCCAAGCGATCAGCTTCCTCCAGGGCTGCCTCAACACTGACTATGTCATCTCTTCGCGGACGGTGAACATCATGCAGTGCCTGTACGAAATCCAACACATGGAGATCGCCAAGACTGTGGAGGAGGCCATGAGGAATGAGAGCTTGGCCGGGATGCTCACCCCCGTGAACTGCTCTGCCCTGGCTTATCTCCTGCAGGTCTCTGACATCTGTGTGGAGGAGACAAACCTCTCCAGCTGCCTCACCTACAACGTCTGTAAGAGCCTGCTCTCCCAGCTCCTCTTCTGCCACAACCTCCGGTGAGTCCAGGGCATTGGAAGGGGCTGCCTAGGGGGGTTGTGGAGTCTCCTTCTGTGGAGACATTTTAAGCCCGCCTGGACATGTCTTGTGCAGCTGGATCTAGAGGGAGGAGGACTGGACTGGATGATCTTTCAAGGTCCCTTCCAATCCCTAACATTCTGTGATCTGGGGGCACTGGGAGGAGGAAGCAGGGAGCAGAGCTGTAACTCAAATCCCAGCTGTGAATGTGAGACATGGACCCACCAGCACTGTTCAGAGAGCTGCCCTGGGGATAACCCTGGTGATAGCCCTGGGCCAGCTCTGCCTCTGTCCTTGAGTTTCTCCCCCTGCAAGGGGCAGATGTCATGGGAGAGTAGTCCTTTCTCTGCTTTGCTCTCCAAACACTTGCTTCTTCTCTTCTCTTGCCTCTTCTCCAGGATGGACAATAACCAGTTTCAAGACAACGTGATGGAGCTGCTGGGCAGCGTTCTGAGCGGGAAGGACTGCCAGATCCAGAAGCTCAGGTAGGAGGTGACTCAGGGCGGACAGGCTGATCCCGGGGACACAGAGCAGAAGTGGGGGTGTCTCAACACTAGGCTGAGGATCCTGCAGGAACATCTTTCCCACTTCACAAGGTGCTTAGTGACAAGGGCAGCCCCACACAGTCTCCTGCACCCAGGCAGTGGCCTTACTTCTCTGTGTCCTCATGGTGGCCGAGTGGGCTGTCTCATCCAGCCTCTTGCTGCCTCCTTATGTTCCTACAATTAGTGCAGAAATCCATCGATTATCCCAGCAAACTGTTTCCCAAGGTCATGGCTGTCTCCTAGACACAGGAAGCTCTGTGTGGAGGATCTGACTTGTGGAGGGGATGGGATCCTGATCCTAGTGGAGGGAGATGCTTCACTCCAGACAGATGGGTCTCCACTTCTTCTTCTCCCCTCTCTCCTTTCCCTTTTCTCTGGGCAGCCTGGCAGAAAACCAGATCAGCAACAAGGGAGCCAGAGCACTGGCCAGATCGCTGATGGTGAACAGGAGCCTGACTGTGCTGGAGTAAGTTCTCCCCTTCTGCCAGCTGCTGCCATGTGTTCCCCACTGGGAACCACTCCTTGGCCACAGCAGAGCTGGGTCCTGCTCAGCCCGACGGGGCTGGGAAGGGACTCCAGCCCCCAAACCCCCACCACTAAAGAGGATACTGGAACTCTTGTGAGCTGCTGGGCTGATGTCCCACCTCAGGACTGTGTGAGATTGTGCTGTGTGGAGGCATCTGGCTTAAACCGGGCTTACATTGCCACTATGGCTTTACTAACTTTGGCTTTTCTGCCCATCTCGCCCCAGCCTACGGAGCAACTTCATCGGCCCCACAGGAGCAAAAGCACTGGCCGATGCGCTGAAAAAAAACCAAGTCCTGCTGTCCCTGAAGTAAGTGCCCATGTGTGCAGCCCCGCTGTGAGCAGATCCCCCAGGGGACCAGGTCCATCCCTCGTGTGGAAACTCACAGGATGCTGGTGCCTGGAAGGAGGCATCTGCTACGGGAAAGGAGGGAGAGTGCAGGGCAGGGATGCTAGAGGGCCAGATGACCTTCTCACACTAGGGATGGGGGCAAGCAACTGCCAGGGCAGGTGACCACCTCCTTGCATCCCTCCGTGTCCTCTTGCCCCAGTGCCAAGGCAGCCATGGATGGCTCACTGCTCGCTCTCTTCACAGCCTGCAGCACAATGCCATCAAGGAGGACGGTGCCACCTTTCTGGCCGAGGCCCTGCTGACCAACCACAGGCTGGTGACCTTGCAGTGAGTGGCCAGGGCCCAGTGGGTGGCCTGCTGTCCCGGCCACCCAGACCCAGGTGCCACTGAGGACGTGGTACCCACAGTTCATGGGGGTCTTCCTCCCCGCTGCAGCTTGCAGAAGAACGCCGTCGGACCCCATGGTGCCAGAGAACTTGCGGAGGCGCTGAAGCAGAACCACAGCCTGAAGGAGCTGACGTAAGGACAGCATGAGGAGGAGGGATGGCTGTGCCCCCTGGAATCTGTGGGCAGCTCTGGTGGGCAGGGTGCTGGGCCACGCGACACCGGCAGGACAGACTCCTCTAGTTGTGCCAGGGTGGTGGGGAAGGACCACAGTGCTGCTCTAGGCTGCTCTCCACATCTCCAGGGTTGCAGGGAGGCCCCTAAAGATCTGAGAGGCCAAGTCTTGCCTCCAGCAGAGGCAAGTGGCAGGTCTCCAGCTCTGGAGGGCACATTGAAAGCTGTTTAAGTTCAAAACCCCAAACCAACGTAGGAGAACAGAGGTGTCTGGATGCTGGAAATGAGACCACAGCAAGTTCCTGCTTCTTGCTGGGGCAGAAAGAGCCTGGGGAAATGGATCCTCCTCTAGCAGAGCTCAGCTGGCTATGGTGTGGCTGCTGGTAACATCTGCTCCTCCTCTCATCTCAGACTCTCCAGCAACTCAGTAGGAGACAACGGCTCTGTCGCCTTGGCCGAAGCTCTGAAGGTGAATCACAGTCTGCAAAGCCTTGAGTAAGTCCCACCTCTGGATCTGCTCTCCTGCTTGCCCAGCAGAGCTCAGCCCAGACTCTTCACTCCAGCAGCACCTCCCACCCCTGAGAGCCCCTCTTACTGCCTCAGATCCTTCCCACATCTCTCCCACTCCACAACCCCAGGCCAGGGCTGTGGGGGCACCAAGCAGCAGCCAGGCTGCTGTTGCCTTCACCAAGGGAGCACTGAAGTGGTTAATGCTCAGCCCAGACGCTGCGGGACACTGCTGCCTTTGGGCCTCTCTTCCTCAAAAGGGATGGGAATCAGCTAATGAGGGAGGGAACAGGCTGGAGCCTGGCAGAGTCAGGATGGAATGGTGTTGACTTTCATCCTCCTTGAGAAGGTAGCCAGAGGCTCCTGGGGATGAGCTGCTGTGCCCTGGGTCTGTCACCAGCTTTCCACAGTGTGACAAGGACCCTAAACCTGCAGGAACTACATGCCCAACTGAGCTGGCAGCCAGATTGAGACAAGACTGCCCCAAACTGCTGGCAAACCTCTGCTCAGTGGGGCTGGTCCTGCTGTGGTGAGCAGAGGATGCTCACCTGGCCTGGCTGCTCTCAAAGCTGTTTCTTTAGCCTCAGCTCCCCCCATCTCCTGTGGCTGGGTGGTGCCTATTTCTCAGAGAACCGGGTACTTTTCACCCCAAACACGACCCCATAGCCTACCTGTGACACCAAGACTAGCCCATCCTCACACCTCACTTCGTTTTTGTCAGTCTCCAGAGCAACTCCATCAGCAGCACTGGGGTCACTGCCCTGACTGCCGCACTCTGCTCCAACAAGGGACTCATCAACCTCAAGTAAGTGATGGTTTCTCTGACCACCCTGGCCAAAAGCTGCTGCAGAACAGGGGATATGAGAGGTTTCCTTTGTGCCTGGTTCTTTCTCCAAGTGCTTTGCGATGCTGAAAACACCACCGGTCCCTCCCCAAACTGTGAGCGATCTCCTCTCTGGCGTTAGGAGACAGGACTCCTTCAGAGGAGTCTTGCAAGGAAATGATGGCAGCAGGGACAGGAGCTGGGAAAAACCCCCCCGATGGGCCACTGGTGCCCACTGCTGCAGGAGCAGAGGGGTGGGGCTGCAGGGAAGGAAAGTGCAGATACAAGGAATGAGCACAAAGATGCTGATGGAGGTGCAAGGAAGGGGGATGTAGATGCAGGTGGGGATGCAGATGCTGATGGAGATGCAAGCCAGACTGACATCGCAATGGACAGGCTCAGCCCCAGATTGGGGGTTGAGGCAACTGTGGGGGAGCAGTCAGTGCCCTGTGCCCCAGCCGCTGCTCCTCCCCAGTTCCGTATCTTTCCCCAGCCTGCGGGAGAACTCCATCAGCAAGGACGGGGGTCCTGCCATTGCCCGCGCCCTGCGGACCAACAGCACCCTCAGGAAGCTGGAGTAAGTCCTGTGGGCACCAGGAGGGCACCCCAACTGTTGCACTGGGCTCATCTCAAACTCTCCATGATGCGTCCTCTCTGCCCTCCTCTAGCTTGGCAGCAAACCTGCTGTACGACGAAGGCGGCAAGTCTATTGCTTTAGCAATGAAGGAGAACCAGGTGCTCACGGCCCTCCAGTGAGTCTCCCCGGGGGCCTGGGCAGTTTTGAAGCCTTTTGCATGGATATGGGGCAGGGACTCTGCTTCTGGGCCTCAGCCCCTCCAGGCTGTGAGAGCGGTCATCCCACTGTGGGAGATGTGCTGGGCCATCCCATACTGACCTACGGCGTCGTGCACAGGGGAAGATGTGGAAGGCTCCCTGCCAGCCTCCACTGCACTGGGCAGGAGCAAATGGGTGCAGGGGGTACTTGCAGCCCCAGACATCACCCCGTTCTCTTCTCTTTGCAGCCTGCAGTGGAACTTCATCCAAGCCAAAGCTGCCACGGCCCTGGCACAAGCACTACAGTCCAACAGCAGTCTGGCCAGCCTCGAGTAAGTGGGGGCATGGCTGGGCAGTTCTGGTCAGTGTCCTCCCATGGGGATCTGTCCAAGGACTCTGCCCTCATGCTGCTTCAGGGGTGGTGGCTTTGCCTGCTGCCTCCTCCATGTGCTCCAGTCTACTCTGTGTCCTCAGCCCCTATCATAGGATCATAGGATCATAGGATGTTAGGGGTTGGAAGGGACCCAAGAGATCATCGAGTCCAACCCCCCTGCCGCAGCAGGACAAAACTATCTAACACAGATCACAGAGGAACGCATCCAGGCGGGCCTTGAAAGTCCCCAGAGAAGGAGACTCCACGACCTCCCTGGGGAGCCTGTTCCAGTGCTCTGTGACCCTCACAGTAAAGAAGTTCCCCCTTGTGTTGAGGCGGAACCTCCTCTGGGTGGGGAGGCCATGTGGCCCCAGGAAGCCTCCCAGGCCATTTGTGCCAGCCTGGCTACATGGAGCCCTCCACTCGAAGGCCTTTCCTGTGCTGCCAGATGCCTGGGCTGTGGGCAGCTGAAGCACTTGCATGTCTCAGCTTGCAGGAGAATGCCATAGGAGACGAGGGAATGGCTGCCCTCTCTGCTGCACTGAAGGTTAACACGACCCTGGCAGGTCTCCAGTGAGTAGCCAAGCTGTGGCGGTGCCCCGGCATTGCAGTCTGTCTAGTTAGCTCACCATGCCCACCTCACTGTGTTCTCTTGTAGCCTCCAGGTAGCTTCAGTTGGTGCAGCTGGTGCCGAAGCCTTGGCAGAAGCCTTGATGGTCAACAGGAGCCTGCAGATCCTGGAGTAAGTGTTTGGTGGAGCCACCAGGCCCCTGTGGCTCTGATGCTGCTCCCTGGGGTGTCTGAGACCCTGGTCTTTAGCTCAGCACTACTTCCACTGCTGCATCATGTCCTACCAGACTTTGCTTGCTGGTGCAGGGCCACCTCTTCCAAACTTTTTCTCTTGTCCCTGGAGAGCCATCTGGATGGCCCTGGAGGGCCATCATGGCCTATCCTTCCTCACTGCCTACCTTTCTCGGCAGCTTGAGGGGAAACTCCATCGGCGTGGCAGGAGCCAAGGCCATGGCCAATGCGCTGAAGGTGAACCGTAGCCTCCGTTGGCTCAAGTAAGTGTCCCACTCCCAACACTGAGCCAGAAAGAACATTTCCAGATCTTCTTGGAGGGAGCAGTGAGAGGATGACCAGGCCAGCAGATGTCAGTGGGGCAAACCCTGGAGTTGGTGGCTTTTGCTAGTGCTCACGGCCCACAGTCCCTCCTGGTGGCCACTTCACCCTGGCTGGTGTTTTCTAACCCTTCTGCCTGCTGCAGCCTGCAGGAAAACTCCCTGGGCATGGATGGAGCCATCTGCATGGCCACTGCACTGCAGGGCAATCATGGCCTCACCTACATCAAGTAAGTAGCTGCTGGGCTGGAAAGGCAGGGAGGGGTGATCATGAGAACCAGCCCCACCTTTGGCACTGCCCATTCCTGGCTGCCCTACATGGATGGCCCCAGTTGGGGAAGGCAGGGGTACCCTGTGCTCCTCTTGGTGTGACTGACACCACACCCACACAGCTCCAGACCCCACAGCTCCTCTCTGGGGTTAACCACTCCAACATCACACGGATGGGCTGGTTCAGCCCCTTCAGCTCCCCAGGCACATTCTCCAGCTTCTCATTTGGCTGACGCTGGGCTCTAAAAACTTCTGCTTCTTGGCTGCAGCAAGAGCTCCTGGGTGGAGTGGGAAGGGTGCAGATGATGCTGGATACCAGTGCCCAGCTGAGGACTACCTCTCGTACCCACTGAGGATCCTGCTCTGCCTTGTGTCCAGTCTTGACCTCCTCTTCTCTTTGCTCCCAGCCTGCAGGGAAACCATGTCGGCGAGTCAGGAGCCAAGATGATCTCTGACACTATCCGGACGAACTCACCTGACTGTGTTGTGGACATGTGAGGGTGCCTGGCCATAGCAGGAGGTGGCCCAGTGGGTCTCTTGGCTGCTTGGCCCTCTGCCTGCCCATCACAAGGAGGAGAGCTGGGAGAAGGAGAGTTGCCAAGCTCCCAGACATGGCCCAGGAGGACATGGGGCCTCCGGATCAGCAGTGCAGGAGGGTGGAAGACTCACTAGTGTTGAAAGCCAAGGGATGTACATCCACATCCCTGCTCACCCAGGCCCTGGGGCAGCAGTGAGGAGAGTGAAGTGCAAAAAGGTGGGAGGAGGAGGCAGGTCCCACATGCCAGTCCTTTTATGGGTGACTTAATTGCCACTGCAGCAGCAGTAACCCATCCAGTGATCTTCATGGGTTACAGCTCTGTGCTCAGACCCTGAGCATCCCAGGCCCATCTTGACCACCCCAGAGCTCTGCACTGGTCCCAGCCCAAGGCACTGTGGGCCAATACTGCAGCACTCGAGCTGGGGTGCTCCCACTGCTGGCTCCTCTGTTTGCTTCTGGTGGGGTTTCCAGAACGGGGTGAGACATGGGCAGGATTCACAGCAGCCCCATCTCACCCAGCTACATACAGCCCAGTCTTGCAGGATCCCTCTGGAACCCTAGAGATGAGAGGTTTTGCTGTTTTCCTGCTCAGATGAGGGGCCTGGGCACTCCAGAGCAGGGTCCTGGATGGGGAATTCAGCTTAAATCACCTGCCGTGTCCTCAGGAACAGGCTGCTGCTGCCCACGTCTGAGAGGTGTGGCTGTGCTGTTCTTGACCATTCCAAAGCACTGGAGTGGAACCATCTAGAAAGACCTGGGTGCCCTCAGGGTAATGGGGAGGAGTAGGATGGGGAAGGTAACAGGCTGTCTCCAACACTGGCCTCTCGGGGTTATGCTGGCACTGCCTTAGCATGAGGTTCTGCCTCGAGTTCAGGCTGGATCTGTTTGGTCCCTTGCTGTTGCCACTGGTGAAAACTTGTGTGACCTTGGGATTTGTCTTCCCAGCATCCCAGCTGCAGGTGGGGTCTGTCCACACCAGGTCACCTTTTGGGCAGGTGGCTGCTGTAAGCAGAGGTGCCAGGCAATGCCCTCATGTGTAGGGCAGACAGAAGATGCCAGTGGACCTGTGGCCGAACTATGTGACCCAGAGTTGACCTCCAGGTGCTGCCGCCTCCCCCCACTCTGACAGAGCCCATGCCAAGACATGCTGCTGCTGTACTCAGGGCAGTGGGCTACTGCTTCAGGCACTTGTAGGGGCTGGTCCCGGAGAGCCACTGGGATGAGCTGTGTCATGTGTACATCCTGGAAATAAATCAGTTCCTGGCTGAGGAGCCACTTTGTGCTGTCTTCCTCTCTCGGCTGTGGATCACTACGGGTGACGTTGGGGCACACTGGGCTCTGCTGCTCTGCCTGCAGACCCCCTGTCACCCCTGGTACTGGTGTGTCAAGAGGGTTTTTCCATGAGGGGTCAGGGGCTGGCACACACTTTCCAACAGAACACTGTGATGCTGAGGGGTTGAACCTGATGCAGTGAGGCACTCGGGAGCAGAAGTTATGAAGCAGGCATTCTTTATCAGCGCTGGGTGTGCAGGGGATATCTCCACCAAAGTTACACCTGCTGATTGCAAGTGAAGTTCAGGATTAGATCCCAGTGATGAACCCAGATTCATGATAAACTGATGGTCTTGCTGTACATAGTCAGACAGGCCTTCAATGTTTGTGCAGGTGGTGGCAAGGGGAGTGCTGGTGGTCTTCTGTGATGAAGGTTGTAGTCTTCAACTTAAACTATTAACCTTTGCTGCTTGCTAACTGGGATTTGGTCTGAACCAGTTCTTGTGCAGCTGTGTTAGCCTTGACAAGCCAGCTTGTTGTATCTTTATCTGCCAGGTCATTTTGTTCTCTTGCAGTCCTTGCCAAGCTACATTAGTTCCGCAGGCCCTGCTGTTCCAGCAGCTCCTCCTCATACACACCTAGCAGCTCTACACATCTTCCCTTTTAATCTGTTAGTTAAGCAGATTGTTTTCTGTTAGTTTTCCATGTCAAAACCCTCTTTTGCTGCTATTTCTGGGCAGATGGTGACTCTGAAACTGCACCCCACGCTTGGACAGTGGGCTCAGTCCCACGGGAAATCTCGCTCAGGGGTCAGGCAGGACCCAAACAGATTCCCTGCACAAAAATCATTTGTGGAACAGGTCCCAGAATCAGGACATCCTCATCCCCTAGCAGAGGGTTGTGGTGAGCACACACACTGTCCCACTGGCTGTCACCAGAGTACCCTGCTGGCTCTGCCGTTGGTTTCCAGCACTACCTTCTGCATCTGCCTCCTCTGGAGTGAGATGCAAGTTGCCAGCTAACTCTGCAGGGTGCACAGAGATGCCCTATCTGTCAACAGGTTCAGCACACCTCCTGTTGTGCACACCTCAGCACATGGCTGCGCCCACACGTAGCCAAGTGACACACAACAACTGCACTCCCCGTCCTTTTCCCAGCTTGCCATGACATCTCCAGCTCTGAGCTCCACTGAGGGGGAACTGCCCTGGGTTTGACTGTTCCAGCCTTGGGGCCAGAGCTGCAGAGAGATGAGGAAGCTCTTGGTTTAAGTAACTCACATGTATTCCTTACTTCAGTGAGGTAATATGTGGGTTAGACTTGACTCTAGGCTTCAGTTGCAGGGGAGAGTGAAGTACTTTCCTTGCTCTTCCCATGTTTACATCACCAAAAAGCCTGGGCTGTCATTTGCCCTGATAAGCTCAGGCCAAGATGAAGTCTTCTCCTCAGGTACTGGTTTCTACTCTCATTAAGAAAACTGATGCTAAAAGAGAGCTAAAGGAGGCAACACACCAGACAACTCCCAGCTTTTGTGTTCGCCCAAATGCACCTTCACTGAAGACATCACGCTGCACAAAAGCCCAACTTTTGGCCCTCAGAAGGTCTAAATCCCAGTCTGCTCCAGGTTGACTGGTACAATCAAAGGGCTAATTTCACATTACAGTGCACTCTCAAGTGGCCTCTTTCAGAACACTTTGGCACAGCCCACTGAAGCCTGAGAATAATTCCCAGTGGCACAGCTGAAACATAGAGATGCTGAGCTGGAGGTTGTGTTTGAAGGGCTCTTCACTGGTTTCCTCTTCCCTTAGCTCAACTGGTGCTACTCATTGCAGAGCCAAGCCCTTGATTAAGTAAAGGAGATGTTAAGGATAAATAGATTTAATCCAGATTTAAAATGAGTTTGTGTTCCCAGAGCAGCTTTTCATGCAGTCTTATTGAGCCAAAACTGTTGGGCTGTAACAGAAGGCAGGGAATGCAGCACACGGTGTTTGTGGGGTATGATTTCTGGCACTGCAGGGCACGAGGGCCAGTTCCAGTGCCATTATGGAAATAACCGCACTCCACAGTCGTGGGACTCTCATTACAGACAAATTGCTCATCCTTTGAGAGTCGTAAGACTGACAATCCAAGTTAAATTTTTGAGTTAATTGACATTAATTACCAGCTCCTGAATTTGTGCTGAGAGCTTTCACAGGGCAGGATCTTCACTCCTTGCCAAAGATTGTGTTTCCAGATGCCTACTGCTCCTGCACTGAAAGGGTTAAAAGTCATTGTCACTTTCCTCTAGTGGCTCTGACTTCCTTGCATGGCGAAGGTGACTGGATTTGCTCGGGAAGATTTCCATGCTGTCGTCTTCCATATCATCCTCCTCTTCATCTTCATCCAGGTCGATCTCACTATCCCCCCAGTCCTGCAGGAAAGCAGAGTTCATTACCAGTTCAGTTCCCAGATGGCACCTTTTCTGGCCCAAAACTGCTGGCTGGTGTGAGGCCACCTCCTGCCCTGCACCATATGGAGCCACAGACAGGGGCGATGGGTAAAGCTGTTGGGCTGCCAGTGATCCGCACAGGGACTTGCTCTGGGGAGCAGCAGCAGACTCTGCAAGAGATTTTGTTCCAGCCCAGGTTGCTGTGCTGTTGGGCTTCCAACACAGCTCTCCTCAGCAGCTCCCCACTTTGCTAGACAGTGGCTACTCCAGTCTGTTTACTGCAAACCTCCTTTCCCACTCTACAGAGCTGAGAAAAATGAACTCCTCGACTTCTGCTGAATCCGTGGTGTTAAAAACCCTGCAGGTGTCTAACTTTCCAGTTACACCTATTGCAAGAGCAAGGAACCAAGGTCTAGTGGAAGAAATTAATGGGAAGAGAGAAACCCACCTTTGCCTTGGTGATGGTCTTGTGTGTGCCTGGCTGTGCGGGGGCAGACCTCCCCTTGGAGAACCAGAGTTGAGAGAGCAGGAGAAGCAGAGCAGGGGAAAAAAAATGGTAAAAAACATAAAAGAAAACAGAAAGTAACCAGAATGGGAGCAGAGGAGAAGGCAGCAAAGCCAGGTGCAGCTCAGGCAAGTGACATTGGCTGGGCAGACAGCTCTTGGGTAGGCTGCAGCCTGCTCTTCTCAGCTCTGTAACCCCATTAACTCTACAAGGGTTCAAACCAGCTGCACTAGTTCCTCCTCTGACCACAGACACACAGCTGCCTGCAAGGGTCCCTACACAGCCCTTTGAGCCCTGCTGCCTGCTGAGATGCTCTATGCAGTGTGCAGAGCTATGAGACAACAAATGCAGGACAGTAAGAGGCTGAGGGCCTTGGCTTTTCATGCTGGATAAGCTGGGGCTGTGCTGACATACAGGAGAAAGCTGTGAACAGGAAAGTCCGAAAGGAAAAGGAATTGCAGGGGATAAAGATGTCAAGGTGGCAAGGACACAGGTAAGGACAGCCTGGCTGCTCCATGACTAAGGTCACAACACCTTCACCCACAGCACTGGCTCTGCTGAACTCACTCAAGAACGAGTGTGGACACCTACGGCCTAAATAACTTCCCAGAAGGCAGCAAACAGCCTTAACCACGTCAGTCTGGCAAACAGCAGAGCCTGGCCTACAGGCTCCTTTCAGATAAAAGGTGAGGATATCCCTCTCCAGCAAGAGACTTAGCTTCCTCACTGCTACTGAGCCTCCAGGCCTCTGCACTTGACAGCAGTGGTACTGAAACGGGCTGCCCAGCGCTCTGCGTGGCTACCACAGCCATGGCCAGCAGCTCCTGTGTGTGCTGGCAAACACTGGGAGCTTCCTGCTGTTCTGAGCTGCTGCAGAGGTGTATTCCTTCAGCTGCTTCCCTTCTGCTTTAAACCCTCTCCTGGGGAGCCTGGAGTCATGTTGGCTCCCCTAACCTCCTGATCCAAGCCAGTGCTTTGCTGTTGCTGTGAAGCTCCCAGGGCCTGTGAAGGGATTTCTGAGAATCACAGAATCATGTAGGTTGGAAGTGAATTCTTTGTTTCAGAGAGGCCGAATTCCTCTGTCCCAAAGGCAGCACTGAGAGAGCTGGGAGCACCCATCCCCTGGGAGCACACAGCTTCCTGCTAGGCACAGAGAGGATGTCTGAGCATCTAGGATGCCCTCCTCAGCCAGACGAGCAGCGCTGTGTGGGGGATCTGCTGCACAGCAGGACAGAAAGCCCACAGCCACATCAGGAGATAACCAGCCAGCCCACGTCCAACTGCAAATTAACAATTGCCACAGTTTGTGATGCCAACAGTGTTTCCTAGCACAGGTCTGGCCCGTGCCAACTGGCACTGTCCACAACAATACCCTAGTGTCAGCTGGGGAACAGGACAGCCTCGTTGCTCTTGGCCAGCACCTTTATGGGATGGTGAGGACAGCTTAGTGCACAGATCATAGAATCATAGAATCATTAGGGATTGGAAGGGACCTCGAAAGATCATCTAGTCCAATCCCCCTGCAACAGATGTAAACCACATCACAACAGCTGGCTTCAGCTTCACAGTAAAGAGGCAGCTACTCAGGAGAACCCAGAGGCACTGATCACATCTGCCAAAGGCTTAGCACCACAGTCAGAACAAAAGCCTGCTGGACAAACCCGTTTAGATACTGTCCACTCACTGGGTCAACTGCAGCCAGGATCCAGGAGCTATGGAGCAGGGCAGGGATCCCAAGGGGCACAGCTCACGGATCTGCCCTTACACCTGCCCCATCATCTGGAGAACTGATGCTGTTAGGACAGGCCATGGAGACAGCTCTGAGGGTGGTGTTTTAGATCAATGTCAGGGATTGAGATGCACAAATCCACCTCCTGCTACACTGCACTGATTCCCTCTTTCCAGGAACCTGCCTCAACAGCTCCACAGAACCATATTTGTGCAGGCTATGTGCTGCAGGACACACTGCAGGCGGAAGCTAAAGCACAGGGACTCCAAAAGCAAAAGAAAGCCAAGAAAACATTTGTCAATGCAGATTAAAGAGCTGCCAGCTGGAGGAGAGGAAGGGAAAAGCGGGCCTGAGGCAGGACAATTCTGCAGGTCAGAAGATGGCCCTGTCAGAGAATCTCTACAGGAACATGGGTGGTCACTTACATCTTCCTCTGTGTCTCCACCGTACATTGTTCCCACGATCCGTGCACCAGGTCTACCTGCAAAAGCAAGCAGTCACCATAAAGCTTGGCTGGTTGGTAACAGAGGCTGAGGAAGGGACAATGACAGATGGAGCTCAGAGTTTGCATTGAGGGAACTCAAACCCTTGTTAAACCTCAGCACTCGGGAGAAGGCAGCAGAGGCTGAGGCTGACAGTACCTCCGGCCAGGACAGTATTTCCAGAGCGGCCCTGTGCTGGTGTGGCAGCTCTCAAGAGGCACAAGGCCACGGGCATGCTAACAAATAGGAGATTCTATCTGAGCTGTGGAGGTGGTTGAGCACAGGCACAAGGCTGCCAAGAGCTATTGTGGAGTCAAGTGGAGTTGACAATGTCTTGTTGAGTGAATGTTTGAGTCTGAAGAGGGAGGTGGTGCTCTCAAGGTTGTAGAGAGTTCACTCAAAAGCAAGAGCTTGCTTTGTTACTTGTGGCTACCCACAGGCCCTATGAACTGGGGGAGATGGTTTCCTTTAGGAGAAGGAAGCCCAGAAGCTGTAGGAAATGGGTTGAGCCAAGTTGTGACTAGTACTAACTGGGTGACTCATTTGCATTCTGCAGCAGTAGCCAAATGGACACCTATCTAAGTCCTGCTGTGACCACCACACCTGTCCATCTCCTCTCATCACTAGTTTTCTCTATGCCAGGTAGGGATTTTTCTGATCTAGACAAAATCTGTTGCATTTTTTAGCATGCAAACAAAGCAACTTCAATATAAATCCTCTCAAATGCCTTCTGTACCTCCCAAAGTATAAGAGAAGGCCCTTTCAGCCTCTTTGCAGGCTGGTTTGGGTTAGTTTAGTTGTAGCTACCTCAAGAAGAAGTTACCAGAAACTCCCTTGCTGTGTTGAGGCAGATAATTTAAAGGATCTTATGTCTTCAAAAAAACCTCATGGTGTCCTCTATCCATCTAGGTGCTGATAACACAGGCAGTGGAGATGTAATTGTAAGAAGATTTCTGGACACAGGATCTCTTCTCAAGTTTAGAGACATTCACTCTGATAAACACAAACTGGAACCGATTACACCTGCTACCATTAGATGACCATGGAAGCACATTTTTGCCTACAGATGGCTCCAAGAGTTAAACAACGATTTTGTTCTGCACAGGGTTCAGCATAAAGTATTAGATGGGGGATTATCACCTCAGAGGAGACAGGAGCAGGAAGCTTCTAAAATTGACCAACAAGACAAAGCTGAGAGAGATCCTGAATATAAAACAGGATCAGGATATTATCTGGGCAGAGCTGATGAAATAAGACAGTTCAAAAATGCCAGGGGAAGGCCTCAGTGCATGTTAACAGAAGGTCTGCAGCACGCTGGGTGCTGCTCTTCCATCAAAGGAAATGGTAAAGACATTTTATGGGCATCTAACAGCTTACATCTGGAGAAGGACGAAGATCAGATACTGCCTGGACTTTGATCCCCACATCAGTTTAGTCCAGGAGCCGGTGACTGTGAGACAGTGTCAGGTCCTGCTGCACAGCCCTGGGATGCCCCAGGATGCGGATGAGCTGGAGCTGCAGGTTGTGCACTGTGCTGCAGGCTGAACAGGACAGAAAGATCTTTGTCTACACTGGCAGAAGAGCTTCTGTGACCAAGGCAGGAGCATTATTTTCATGTTCAGATTGTAAATCCCCAACTTTCCATGTGGGAGCAAGATTTGCAGGGGGAGGCAGGAAGTAGAGAATTCATCTGTGTAGGGCAGGGGGAGCTGGCAGGTACAGGGGTGTCTGTCACCTGACATTTCCTGCGCTCAGCAGTGTTAGTGCTGCACTGGTCTGGTCACAGAGGCTCACACAGATTCCAGGTGGGCAAGAGCCTGTTGTGTTTACTTACAGATAATGTGAATTCTGCCTGGACAGGCTGTACAAAGCCATAATTAGGTAAAATGCTCGTAATGAACAGACTGCAATTCACTGCACCTTTGGATTCAAGCTAATCTTTATGCATCACTGCGATTTCCAGCCATCAAGCCCTCCAAGATCAGCAAAAAACATCCATCCTCAGTGCTAAGCCTGTGAGCATCTGCCATTTCTCCTCTGTGTGTGACATTTACTATTGCACAGACCTGTGCAGCTGCCTACAATGGATCCACAGGGCTGTAATGATTTACATCTTCTTACCCAGCAGTGGGTGCACGTTAACCTGGTGCCTGACAGCAAGAAACAACATTTAGCCTGAGAGTTAGAACAACCTAGTGTGGAAGGAAAGGTAGATTTGCAGCTGAAACATTTTGCTCCCAGTTTGGAGATCTGCAATCATTCTCCAGCCTTTAATGCAAACTCACAGTGTGAGCTCATGAGAGGCACCCCCCTTCCTTCTGCATCACCTCTGCATGCGGAACGCTGGGGTAATTCCTCTGCCTGTGACCTGCCTTTCTGACCTGTGTGTCCTTGAGGGTGAGCACAGCCCTTAGTACAGCCCCCTGATCTCAGAGTTGCTCTGCTTTAAAAGCTGATACACTCTGTCAGTTTAATTTGTGTGTTTCCTGCAGAAAAGTTTGAAGTATGAGTTAAAAAAGTTGAAAAGGAAAGCAGTTGCTCTGGCCCTCCCATCTTCTCCCCACTTGGTGACTTCTGCCTTCTTCACTTCTCTCCATCCTGGACTGTTGGGAGCTGCGTTGTTGCCACTGAGAGAGAATATTGTGAATTCTGAGATGGTTATCATTCCTCAAATTGAAGAAGATTCACCTGGACCTGGAAAGACTCTGAGAATTCTGAACTGTGAAGATTCATGAGGATTAAGACTGAAGTCAGACAACCACCATGAATTCAGAGAGAAGGCACAATGAAGGTAATAGTGAAGCTTTCGACATTTATCTCAGTTTAGTGTAGGAGCACTGTTGTGACAAAACTCTGTGTGTCTGGGTCTATATCTTGTGGGGTTTTTCTTCTGATGTGTGGTGGGAAGAGTGAATTAAAAAGTCTTAAGGCCTTTCTTCTCCAAATTGAATCAGTTTTTTCACTGCCTGCAGATCTGTCAGTGGGTTTGTTAAACCCTCCCTTCATGTCTGACTCCTTAGATGGGAGCTCTTAGTTGAAATATGGTCAGGGTCTCTGACCCATGATGTTGGTGATGACCCAGGTGGGACACATGGGGATCCAGAAAAGGACCCACACAACACAGTACACTACTGCTATGGCCACTACAAGAATACAGAAACATTTCCTCCCTCCCAGGGAGCACATAGCTTTGCTGACACAAGACACTTGATTCCCTTCTTTACCTCAGCTCTATCAGCCTGGTGATATAATCCAGCAGCTACTCTATCAAGAAACTAAAGACCTTTCAGACTCTTTTCTGGAGGATGGGAAGCTCCAGAGATGCACACAGGGATGCTGACAGTAAGAGGAGCAGCTGTACCAGCTTTCTCTCTCAGCTGGTTTTCTTGAGTGCTGGCAGTCAGACCCACTGGCTCAAACACTTAGTGTCGGCTGTTTTTTCTCTCACACTTGACCTGGAGAGGCAAGGAAGAAGAGACTAAGCTAACTCTCCAAAGTGCTTTTATATAGCTTACTGTTAGGCTTGATGTGCTTTGCTGGAGAGGTGCACTGACTCCAGGAACACGGTCACAGGGCTCCACTCTATGCCACATGTACAAAGCCTCAGTCACAGGGGCTTGGTGAAGGTCACAGGGAAAGAATTTATTTTTAGGAGATCACGGAGAGTAGAACCTCAGTGCTCTGAGGGACTCTGCAGGCTCCTGTGGAAGTGTTCCCCATGACTTCCTACATCATCAAACAGTTAGAGAGAACCAGAACACTGCTAAAGCACAGCCAAGTGCTTTCTTGCCAGGCCCTTTGTGCCTCAGACTCT
The DNA here is from genome assembly GCA_013400115.1 of Rhinopomastus cyanomelas. Lineage (NCBI taxonomy): Eukaryota > Metazoa > Chordata > Aves > Bucerotiformes > Rhinopomastidae > Rhinopomastus > Rhinopomastus cyanomelas. Next base: position 452,443 of record VXBP01003133.1, read on the forward strand.
TCTGTCTGCCACCACCAGACAGAAGGAGCTCTAGGGTTACAAACCACAATCACAAACCGCACACAGACAAGGTCAGTGTCCTGCAGAGCCTCTGCCAAGGCCATTCAAACCTGATTCTCCTCTGTATACCCAGCACCACATCAGGTCTACAGCAATACAGACACCAAAACCTACACTGGCCTCTGAAAACATGAGATGCAGAGCTCCTGTAAGCTCCACGGAGTAAGTGAACTGCACATTCCTGGTATTTCTGAGACTTGGGCCTTGCCATGCTGGAACTGCAGGGACATCAGGAGGACACTGACATTCTCTTGAGCATGTGGCTGCAGTTTGCATGTGCCACAGACCCTTGGCAAATCCTCCATAGCAGCACTTCTGCTATCAAGCACAGCACAGAATCATAAAATCACCCATGTTGCAAGGGGCCTCAGCACGACTCGGAACAAGAGGTTTCCTTCTGTTTTTCACCAACAAGAGCACTACACACTCAACTGCAGCACTGAGGAGACCCCAGTTACAGTTTCTGAAGCGTTCTGAACGGGCTGAGTGAGGGGAATGACTCCAGAGCAGTGAAGAAGGAGAGCACACATCCTGCACAAAGCTGCACGGCGGGCAGAGGCAGCTCTCCCTGCAGATGAAGGTGAGAGATGAGGGATGGGATTGCACAGCATTTCAATAATCCCAAGGCATCTGCAAGAGGCTGTGGCATATTTTCCCTATAAATCACTTCCACAACAGAGAAGAATGAAGCATTTTGAGAAACCCAGCTGATTTGTTATCAACAGGTGTTTGTAAAGATATAAAGGTACTTGCAAATGCGCCCCAGTCTTGGACTCGAAAAAATTTACTTTAGGAATCAGAGGGAAGGGAAGGAAGAGAAACAGTGGTTATCTGACACATGATTTTAAAAATCAGGCAGGTGACAGCCACGGGAACTCATCCAGCACAGAGCAGGAATTCCCGACGGAGGCCCTCCACTCCCCTGCATGCTGATGGCCCACCCTGCCTCCTGCCCACTTGGGGAGGGTAAAGGGATGGAAAACACACTAGAAATTAATCCTCCAACAGGGTTAATTGTATTTCCTTGAGGAAACCCCTTTATTTTCCTCTGCTGCATCCAGAGGTGTAATTGTTCTTGCTACATAAAACGGTGCAGTTTTCCAGAGGTAAAGGCTTGATTCCCACACTCTGTACCTGTCTACCAGCACATCATGACCACATTGATCCTCTGGGTCAGTTCTGTGAAGGGAAGAGGCTCCAAGAGGCTCTCTTGCTGTTTGACCTTGGACTGCCTGACTGCTGAAGGACCTTCACAGTTTTATAAAGATGTCATCATACATTAAAGACCAAATGGGGCCGAAATTGTTACTGTCACTACCCAGTGAAATTGTTGCTGTGGTCTGAGCAGGGCAAAAGCACCCCTTAACACTAATATTATTAGAGAAGGGAATGTAAGAGCTAAAGTATTTGGATAATTGGTTTACAGGAGCTGAAAGCTCTTGGCAGTGTGGAATACAGGCACAGCCCCACAGTTCTGCAAGCATGGATCATTTCTGTTTCACTCAGCAGCAGAACAGGCTGCCCAGGGAGGGGGTTGAGTCTCCATCCCAGGAAGTGATTAAAGGTAGGTTAGATGTGGTGTTGGAGGATCTGGTTTAAGGGTGAACTTTGTAGAGTAGACAGTTGGACTTGATGATTCCAATGGTCTTGTATATCCTGAATTATTCCGTGATTCTGGGATCTACGCTGCCTACCTTGCTCCAGGTGCAGGGGGCACCAGCCCGCCAGTGCCTACCCAGTCAGCCACTGCTACTGCTGGGAAGAGGAGTGATCTTGAATTTGCTCATGGTGCTAAAATGCATTTCAGAGCACTGGTCTGAATGAGACTGGACAGAAAGATCTGCATGTGTAAACACAACATCACTTCAACATCTGCCACTTGGCATAGCCTAGATGAAAAAAATCCAGCTCTAGTTCAAGGGGGAATGGGAAAGGTTCTTAGAAATCAAATAATCTATTGAGGGTTGGACTAAATTTGTGGAAACCACACCCAGGATGAGTGCTGAAACAGTTTGAGAGCAGGAGAGAAATTAAGGGAGTTTCCTATGTTCTTCCCCAGGCATTTTCTTTCAGCCATTGTTGGAGACAGAGGTCCTGGCATGGCAACATCTCAATTTCTAAGACAAGGCTCTGCATTCTTCACCCTGATGTCCACTCCATCTGAACGTAAACAACCATCCTGCTGCAGTCTTCTGGCTTACGGCTTGTTTCGGGCAAGAGGATTCTTTATGCTGCAGATGGTTAAGACCTTTAATACAGCAAGAATTTCTTCTTCCTTGGCTCTCTGACTTGTTCCATCACTAATGCATGGTCTGACCTTATTTGTGTAACATCCTCACGCACCTATTACAGATTCTTCTGTGACCGGCCTGTTGCTCTTTGTACGTGAGGAAGCTGGGTTCCACTTTCCCTCTGTACCACAGGAGGTAGCAGCCTGCCATGTCTCCCCCACTTAACAGTCTTTTCTCCTCCAGGGGAGGCTAATTGAGTCACACCTTTGAACCCTTTAATCAGCTAAAAGAATAAAACCAGAAGCAATATTGACAAAGCTGCACTGGGTTTGAATTTTGCTGCACCCAGACAAATCGACAAAAGGACTCTTGAAGATCAAAGTGAGTTGTTTTTCTCTATTATACCAAGTGGCCTCATAAGAGGGATAATCTCTTCCTGAGACCCTCACCTCTACAACCTGGAATACCTGCCCACCCATTACAGACTGAGGGGGCAATCTTCTCTTATGTACTAATGTCCTATAGGGTTGATCCACAGCACCTACAGGAACACTTCTCTGTGTACCTGTAGTACCACTGTGTGAGGAGACAAAAAGCTTCCAAAAGAAGTGATTCAACTCTCTTGAATTGAGCCAAGCAAAGAAGCACTAATTAATACAAGCAATGCTCCTGTTCAGCTGCCTTCATTATTAATTGCACTTCACATGCAGCTTACCTGTGCTGAGGAACCTGTGCCCATTCCCAGTGTGTTAATGGCAAATGGCCCGTGGATGTTCAGCATGACACTGCAGACATACCTGACACTAATCTCAGGTCTGGACAAGTCTCTAGCACCTCAGATGGTGAAGGTCACAGAGCCAAACATCAGCCTCACTATGGGTGATGGGTGTGGACCACAGGGGCCTGTTTACACAGACAGAGGGATGCAGATCTAAGCCTATTCTCAGGGCTAGAGCTGCCTGTCATATAAGCTGCACTCTGAGGCTGGAGCTCCCAAAGGAAAGCTTTGGCCTGACTAGTGTGTCTCAATACAGCCCAGGCTTTGTTCCTGTGCTCTGGACAGTTACAAATAATGGGCAGAATGCAGTGGGCTCACCTGAACACCAGCAGTGGAGATATCCCCACGCTGAGTTTTTCTAAATAAAAAGCACAGATATTTTGAATCAGCACTACAGACAGAAAGGTCAGTGTTAATCTCTTGGTGTACTGCAGCTAGAATGACTGGGCAACTAGCCTGAGATGATGCTGAGTAACCTCAGCAAAGCAGAACAGAGAGCTAACAAGCCTTCCCTTAGGAGTCTAACAATGCTTGTGATTATCTCTGCCAGCAGAGACTGCACTGGAGCACTGCATGACTGACTGGTGTGAGACTTCTGACTTACACAGAGTAAGAGGGATTGAAGATTGGGATGGTGGTTGTGTGGTCAAACAGCATGATCAGAATGTGCAGAAGCCACAGGAAAATGATCTGCCAGTAGTTTACTAAACACTGAGACCTACAGAAGCACAGGAAGCAATTGCCACAGCACATCAGAAGAAACATCTTAAAATCTGCCTGGATATGTTCCTGTGTGACTTGATCTAGGTGGTCCTGCTCTGGTGGGGGGATTGGACTAGATAATCTTTCAAGGTCCCTTCCAATCCCTAATGTTCTGTGATTCTGTGATTTGAGCTGCTTGCTCTAAGTCTGACAAGCTACTGTGGAGTCTCCAGTCAGGGTAACAAAGTTAATGGTAACAAAGCTCCTTCTATAAAAAAATTGTACTTGCAACAAAATCTACTACTTTTACAGTACAGCTTTCCCTTCCTAAAACTGCTCTTAAGAGCTTACTGAGTGCAGCCAGTACCCACACCACCAGGCTGTGATGCTCTCTGAGGTGAAGCATCACGATCAGGTACACAATCGCTCCCAAAGCTCTAAAAACTGTGTGCAAAACTCTCCTTGAGAAAACACAAGGGAGAAATTCTTAGTTAGGATTTCTAGCCTCTAGCAAGAATTTTCAAGTTTTATAAAAAACAGGGGAACTGAGGATAAAAATCTTTGATTTATATTGACTTGAGAACTTCAGCTTCTTGCTCTGGTCTCAGAGAGACGAGAGAAGAATTCAGCTCAGAGAAACCCACATATTTACACTTCACCCAAGTAGCAGGTTGCAGCAGCAGGACATGGAATTACCTACACAGCCAGATCCCAGGGAGGCTTTTACAGACAGACAGAATCATTCACCACTCACAAGAACACCAAGGAGAACTAACCTGATTTTGTGGTTTCATTTTGATTGACTATAGACTAAGAAGAATGTTTTTCTTTTCCCTCTTAAGAGCAACCAAGGAACAATTTTCCTCACATGGTCCTCATTTCAGTGAACAAAATGTTTTCTCCCCTTACAGCTCCCGAGCACTGAGTGGTGCAACATCCTTGAATGACAACAGGGTCATCTTCTCTATGAGGCTACTCAGATAATTCCAGCAAATCCTTCTGAGTAAAGGCAGCAAAGGAAAGGATAAGGTACCTTGCAGTAGTGCTTCTGTGGTTGTGTTCTGCTTCACCATCAGCTTGTCCTCCACTTCACTGTCGGAGCCTTCATCCTCTTGAATCTCTACATCAGAATCATCACTATCTGGTTAAAACAAAAACAGTTAATAAATATCACTCAAACCAGCCCACAACTCAGCACAGCCATTGGATGCAAGAGATGCTACACGTCTCTACCTTTGTTCCAGACCAGGATTAAATAGAAGTGCAGTCACAGGCAGAGCAGTGGCTCTGCTGATGAGCCAACGCCGGCATCCTGTGGAAGGCATTCTCTTACACAAATGCCAGAGCAGCTCAGAATAGAAACAACTGTCCTTGGACAGTCCTGGGGCTGTACCATGGAGGTGCTGTTCTAACTGTGCTCTCTGGGTATGAAGCACATGTACTGTCAGAAGGTGCTGTTTCAGCAGCTGATGGAAAGGTAAAAATCTTTTACAAGTGTTTGGAAAGTGTGAGCTTAGTTACACCCACACTAGACTAGTAGTAACCTAGTCCTTTACCCCAGTAAAATTCCATCAGTGAGCCAGCTCCTCAGCTCCCACCACCTGACTAACTCTGCTCACTCATGTGGAGATGACCAGGTGATTCTGTGGGCCCCCACTCCACCTGCTGATCACACAGCTCAGAGCTGATGCTGTGTGGTAGCAGCCATGCTGTAAGAAACCCAAGAGGACCCTGTATAAGGTCAGCACCCAGCACACCAACTCCTGCTGTGTATTATTTAGAAAACAGACAATACTTCCCAGGTACGTGTAATGACACAGCTCTGAGTTGAGAACAGAAAATAACTACTTCCATTACGATTAGGAATGAGCTGGCATGGCTTGGCAATATTTAATTATTAGATAATAGAAAAATATTGGACATTCTCCCACAGTATTTTGCATAGCAATATGTAAGTTAATGACAAAATGTACCAGCAAGGGATGTGCTGGATACTCTGGTAAGATTATGAGGCTCTAGCAATATTCAGGATATAATTTCTATCTGTGTTGCACCCTCTTCTTTGCCCAATGAAGGGATCCCACTGTGCTGTGTGACTGGGGTACTGTTTCTGTTACCTGGGTGACATTTTGTTCAGCCCTTGCCCAGGCAAACTCCTTGGGCAGAGCCTGAATAAAGGATGCAGGCTCATGCTCTGTGTGTTAAGGAACGAGACTGTTCTCTGCGAAGGCTCACACGGCTGCTAACATGCCCTTGTTCTTATTTTGTGCTTTATTTCTTTCCCTTTTAGTGGAGCAGCCATTTCTCCTCCGTTCCAAGTGCTGTGATTTGTGCTTCTCCCACCTCATGGCACCACTGTCCAGGGCTGAGCATGCCACAGAAAGCCCTTACAATTGCTTTGCTGTTTCACCTCCACTCGTTAGCGCTTTCTGCTCTCGATGACATCTCCTGAGCACAAGCTGCCAGCTGAGACGAGGACTGATGGAGCCAGTGCTCCCAGCAGACAGCCCACAGTGGCCAACCCAGCTAATTGCTCTGGGGACAGCATTCGGGGCAGAGAGGCACAACACGCTGCTGCTCTAATGCCATCACTTTTACATTGCACTTTTTGGACGTCCTGTTATCGTAAGCCTTTTGTGGTGACAGACTCTTAGATCTGACATGTTAAATATATTCCTCTTGGGATGAAGCAGGAGTAAGAAGACAGGAATAAACAGATGAACCTGCCACCTTCCTGCTACCTACCTACTCTTTCTCTTTCCTACCTACCCACACCAATGGCTCTGGGCTCTCCTGAACCACCTGAAGCCTCCCAGCTCGCCACAGCACACTCTGGGTGCTCCAGCTATTTCTAGCCCATCCCAACTTGCAAAAAGGCAGCTCATTTAATCAGAATATGCCATGGTCTCTTTCTGTGGGAAAGTGGGACTCACTATGGGAAAGTAAGCGCCTTGCAGTATAAGTTCTACCTCCTAAGGAGAGAATCAGCGGCTGGAGGGCCCAAGTTGCTGCTTTATGAATCCTAGGGACACAAGCAGAGCTGATTGCTGAAAACTTATGTAAAAAAAAAACAAGATAAGAAAAACTGAATAAAGTTTCTTAGTAGGATTAAGCAGCAAACCAGTTCAATGCTGCATGTGACCCATCCTAGCCAAGGTACTACAAGGTTCCATTATCCTGTAGCCCTCACTGGCCATGCCCAGTGTGCCCAGTTTTCAACAACATCTTCTCAGTGTTCCTAAAGAGTGACAGTTCAGAAAGGGTTACTGAACAACAGACAGAAGGAAAGTACTAGGGGAAGTCACAAGCCCACCTCAAGTACTTGGGTCAGTTTTGGGCACCTCAATACCGAAAGGACCTACCTGAAAGAAGGGTGTAGTGAGAGCAAGGTTGGTCTCTTCTCACCGGTGACAGGATGAGGGGAAATGGCCTCAAGTTGTGCTGGGGGAGTTACACTGCTTCCAGAAAGAGCCAGAGCAGACATCTGACAATACTATACTTGAATGATTTAATTTTTGGTAATTTGCAATGCTTGAAGCAAAAGCAGCACGATTTAATAACTTTGATTTCATTACAGATGGTTTAGTTTGTAGAGATACTCAAGGAAATAGATTCAGTTGTAAAAAGAGAAGGTGCTGTGGTGAAGATGATGAGCTCAGAGCACACTGTTCATTGAGACACCCTGGAATTCTACACTGAGATGCTAGTGCAGTTTAGAATGTCCTGTTTGATAATAAATACCACCTTTTAGAAAACATAGGCACTGGCTCCACAGCAATGTCTGGATTCAGCAGGACGTATATTTTATTGAGAAAACCTTGTGAGAAAAATCAGCAGGGCAATGGGCAGCCATTTGATCCAAATTAAAATCCATTTAATAAAGAGCATGAAACTTTAGAACAGGAGGGGAAGAAAAGGTAGTGGGGGATGATTGGGATATTTGTATAGAATCACAGAATCATCAAGGTTGGAAAAGACCTTAAGGATCATCAAGTCCAACTGTCTGCCCTAAAACCCTCAACCACTAACTCATCTCCTGAAATACCCTGGCTGCCTGGTTGTTGAACCCCTCCAGGGACGATGCCTCCAACCCCTCCCTGGGCAGCTTGTTCCAAGGCCTCCCTACTCTTTCTGGGAAGAAATATTTCCTAAGATCTGACTCTCCCCTGGCACAACCTGACCCCATTTCCTCTGGTCCTGTCACTAGCCCCTAGGGAGAAGAGGCCAACCCTCGCCTCACTCCAGTCTCCCTTCAGGAGGTCGTAGAGATTAGTCTCTCAGTCTTCTCTTCTCCAGACCGAACAGCCTCAGCTCCCTCAGCCTCTCCCCATCAGACCTGTTCTCCAGACCTCTAACCAGCCCAGTTACCCTTCTCTGCCCCCTCTCCAGCACTTCCCTGTCCTTCCTGCGCTGCAGTACCAAGACTGCCCCCAGTACTTGAGGTGCAGCCTCACCAGGGCTGGGTCTAGGGGCAGGATCATCTCCTTGGTCCTGCTGGCCACACTATACAGGTCACGATGCCATTGCCCTCTTATCCTGTCATTATCTCTCTTCTTTTCCCTTATTAAAGTTCTAGCATTTTATTTCAGTTGCCCAATCTCTCTCATTCTAAAATTCTCCTCCTAAAATGAATCTGCCCTGTGAGGGTTCTGCCATTGGCCCTAAAAGCAGGACACTGCACATTTTTATCAGCAAGGATGATTAACTGCTGCCCAAGGAAGCAGTAGGTCTATGTCGCTTGAAATAATTAAAAATACCTCTCAGGGACAAGCTCCATTACACTGGGGTTTGTCGTCTTGGCACAGGAATAAGTAGTTAAGTTACTTTTTAGCCCATTTTATATACTTACAGTCAGTGACCATAACTATTTCTAATGATCTTAAAAGCCAAGAATCCATCAAAGTGCTATTAAATTAGATCATGAATTTGCAATTATTTAACAAGCAAACCACACGACTACTGTGGCCAAGTTCCAAGTGTCTGTTACAAGGAGATGGATGGTCTGAGCATCCTGCTGGTGACAGTGCTGAGCATTAGCAATATCATCCCAGCATCTCACCCAGCCTTCTGGGAAATACCAGGTGACTCACTGCTACCCTTCAAACACCACAATTGCTGCAGTTTATCCAGTGTGAGGTTTTAAAGCATCAGTTCTGGAGGAGATAGGGTACAAGAGATTCAGTGCGGTGCCTAGCTGCAGCAGCGCCACGCAATTTGCTATGCAAACACATCTATTTGTCTTGTTTAATTGAGCAAGACAAAAGAGTGAACCACATCTTGTTTGGCCACCAGAAAAGAAAGAGCTCAGCAAGTAGAACTAGAGTCCAGTGCAGAGCCACATAGATGATGGAGCCTTTTCTGATGAGGAAAGGCTGAGGGAGCTGGGTCTCCTTAGCTTGGAAAAAAGGAGACTGAGGGGTGACCCCACTAATGTTTATAAATATGGAAAGCATGGGTGTCAGGAGGATGGAGCCAGGGTCTGCTCAGTGGCAGCCAATGACAGGACCAGGAGCAATGGGTGTGAGCTGGAATATAGGAGGTTCCACATCAATATGAGATGAGAAGGAACTTCTTCCCAGTGAGGGTGACAGAGCACTGGAACAGGCTGCCCAGGGGGATTGTGGAGTCTCCTTCTCTGGAAATGTTTAAAACCCACCTGGCCGCGTTCCTGTGTGACTTGATCTAGGTGATCCTGCTCTGGCATGGGATATTGGACTGGATGATCTTTTGAGGTCCCTCCAACCTCTAACATTCTGTGATTCTGGTTGCCTATCAAGCAGAACTGAAGTCCTTCAGGAGCATCAGTTAATCCTCTTGCTGTCACATTTCAGGTGTAAGTAACATGGCCCTACAGTTCCAGAAGGATGCAGACTGGGCTGACTGGAGGGACACATCACAAACTGGTATAGTCCCTGGAAAGTGCAGTTTTACAGCAAAGAATTCTACAAACAGGAATCAAATCCTGGGCAGAGTGTTATCCAAAAGGAATACATTTGAAGCATTCTAAGGGGTGCTTTTTATATCTTAAAACTATATTTCAGCCTAGAAGCATTTCCACTTGGGACACTTTGCTCAGCAAACCTGCCTTTAGTACTTTAGACAAATGTGTAAAAACCATCTAGAATTTCTGCTCTGGGCAATGACCTGCCTAGCCCTCTCCTCTCACACGAAACTACACCTGACAATAGTTCTGTCAACAGCCCTCACAGCACTGATTTGAGCTCTTTGGAAAATCACTGTGCCAATAACCACAAGGAAACCCAGTTTCAAGTTGCAAGTCCACTGGCACTTGCTCTTTGCAGCAGCCTTGGATGTGGTACAAGGCAGCACACGATGTGAGAAACACCACAGCAGGTGTTAGTTTCTCTAAGATTACAAAAATAGCAGCAATTTCCTTACTGCTCATCACAGAAAACTTCCCTGTACTGCTGCAGTACCTCACAGTGTATATGCTTATCATGAAGACAATACTCCAGCTTCAGCTTTATGCAGAGTTCAACATCTTTGTGTGACTGTAGAACAGTTTCTCACATAACTTGGTGTTAGTTCATCTTTTATTTCAGTGCAGTGCTTTTATGAAGATGCTCTGTCAGAAATAGAAGATGATGTGCAACGTGCACTAACAACAGGAAAAAAGGATCCAGGCTTGTTCTGAATTATAATAAACATTCTTGCAAATTTCATGCAAATACCATGACATCCCCATGGGCTTCCTGGGCACCAATCTGTAGAATTCAATCAGAATTGCAGCACAGAATCACAGAATTATTGAGGCTGGAAGAGACCTCTGAGAGCACTCAGCCCAGCCCATGACCTAGCATCACTACCGTCAGCTAGACCAGGCACTAAGGGCCACAGCCAGTCTGGCCTTCAACCCCTCCAGGGATGGGGACTTCACCACTGCCCTGGGCAGTCCATTCCAGGGTCTGATCACCCTTTCCATGAGGAAAACATCCAACATCCAATCTCATCCTCCCCTGGCAGCTTCAGGCCCTGTCCTCTCGTCCAGGCGCTGGTTGCCTGAGAGAAACACCCAACCTCCACCTGACTACAACCTCACTTCAGGTCTCCTCTTCTCCAGGCTAAACACCCTCAGCTCCCTCACCAGACTTTCCCTCCAGTCTCTCTCTAGCCTCGTTGCTCCTCTGAACCTGCTCCAGCTCCATAATCTCTTTCTTGAAGTGAGGAGCCCAGAACTGCCCCCAGTTTTCAAGGGGAGACCTCACCATTGCCCAGTATAGAGGGACAATTATGCCCCTAGCCCTTCTGGCCACACTACATTACCAACAAAACTCTTTTAGGTTTCTGAGTTGTTAGTTCAGCCTGAAATGCAGTGGAGAGCTGTTTGGAATTCCTGATGGTTCTGCTACAGAGAAATGAACAGTTCATTTGCAGTCGTTCTTACCAAATGAGCAGGAGATAAGGTCAAAGGATGCAGACAGTAAGAGCTGCATCGATTACTAGGATGTGCAAAGGCAAGAGTGCTTACAAGGCAGAGTGGGCTCCGGCTTCTATCACTTAATGGTAATACATTTATCACCAGGTTACAGGCTGTGCTGCTGGAAGAGACTCTACATGTTTTACAGCTTTCAGAAGGCAAAGTCTAATGAGAATTAGAGAACTTTCCCTTTTCCTCGCAGGAGGCACTGGCTCTAATATTTCTGTGTGTAGGGGAGCACTGAGTCTGTGTAAACAAACTCACTCCACCACTCACTCAGCCAGAGTCTCAGGACAGAGGGAGATGCAAGGCCAGCCTGCCTGCCTTCTGCTGTGTGGAGCAGCAAGGTGAGAAAGTTAGTCCCTCCATCCCCAAGACCTGCTGCAGGAGGCAGAGCAAGAGCAGGGTCTGCTTTAAGCTGACATGTTTGTTGGGTTGAAGGTCCAGACAACAAAGACCTATATGTTTTGACCCACTGAAGGTGGAAGACAGCTTAGCCTAAAAGCACTTGGCTGTGTGTGCATGACACTACTCCGTAGTGCAAATGGAATGGGAAAGTGTTTTTTCCTCTCCAAACCCACTTTAGAAAGATGTAGGTGATGGTGAAGAAAAGCCCTTTGTTAATCTTCCTTGTGTCTCATAAATGGTCACATCCTGTCTTAGAAAGAGGATTGAACATGGAGAGCCTCAAAAGGGAAGTGAAGTAAGTGCTCATGTCTGTAGGACTTCACACTGTTTCTCCACACTACACACAATGCTCACAATACTCCTTGATAAAATCAAAGTGCCAGACTAAGGCTGCAGAGCTCTGGGGAATCCCCTCCAGCAGAAACTCCATCCCTTACCACTTCCTATTTCAAGTGTGGATTTCCCAATCAACCTTTGGGCAGGCAAAGCTGTTCAGAGATGCTGTTCAAAATGGGTTACTAGTTGATTGTTTCCTCGCATGCAGAAAATGTATATTTTTTGTGACTAGTATCCTGGGATTAAGATAACGATGCTCTAAACACACCCCTGTTGGTTTGGAATTGCATGAAGACCATCATTTAACTAATAATGGGAGAAGAGTGGGATCTGATCTAAGAAGAAAGCACATCCTTGTCCCTGACCAAATGGTGGTCTCACAGAGCTTTACAACATTACAGAGACACACTCTGTGATCTGTGTTAGATAGTTTTGTCCTGCTCCGGCAGGGGGGTTGGACTCTATGATCTCTTGGGTCCCTTCCAACCCCTAACATCCTATGATCCTATGATCATTAGGGGACTGTCAAGTCCAACTCCCTTGCTCAAGCAGGATCATAGAGGCTAAGAGGGGTTAAACAGAAATGCATCCCTCAAGCAGGATCATAGAGGCTAAGAGGGGTTAAACAGAAATGCATCCAGATGGGTCTTCAGTCTCCAGAGAAGGAGACTTCACAACCTCCTTGGGCAGCCCATTCCAATGCTCTGTCACCCTTACGGTAAAGAAGTTTCTCCGCATGTTGAGGTGGAACTTCTTGTGCTCCAACTGACACCCACTTCCCTTTGTCCTATCACAGGACGCAAGTGATACCCAGCTCTCATGGATTTGTAGACAGTGATTAAAACCCCTTGTAACCTTCTTCTCTCCAAGCTGCAAAGCCCCAGGTCTCTCAATCTCTCCTCAGAAGGCAAGTGCTCCAGTCCCCTAATCATCCTCGTGGCCTTCCACTGGACTCTCTCAATCAAATCTCTGTCACTCTTGAACCAGGGAGCCCAGAACTGGACACAATATTCTAGATGTGGCCTCACTAGGGCAGAGTAGAGAGGGAGAAGAACCTCCCTTGATCTGCTGGACATACTCTTCTTGATCCATCCAAGGGTTCCATTGGCCTTCTTGGTCACCAGAGCACATTGCTGTTCCATGGAAAACTTGTCCACAAGAACTTGAAGATCCCTCTCCACAGAAGTGGTCTCCAGTAAATTATCCCTCAGTCTGTACTGATGCTTCTCATTACTCCTTCCCAGGTGAAGGACTCTGCACGGGTTCTTATCAACCCTCATTAAATTCCTCTTACCCCATCCCTCCAGCCTGTCCAAATCTTCCTGAATGGCCGCACTGCCATCAGGTGAATCAGCCAGACCACCCAGCTTAGTGTCATTAGCAAATTTGCTGAGGAGACATTCTGTCCCGTCATTAATAAAGATACTGAATAAACATTCAAGAGTTTACTCTTTGAGCACATAGGAGTCAGCTGAGTCTGTGCTCATCACTGAGGAAACTACCTTCAAGAGCCAGACTGACTGCCTCAGATACACCCCTGCCTCTCTGCAGATCCCCACACTGTGGGTAGGTAAAGGCCAGCCAGAGCTGACAAAGGTGACCCAATTTTCCAAGGCTGTGGGACAGTCAATGAGCCAGCAGAGATAACCAAGAGCCTAGTTCTCTTACCACTACAATAAAGATTAATTATGGTAATGAAGTACTTGAATGAAGATGTATTATGTTAATATTTTTAAGTCATTAAAAGTCATAATCATCTGTTAGGTGGTGGTTAAAGGGACTGACTAAAAGGCAAAGTTCCTGTTATTTCACAGAAGCAAAGTGACTGCAGAGTTTTCCACAGTCAAGGAGAAAACAGATCAACACATTTCAATGTTATTTTTCACAATACTAATTACTGATGACATTCATTTGCCCTGGAAAGTCTTAGACAGCACTCCCCTGTTTGGAACAAGTTTGAGGGCAAAGACATTTGTTTAGGATTTTCCCTCTCTGCAATTCAACTCCCCTGGGTCACTCTCTCATCCTGAGAGAGAGAGAGAAAGGAGCAAAAAATGAGCCAAAAAAGCACCCAGGTGCAAGTGAAAGAAAATAACCTTTATAACATAGGATAGTAAATATCACTGCAAACAGAACTGAGACAAGGCACCCTGAGATGAAGAGTAACCCCTCAAAGGTCCTGCCACCGTGACAAGCCCTCTCACTCCACCCAGCTACCTCCATCCACCCTGAGAAACCTGATGAGGCAAATGCAGGCGGCTCCTGGCAGCAGCTCTAAGTACGGTGGTGTTGGTAGGGAGGGTAAAAGCAGCAGCCACGGGCAGTCCAGCAGCTCACGGCAGGCAGAATTGTCAGGCACAGGAGACCAGTGGCCCACAGCAGGCCGAAGTGGCAACCACAGGGGTCCAGTGGCTCGCAACAGGCAGAAGTGGCAGGTGCAGGAGTCCAAGCAAATGTTTCCAGTGAAGGGACAGAGAAAGAGAAGCTCCCCTGCTCACATCAAAGCAGGGTCCTTTTATCAGGCTGACTGGTATGGGGAATGCCCCTGCCATCTGAATTTTGGGTTTCAGCTTTCAAAAGCCTTCAGCTCCTGCAGCATTGGTTTGCTGTCTGAGGTGGGGTTTTTCTTCTACCTTCTTTATAGTCACAACAGATGTTATTTTGGAAATACAAGGAAAGGAAAGGTGATACTCAGAATTTATTCTCCTAACCTACAACACAGCAGGACTTGGACTTTATCACTCAAGTATCTTTGAGTGATAAATCCTTGAAACAATTCAACATTCTTGTAATTTATGTTACAAATCCACTAATCCGTGTTAGTTTCCACTAACACATCTCCACCTTTTACTGCACTGACATGAGGTATGAGATTGAAGATGGGCAAAAATGAGTGTATTTCCTCTTTCTTGCTTGCTCTGCCAGCAAACTGTGAAGTACAACTTTTATGCTCTCTTATCAACTCTGCCACTGATCCTCAGAGTTCCATTTCCTTCTTTTTCCTCCATGACCATATTTATACCATATACAAATGCACATATTGCAATATTAATTCTACAGGGGTAATTAATGAGGAAGCTTTTGCTCACAGTTGGTTCAAAAGGAGCAAAGTCTGATTTGTTAGCTCTTTACAAAGCCTCAAGAGGTTATTATTCCCTACTGGTCCTGAGCTAGAGTGCTAATTAATTAGGAGTAAGTTTAGAAAGAAGAAAAAACCCTACATTTTAATTGCATTCACATTTTGCAGGTACGCTGAAATCAAGCAAATGCAAGCAGGCAAACAGGGATTCTGCTTTGAAGATCAGTGGCACTAAAGAGTGTTTCAAGCTGAGGGTTTTTAATCTGTGACAGTTATGATTTGATAAACACAGCCCAAAGAGCACATAAGCCAAGTCCATGTCACACGATGTGGTGGGACTGAAATGAAACCCCAGTTGTGCAGGGCACACCAGCACAAGTGTAGTGTAAGTCAGTTGGTGTCACCAACTGCTCACCTACTAGTGAGTGTTTTGTTCACCGATCAATCTGTCACCAGCAATCCCACCATGCTGGTACAAGTGCTAACGGGGAGCCCATCATAACAGTAAAAAGAAGCCTCAAATCTGCTCACTGCAATTGCACAGCATGGTTACTGGGTGTAGTGGATGACTGTTCATTCCTCAGCCTGGCAGGTAAAATTCACCAGAATGAGAAGGAAAAAGATAATTTCACACAGTTTGGGTTCCCTATTGCACCGTTGTCCTTTTAAAGCCATTATCATGCCACTTCTTCTAATGCTCTGTCCTTCTATCCCATGCCCCTCCCAACTGATGCTCTAAGGGGACACTTCTGATGCAGATGATACTTAACAATTTCTCTGCTAACACATGCAGTGAAGGAATTCCACTTACTTCCACTTGTGAGCAGGTGCTGTTCCTCCTCCTTCAGCCTGTTCTGTATAAGACGCAGCATGTTTGAAGCTTCCTGTAAGCAGTGAAAAGAACAGCGTTAGAAAAGCTGCCACATTGTCCTGGCAAGTAGCTGACTGCTTGGTCCCACAACAGTTCAGGGCACTCAGGGGCAGAATGAGAACAGAATAATTCAGCACTGAAAGTATTTTTGCAAAAAAAAAGACCTTAATTGAGCTCCTAGTTACTTTGCACCTGAGGGTCAGGATACAGAGCATATAGCTGGGTACAAGAGGTCCCAGAAGTCAGACTGGAGCCTTCCTATCACATGGGAAATGAGTTCATCCCACAGCAAATGGCTGAGACACAATTGTAGCAAACAGTTCTCTGGGAGGTGTTTGCAAACACTACTCTATGGAACACAGTTTCTGACATGACTACAGCTTCATAACACACAAACCACATCAGAATGAATTAATGTCTTTCCATGAGTGCAGAAAAAATACAAGCAAAACAACCCTGTCAAGGAACCGGAGAAGCACATCCATGTGCAAAGGAGAACCATGACAGACTGCACAAGGCGATTAGTTGTTGCAGCTTGAAAATTACCAGAATTTTCACATGTATAGATTTGTGCTTTCATGAAGAAAAAGGTGCATTTCACTTTAAGAGGATCATCCCAGGTATCTGCCCTGGGTGGGGTGTGGCTAGGTGACAAGATAAAAGGGCCTGATGGCTGTGACCCTGCCTCTTTTGGCTGGGGTCTTCCCCTGGGCATGAGGCTTTGGCTTCTGCACCACCTCACCCACCCCCTTTCCAGGGTTGGGGGGAAGAATGGAGATGGGACAGAGGGGATGCAGTGGCTGGCCATGGCCCCATAGCCCTCCCATAGATGGTGATGAGGTGGTGGCCTCAATTCCCCAGGCCCCCCATTCTGCCTCGGGTAGGCAGTGGGGAAGATAGCTAGCTGTGGCTTGCTGTGGCTCCAGTGCCCCCAGCCCCACTTTTCCGGTCAGAGATGGGATGGGGAGGGCACAGTGGGGTGGAGAGTGGCAGCCCCATGGCTCTGACCCCGGTGGCAGTGGCACCAGCTCCGACCCGGCCCCAGTGCCGGCTGGCACTGTGGACTGGAGAAGCAAGAACCAGTGCCAATTTACCCCTTCAATGGAGCTGCCGTTCAACGAACTGTGGTGAGCTTAAGGATTCTTCCCTTTCACCCTGTAGCTGAGGCAGGAGTAGAAGGGAGACGTGAGAGTCATGAAACCCTCTTGGCCATGTTTGTGGACTGGGGTGGAGGGTGCCTGCTGACAAGGCTATGCGATCGGTCTCCATCTTGGGTCCCACACGTGGCTGGGGCCATGTGGCTGTTGCCACCATTTTAGAGAGCACTGAGCAGCAGAAGGAGAAACTGTTTGTCATTTCTGTTGCTGAGAAAAAACTGGGGATGCTCAATTCCTCTGTGCTTAGCTGAAGAAAGCAGAAGGACTCGAGAATCCTTAAACATTGGGCATGGAAGACAGAGACTGGGTCCTGTTTGAAAGCATGTCTCCTGCATCGAGGGATGCAGTTCAGGTGCTGAGAAATCAGGCCTGCCTGATCAGTGTTTTGCCATAGAAAGCTGCGCTGAAGAATTGAAGAGTTGCCAGTCTGGACAGCTGAGGGTACCTGTGTCTGCAGATGACAACGGTGACACATGAATAATAGGGAGGATGGTGGTACCATCTCTACATGACTGACATGTTCTTTCCCCAGGCCTCTAATGTAAAAAAACCAAGGACCAATACAATAGAAATCTCCCATTGTATTTTTCTCAGAATATCTGATGGCATTTGTGACTCAGTTTCTAGTTTGTGTGCACTAACTTGCTTAACCTTTTCTTCTTTTCTGTATACAGTTATAGAGTTAATAAACCCTCTTCCATTTTCCCTAAGCTATCCATTGTCTGGCAAATTCTATCAGAGATCTCATCGAGACCAAACTGCTTCATTTTCTTTTCCTTTAATTGTGGTCTTGAACCCACCACATTAGTTTTCTTTTTCAACCATAGCAGGTTGCTAGATATAAATACATGGAGAAACACTTTCATAATGATGGGATGGCAAAGGTGTGACAGTGCAGTTCGGAGCAAATGGGAAGAAGGTGGTAGAACTGTGGTTGCTTTGCTGAGAAAGAGAAGCAAATTGCTTGTCTCGACCCATTGACACAGAGGCCAAGGACAGTGCAACACGTTACCAAAATGTCCCCAAGGACTTAGGAAACCTAAGTCTTGCAGTCAACTGAGTGAGGGACACAGCAGCCCAGAAGGGAAGAAGAAAGCTGATTGTAGTGAGCCAACGGCAGTTCAATCACTGCCATCTTCTAGGACAAGGGCACTTGCAGAAGGGCACCGAACAGGGAAACTATGGGGACTGCTGAAGTGCTGAGAATTGAAATTGGCACAGGGATGATTCTTTTTTCTCCCTGCTGAGAAACTGCAGAGGCAGCAGCAGATAGCCAGATGTTGTGGGAGGTGCAGGACAGTGAGAGAAACCTTCCTTCTGCTTTTGTGCAGGGTTTGGACAGAACCCAGCAAGCTGGATAACAACAGGAGCCTGCTTGAAGTGCTGATTCCTTTTGCTGATGGGAGACTGCAAAGGCCCAGGTTCTCGTGAGGGGTACGGAAACATCTCCCTTGGCTTTTCACCCAGGGCTCAGCCAACCTTGAGCAAGTGAGCTGGGTCGGATAGCGGCAGGTGTCTGCTTCAGGAGGGCACGTTACTGCTGCAGCACCACAGTATAAAAGTGAGTTTGTGCTGCCTCTGCAGGACTTTCTCTCTCCTTCTCTGCCTGTGGACAGGCTGCTGCAGATAAAGTGGACTGAACTCGGCTAACAGCCTGGCTCGTAAGTTTAATGGACATTCTCTGTGACAGGTTTGGGTGGATTTTCCTAGTGTTAAGGACTTTCTCACTACCTTCGGGTTTTCTGTTGGGGTGCTTTTGGTCAGAGGTTCTTTCTGTCAGAGGTACTTTGTTTTATCTCAGCAATGATGGGATACGCAATCGTACGCCTGCTTTAGTTAAGACAGATAATAAACTGTGCTTCCTGCTGATGGCCGTGCTCCTTTGACGGGGTCACAGATTTGTCAAAACACTGCTTCAGAAAGAAAGATCTCTCTGAAGGACTGCTTATGCAACTGAACACTGTAAAAGGAAGCTCTGTTTGCAGGAGTGGGGAGTCTATCTGCGAGCGGATGCACTTAGTGGACAAACTGTGATGGGTCTCTGGCAAACAGCGCTTCCAGCAACAAGAAGACTGGATGAGCTGGAGTAGGGTAATGAATTGGATGATGCATTTCTCGGGTGTTGTCCGTGATGTATTGGAACATGGGCTGGGGATGTTTTTTCTATTGTTGGGTTTGTGGCGTGGCTGGTTCAGCAGGCCCATCGTTTCATTTGCCTGATGTGGTACTGGCAATGCTGTTTCATCTTTGCTCCCCACAGAGACAGATAATAAAACAGACATTTGCTTTCTGCTGATGGCTGCATCCCTGTGGTTAGGCTACACAATTGGCAAAACAACTATTTGACTACTGAACACTACAGAGCAGTTGTAAGAGGTGTTCTCTGACCAACTAGGACTAAAATATGGCAAAGACACAACGAGATTGATTTTGGAAACTTAAGATTCATTATCCCAACAGCTTCAGACAGAGGAATGTTCTTTTAGCCATGCCTAGTTTAAATCTGGTTCAGGTTAATGGTGAAAAGCAGGTGAAACAAGGCAGAGTTGGTGCAATACAAATACATATGATCAAATTCAGGTAGAGCCTATGACACTAAAGTGGTGGCAAACAACTGATGGAGTGATTTAGCCACATATTGTGTTCATTTTAGTCTCTTCCATTCCAGTCAAGCAATTCAAGTAGACAGGGAAGATAATTAACTGTGAACTGAAGTAAGATTTTCCTGGGTCTTTTATTTTTCTATGCAAAGTTTGCTCATAATTAAAAAGACCAGGTGCTCTGACATAGATAAATCTGCACATTTGCAGGGGAAGGCAACATGGACTCAGCTGGAATATCCACAAGACAGAGGGAAGAGATTAAGAAGAATATCAGAATATGGTTGAAAGGTGGGCACTGTTTTTACACTTTCAGGTGGAAATGCCTATCCACACAAATGGAAGAAGGAAAACCTCATCCTGGCAGTCTCTAAGCAGCAACAAACCACTGGGTCCCACCTAGCACACAAAGAAGTTGCTGGGGACTGGCTAGCATGAGGCATCATCACAACTTGGCAAAAACTCCTAGGTCTTGTTAGCTGAAATTCATGCTGAAAAAGCTCACAAAGCAGATGCTTGTGGGGAGTAAGGGGAATGGATATTAACCACCTCTACCTGGTGAAAAACTCAGCTCAGTGCCTCTCTCAAGGCCAGAGGGAATAAATTCTGCTCCAACAAATCTGCTGTGGACAATCATGCAAATGGTGCATGGAACAAACTCTCCAGCATTAACAGAGCCAATGGCTCCATGGATGCTGGGAAGGCTGCTAATGATGGCTTGGGGCTGTAGAGATAAAATTGCAAATCTGGAGCAGGCAGGACAGCTTCCAAGGCTATAAAACAGAAAGGTCACCATGCAAAATTAAACTAAATGAGAGACTTCAGCAGCAGCTGGCAACAGTTGAAACTAGTGAAGCCTCTGGAGTGATGAATATACATTCTGCAGGGAGAAGCTAATTCTATCAGCAAGAACAAGGAAGGAAAAGACACAAACATATTTTCATAACTATTTTCGTGTAGATTCTGAATGTTTTAAATGACCTACTTAGGAAATTGCTTTTCTTGATTTGTTCCTTCAATACAGAACAAATGAGAGTGAGGGAAGATGTGAGAGTTCTGAGAACATCGTGGTGATGGTAAATGGGCCAGTGAAAGTTACCTGCCTCCTCTGAATCCACGCTGTTGAGCACAATACAGGTGAGCTCCACAGAGCAGCGACATATCCGCGCAGTGCCTGCACACCTGCATAGCGCAGTTCCACTGAGGAGAACGGCCACTGCAATGATTAACATTCTCAACTACCCTCAGTGTCAGCAAAGCCTTTTGAAAGACCAATGGAAGTCAAAACAAATCTGGATGCAAGTAAAAAGTTTTCAGGTGTTTCAATCTGCCAGTGTTTCCACCAGTTTCTGTAGCACATGCCCATTCCAAGACCTCCTTCGGCGACAGCAGGTCCCAACATTTTCTAACTGAGCTGGGCTGAAATCTTCTTTCCCTACCTCTTCCCCCCTAGCTGGTTTCTTGCAGTCTGTCATAAGATTTCAAGACTGTCAATGACTCAAACAAGTCATGCCCCTGGCCCTGCAAACACTGGCCAACTGAAGTGAGGGAGAGTTTGTCCAGCTCCCTGAATCTCAGCCCCAGTGGCTGTTGCAGCCAAAGCAGTGCAGCTGGTGGACACCCACCAGGAAGAAAAAGAAAAAAGAAAGGACATTTCCTAAATGTCACAGGGACAAATTCATAAACTCAGACACCATTTTCAAAACGTCCACAGGCCAGTGAACTAATGGGCACAGATAGTACCACTGCCTGATGCTGGAATTCCGGGCACATAGTGTGCTGACAGATGGCAACTCAAATTCGGTCAAAGCAACAGCCACCCTGCCCTCTGCCCTGGGCCACTTGCTCCTTCCCTTTCATCACTCTCTAGCTCTGGTACAACCATTTGTGCAGCGACACAAAAGAAACCTGCAGAACACTAATTCTTCAAGATAAAATTAAGCCAGGGAAATTCTCTGCTGCAGGTCAGTGTGTGGCTACGTACCTTCCTGTCTGGCACAACAGAGAACAAGGTGCTGCCGCGGTGGGGAAACAGCAGGGTGAGAAAATGAGGTGCTGCCTGTTCCAACCTCAGCGTTCATTGATAGACTTTAAATACAAAAGAAATGAAATCTAAGAAAAAGATTTAATAGCACAAATGAGTCACTTTTCCTACTTTCCCCCAGCCTCATGCTTGTGCTGCTGCCAGAAGATCAGGTGACCTAACTGGCAGGAAAAATATTGATCTTGTACTGGTTTAGGTTTCTGAATAGCTCGATGCCCCCTCCATCAAATGCTGCCATCAGCCCAAGGGAGTTGCTGAAACTCTACATCATCCTTTTCAGTGGCAGCCCATCACCCCCTGGGTTTAGCTGGACTGCCAGACTGCACCCTGCAGAAGCTTATCAGAGCTTGCAGCAACCAAAGCAGTTTCCAAGGGGCAGCCTTAAACCAGCTGGAACCTGGACAGCATCAGTTAAAAGCTGTTTCTAGTCATTAGCAAGTAAGATCTTCAAAGCAGAGGACAGAAATGATGACAGCTCATGTATCTAGAAAGCAAACAAAATTTATCAGGCCAGTTTTGGAAGTCGAATACTCAAAAGAATCTGTAGAGAAAAATTACCGAAAGGATTACAACAGCATCACTGGTTTGAGATTTTGGCTTTAAAAATAGTGACAACTGAGTCAGTGGCAGTTTCAGCTTCTCCATCTCCAGGCTAACTAATGACTGCAATCATCAGGTGGCATTTTTTGGCCTGACCTGATTACACCTTCCCTGCAGACACCACTCCCCCCCATGTTACATTACCTGAACTGACGTGATTTGTATCGGCTCCCTGAAAACAAGACCATACTCGCCCAACAGAGATGGGTTTTTGCACCCACCCCCATCAGAGGGGGCTCCCAGGCCTTTCAGGACACCACATATTATTGAGGCTGAACATCCTGTTTCGGAGGCAGACAGATCTCTGCTGTGATGGAACTTTTCCTCCTGTCTCTCATCTGTTATGCAGCCTTTTCTAGGCACAAATCTGCCCTTTATCGAGTAATCACATCAATCACTTTACAAACTCGGAGCAGACAGTATAATGAAATGGGTAGCAGGACAGGACTTTGTTGCTAGCACTCAGACCCCCAGAACAATCTCAGCTCCAAAGGACCTTCACAAGTCCCCAGCCCAACCTCTTGATCAAAGCTGGACCAGCAACATGATCAGACCGCAGTGCTCAGGGCTTGAGCAAGCTAGGTCTTGACAACCTCCCAGGAGAGAGCCCCACCAGCCTCTCTTGGCAGGAGCACACTGGGTGCACTCCAGACAAATGCCTGGCTATTGTAGAATGGAGCTTGAACACAGCACAGATATTCTGTACCTCGGCTGGCCAAGCAGACAGCTTTCCATCTCATGCTGCCCCATGGAAGTCTTGGGGAAAACAGCAGTGAAGAAAACACGTGGCTGCCTGGCAAAATGATTTGATATAGTCCAGTGTAAAACATCAGCTGAGAGCTCCTACAGCAGGGGAATGGTGTTGGCTTTCAAAACCTTGTTTACAGAAAGCAGAGCCTGAGAAATGCTTTTTTATAATGTCAAGAGAAGGATTACTGACCTGCATGGGATTACTCTGCACACACCTATGTGCTAGGTCTGTGGTAAAGGGGACTGGCTGGGTTTTTTTTTGTTGTTCTTACACAGAGGCCAATGTGGCACCACAGAGAATATTGTTCAGCAGCAGACCCACAATGCCATTGTCTCGGTGTTTGCCTTAGGGCAAGTGGTCCAGGATTTGAATAAGCTGCATTATTTCTTGACTGCAGGTCCTTTGTGATAAACCTAGTGTTGGTTTGAACAATACAATCAAGGTGCAGAAATCGTGAGAGCAAAGACAATTCTGTCCTGCAGACTGCAAAGCAGCCAGGCTGAGAGCCTCAAAGCCAGAGGGAGCAGCACTGATGCAGCATTTGGGACTATAAACAGCTCAGGGTTGTGGGTTTGTTGGATTTTTATTGGGGAAGTTGAGGAGAAAACACTAGTGGGATTTTGAATACAAGAAACATGTACCGTGCAGCCATCTGGGAGACAACACAGTTATCACTTGGTAGAAAGGGAAATAAATTAGGAAGAAAGAAAGGGATAAGTATGACAGAACAGGACATGAACTGGAGCTCCCTGGCTTTGTTTTGAGTCTAGCATTTCCCTTCTTGTGTAGGCTATTCCCACTGTTCCCAGACATCCTCACTGCCTAGAATCTCTCTAGACCCATCTCTTTAGGTAGAACCTTCCCATCTCAGTAAGTAAAACATTCTCTCCTTCTGTTTTTTTCCTCTGGTGATTTGCTAGAGAGCACTGGGGTGATCCCCTCTGTATTAAACCTAATCAGAATTGAGGATGGATTGAACTGCCTCACCTTCACCTCGCATGTTAACCTCAGCTACTGTTTCTTGCTTTATTAGAGATCAAAGCAGCTGGATTAGCTCCTGCTACACGCACAGTAGCGTTTGTTTTTCATAACAGAGTGTTGCCACTCATTCAGCAGGGCTGAGCTCTAAGGACAAGGAGAAATTGTGTAGTCCTGAACATCAGATGTGACAGCAGTCTTAAGAAGAGGCAGCTTGCTAGGTCTCACAGAAAGGCAAGGGAACACACCGTGGAGGGTGCTCAGCTAAATCTCATGGCAGCATGAGGTACCATCCTGCCTGGAGCTGTGCTTCAAGGATAGAACACGCTGCTTCCTATCAGCTCAGCTACTATTAAATACCTCTCCCTAAATTCATATCCAGTTTTAGCATCTGAACTGGAACAGGGCAGTAGATATCTTGACAAAAAGCTGCTGCAGGACTCCAAGTTTTGTTCTTTATGGTAGAGAGGTAAGATCCACCAGAGAAAGTGAGGCAGAAGAATCTTCACCAATAGGCTTGTGATCTGACAAGGAGAGCTTCAAACTAGATCTGTCAGGGAATGATCACGGAAGCACAGAATGATTGAGGCTGGAAAAGCCCCCTGAGCCCAGCCCAGGACCTAACATCACCACAGCAGCCAGAGCAGGGCACTAAGGGCCACAGCCAGTCTGGCCTTAAAAACCTCCAGAGATGGGGACTCCACCATGGCCCTGGACAGTCCATTCCAGGGTCTGACCACCCTTTCCATGAGGAAGGGCTTTCTAACATCAAACCTAACCCTCCCCTGGCAGCTTCAGGCCCTGTCCTCTCATCCTGGCACTGGTTGCCCAGGAGAGAAGCCTGACCCCCACCTGACTGCAAACTCCCTTCAGGTTGCTGTAGAGAGGGAGAAGGTCCCTCACAGAGCGGCCCTCAGTACTCAAGAGGAGCCCTTCCCATTGCCCAGTACAGGAGGAGAATGAAGTCCCTAGTCCTGCTTGATATCTGAAACCCAGCAAAATTATATGCAAGTCGCTGGATATGCTGGGGGGGGTGTGTGGGGTGTGTGTGTGATGATTAACGGGGTGCTTCAAGGTGGCTGAGGAGACATTTGCTTCTGAAAGACTACATTAATGAAACAAAAGGGACCAGAGCTGAGGAAACAACAGATCTGATAAGCTAACACAATTGGATTCTGTAAAAAAGGAAGCTAAAATTTGAAGGCACGCAGCTATGTAAAATACATCATAAATATGCATGTACCACCGTGATTTATCCCAGAACCCAGCCTGGAAACAGCCCAGGCACTTTTTGGAGGAAAGATCCCCACACATGGCTCAGTGCTGCAATAAAGAATGTCTGCTTCATGACTCCAGTTATTGAGTTTTCACTGTCATGCCGGCCACACTATTGCTGATACAAGCCAGGATGCCATCGGCCTTCTGGGCCACTTTGGCACCCTGCTGGCTCCTGTTCAACTGGTTGTCAACCTGTACTGCCAGGTCCACCTCTGCCAGGCTGCTCTCCGGCCACTCATCCCTCAGTCTGTAGCTGCAGGGGGTTATTGTGGCTAAAGGGTAGGACCCTGCGCTTGGCCCTGTTAAACCAAATTCTGATGGCCTCAGCCCATTGACCCAACCTGTCCAAGTCCCTGCCTTGCAAGAAACAGGGGCACTGTGAACAGCAAAATGGAGGCTCTGGTACATTCCTTGTGATGAATCCTACCTCAAGTGCCTGAACTCAAGGATGAACGTTGTAGGAAGCAAACCAGTTGGGATACAGCAACAGAGCTGGACTCTGGCCTGACACAGAGAGAGATTCTGCACCCAGAAGTTATTCTCCTTTACTGATGACACCACTTCAGTAAGTATTAAGAGCTGTCACTGTGACAAAACTTTTTGATGCATGGAGAAGCAGCAGTTCTCCCAAACGCCAGTATTAGATCAAGTACAGTGCTTTGGAGAACGCTGACCCAAACAAATGAGCTGCTGCTCAAACGTGCTGTTCTGCACCAGAAAAGCCAACATGAACTTGCTTTCCACATTCATCATCCGAATGTTCATACAAACAAGTACTTCACCTTTACAGACAGGTAGCCTATTTCCCATTTTGGCCTGAAAGCCATCACCTCTGGCCATATGAACACTTGTGGAGATCATCCTTCCAGTGGATGAGCACACATGGAATAAATCAAATATCATTGGCTCCTATTATAAAACCATCTGCCTCCTCCTTATTCTCATTATTCCCCGATTCTCCCTCCTTTCGTGGAGTGAAACAGTCATCGCTTTTCATCATTAATAGCCATTTGCCAGTAATCAGATCTACTGGAGCTCACACAGAGCAGTCCTGAGAGTGTTTACCACACCTCAGGGATAGTCACCAGAGATATACCAACTGTTATCACAACCCTGGCACCACCAGTGTTGATGGAAGGGGATGGGCATCAGCTGTAGTACTATAAAATAAAACTATTCATTTGATTAATTGTCCTTCTTCAGAGAAAGTTTTTTTCTAATTTAGAAACTCTTCTGTCCCAGCTAACCGTTACCCATCGTCAAGGTTCCTATTTTCAAAATAATTACATTATTTTAAAACCAGCAAATCTTATGCTACTTTACAACAGGACTCCTTCCAGGCCATTCTTCTTCTGTGTTAAACCCTGCCACAGAGCATCTTGCTTATGGAAGAATCGCTCCGCAAAGGTGCTGTAATGGGTCCAGTAAGAGCAACTCAACAACTGGGCAGAAGGGTATTAGTGTCCAAGCTGACACAATAGCACTGAACTGAGTGAAACACCAAATGCAGCTCATCAGGTTCAGTAGAAGGAGACCAAACAACATTCCTGCTGCTCAGCTTGCAGTATACGGGTGCCACAGAACATGGTTTCCTCCCCTAGTAAATTCCAACCCACCAACTCCAGCCATCACGTCAATCAGAATAAACAAGTATCACACACAATCACAGAATCACACAACATTAAGGATTCAAAGGGACCTGAAAAGATCATCTAGTCCAATCGCCCTGCCACAGCACGATCCCCTAGATCAAGTCACTTAGGAACATGTCCAGGTGTTTTAAATGTCTACAGAGACATTTAAAGGTGGGTTTTAAATGTCTCCAAAGAAGGAGACTGCACAACCCCTCTGGGCAGCCCATTCCAGTGCTCTGTCACCCTCACTGTGAAGAAGTTCCTTCCCATATTGATGTGGAATCTCCTCTGTTCCAGCTCACACCCACTGCCCCTTGTCCTATCAATGGACACCACTGAGCAGAACCTGGCTCCATCCTCCTGACACCCACTCTTTCCATATTTATAAACATTAAAGAGGTCACTCCTCAATCCCCCTTTTTCCAAGCTAAATTCATTAGCTCACTGCTGAAGTGCACTTTCATCACCAGAAGTCATAAAAATACCTCAAAATCTTCTTGAAATGTTTATCTTTTCAAGGAAATACATGTTAATTCACTGAACTTCATTCATGCTAACAGGATAATTAGGAAAAAACCCTCAGTGTTTTCTAATGTAAATAAAATGTAGGACAAGAGGAAATGGCCTCAAGCTGCCCCAGGGGATGTTTAGGTTGACCATGAGGATAAACTTCTTCCCAGAAAGGGCCATCAGGCCTTGGAACAGGGTGCCCAGGGAGCAGGTTGAATTGCCATCCCTGGAAAGAAAAGCCAAGAACTGGGTGCTCAGCTGAGTGTTTGCCTGGAGTTACAGGTGTAACAGAAGGCAGAGATGGGAAGAGATGCACTTTATGACCTAGGAGAGCAACACTGGTGCTGTTCTAACAGCAGCTCTTAACGATACCACACTGAGGCTGCATGAGGTGTATTCAAAAATATACTTGAAATTACGTGATGCAACAGAATTCCCAGCAAGTACCTTAAAATTAGATGGGCTTAACATTTCTCACCTAGCATTCTTCCACAATTACTTAGCACATCCAGCTCCAACCGTGCAATAACCACTTCTGGCAGAAGTGAAG
The DNA here is from genome assembly GCA_013400115.1 of Rhinopomastus cyanomelas. Lineage (NCBI taxonomy): Eukaryota > Metazoa > Chordata > Aves > Bucerotiformes > Rhinopomastidae > Rhinopomastus > Rhinopomastus cyanomelas. The sequence goes on from VXBP01003133.1 coordinate 480,448, forward strand.
AGCACACTTCAGATCCTGAAGCTGAGAGGTAGCGCCCTGAGACTGGAGTCAGATTAGTTACTGCTTCTCTTGAACAAGCAGACTGAGTACAAAGGTCTCATCTAGATGTTATTACCTCCCCTTTGAGCCCAAATGAGGGGACTAAACAGCAAGAGCAAATTAGCACAGGGGAAGAATTCCAACTTGGTAATTGTTTGTTCTTGCCCTGTAGAATGGGTTTCCTGACTTGCAACCCTAGAAGCAACATAAAAGCTTTCTGTACAAGTTGCTGTAATATTTTCTATGCCTAAAGAGAACCTGTTTCCCATCAGAACAGTGAAGCAGCTAACAGCTTGCCCCAACAGCTTGTGCAGTCTCTGCCCTTGGAAGCTTTCAAGACTAGACTGGATTGACCCTTGAGCAGTATATTCTAACACAGAGCTGACTTTGAACAGAATGAACCTGTGAATCAGTGTTCCAAGTTAGGGAACAGATTCTGGGTATCACCTTTCCTTTTATTCCCAAAATAACATCTGTTTTGACTACAAAAGAGAGAGAAGAAAAACCTCACCCCAGATAGCAAAAGGATGCTGATCAGGGAAGCTGAGTGTCAAGATTTGTTAAGAGCTATCAGCCCAGATATTGTTAATGTCAATGGCCCACTAGGAAAACAATAGCCATAGCTCCTGCAGGAGCTGAAGAGTTTCAAAAGCTGAAACCCAAAGTTCAGATGGCAGGGGCATTCCCCATACCAGTCAGCCTGATAAAAGGACTCTGCTTTGAGGTGAGCAGGGGAGCTTCTCCTTCTCCATCCCTTCACTCCAAACATTTGCCTGGACCCCTGCGCCTGCCACTTGTGAGTCGCTGGGCCCCTGTGCTTGCTGCTCCTGCCTGCTGTGAGCTGCTGGACTCCTCTACCTGCTGCTTCTGCCTGAGAGGGCTTGTCACAGTGGCAGGAGCTTTGGGAGGTTACTCTACGTCTCTGGGTGGCTTGCCTCAGTTCTGTTTGCACTGATACTTAATATTGTGTGTCATAAAGGTTGTTTCTTTCGCTTGTGTCTGGGTGCTTTTGGGGTATTTTCGCTTCTCCCTCTCTCTCTCGGGAGGAAAGAGTGAGACAGGGGAGTTGAATTGCAGGGAGGCAAACTGCTAACCAAGGGTTTCTGCCCCCAAAACTAGTTCCAAACCTGGAGAATCAGTGATGAAGGAAGCAGGTTTAAAGGTTATTTAGCTATTTTGACTGTTTTCTATTAAAAAAACCCCAAACCAAACCCTCCCAAAATCTCCCACCTCAAATAATCCTCTGCTGCACTGCGGGTGCTTTGGGCTGTGTATCAGGATGTAAGGCAATACATAGAATTCAACAGAAACTCCATGACAGCTCTGGAGAGGACACCAGTTCAGCTCCCTGCAACTTCATCCCTTTGAATGTAACCTCTGCCAGTTCTGGAGTCAATTCTGACTCTGATGAGCTTGAGGCTTCAGATAATGTTCTTTTACTCCATGACCTTCCCTCTCTTTCTGAAGCTCTGATGATGAGGATCCCTTCTTGCATGAATACACCCCTGCCCCCCTTGTCATTACTTCCTGCACCACCTGGTTCTCCCCTAGTTGTACAGGTGCGTTTTGCTTGGTATGAATCACTTCTTTTCAGACTTGATGTAATTTTTCCCTTGACTACCTCCATTCATTCAACAATAATGGGAGTCACCATAAATGCAGAGATGCCTTCATAAAGCGCAGATGAACAAATGCTTCTGCTGTGCTGCTTTGCTAGCCCTGCTCTGGGAGCTTCCGACAAGAGCTGTCACATTATTCACATAAATTGGGCCATTCTGAGAGTGAGGAGTTTTGCACTCTCATGATTCACTGAAACAGGTACTGGCATAAATAAGTGCCTTTGTCAGTGGGTTGGAGCAGCCTAGGGATCCTGCCTGCAGCTCATCTAGTGCCTGCATGTTAGGTTAAGGTGTTCTAATCACATTCAGCAAGATACAGATTCAGTAGAGCTCACTAGAGGCTAAAAGTCAAAGGTCCCAGGAGGATGTAAGAAATCACAGAATCACCGAGGTTGGAAAGGACCTTTAAGATCAAGTCCAGCCTTCAACCAACACCTCTGGAAGCATTAGACCATGTCCCACAGTGCCACATCCACTCACCTTTTGAACACCTCCAGGGATGGAGTGTGGGCAGCCTGTTCCACTGTTTAACTGCTCTTTCACTAAAGAACTTCTTAATTTCCCATCTGAACTTCCCCTGGTGGAATTGGTAGTCATTTCCTCTAGTCCTGTCAGCTGTTATTTGGGACAAGAGGCCAGCACTGGCCTCCCTACACCCTCCTTTCAGGTAGCTGTGATACTGCAGTTAAATTTCATGTAATGTTACTTCTGAACCATCACAGAGCAACAGGTCATAGCCAAGGGAGCAGAATATTAGAGGAAACAGCACTGAGCTCCCCACTAAGAATTTATGTGACCGTCTGTGACTGTGCACAGCTCCCAGGATTGTAAAGAGTCGGAACACAAAAGGCTTGGGAAGGCACCTGCAGAGATTGCAACAGAACACTAGTCAAGATCACACACCTTTGAATCACCTGCCCACACCGCGTGTGAGAAATCTGAACACAACTAATTAAAAAGAAGGGAAAAAAATACCCAAAGGAACATTTTCTGCCCAGCACTTTCCAGTTACAATATTCTCACAGGAGAAGCTTCAAGTCAGAGGTAACAGAGGAATTCACTACATGACAGAGGATGGACTTTATCCTGTGAATCAAAGATTATTAGATATGAAGCAAGTTTAGCATAATGACAACTCCTCTTCATTCCTCCTGTTTGGTTTTGTGGAAGAGATGAATTGTAATGACTCAATCAGCACTCATTGAGCATTCCCTTCACGTAGGTAATTTTTTTTGTACATAGTTTACAAGTGATATTGGCTGCATGTAGGATTTATTGAAATTAATGTACAATTCCATAATGTAAACCTGAGGTCAGCTTGCAGTGTCTGAAGAAATGATAGTCCAAATTAATATTGATTAGAAATTAGTAGTCACCCAGCAGTGTCTTGTTCCCCACCAGAAAGCAGTCACTGTCACATCCCTGACAGACACTAACTGTGGGATTATCCTCTCCCTGTGTCAAAGGTAGCACAAACTCTGGAGGGTTCAAAAAGGAGTCAGAATTAGTTGCTCTTTCCAAAGACAGTGTTTATTCTATTAAAGAGCAGTTGTTCTTGGTAAACCTGATTGTTCCAGGAACTGAGAAAAGAATATACTACCTTTCCTCTTGAGATCAATTAACTCCAATATAGTCTGTATTTCTTAGAGCAAAGAATCTTCACTTCACTGTATCTGTTATCTCCCACCAGTCAAATCCCAAATGAAGAGGCAGCACCAGCAAGCTCTAACAGTCTTGCTAGAGCCCTAGCTCAGGAATTAGACCTGTTTTTTACGATACCTCCAGCCTGAAAGCATTTGCACTCTGAGCTCCTGCTCTAGTTGGTAGTGCAGGAGACAGGGACAAAACTACTTTAAAATAACTCACTGTGGTGGGTTAGGACAGAAAAATGAGTAATGCTGTAGATAAATCTCTCTTTTGAAAGGGGGTGGGAAGGTCTGTTTCCAGGACTATTCACATGCACTACACAAAACGTTGGGTAATCATTTACAACAACATCAGTTTTTCCCTTGTACATCCTTCTTTAGTTTTCAGTCACTATTATTTTACCCACATAATCCCTGGAGAAGTGATGAAACAGTATGTTCTTGGGGCCATCTCAAAGTACCTCAAAGAAAGGAGACTCATCAGGAGTAGCCAACATGGATTCTCAAAGGGGAAGCCCTGTTTGTCTAACCTGATAACCTTTTATGAAGATGTAACTCAGTGGATATATGAAGGGAGGGCAGTGGATGTGGTCTACCTTGGCTTCAGCAAGGCTTTCTACACCATTTGCCATGGCATCCTCACAGCCAGACATAAGAAGGGTGGGTCAGATAATTGGACAGTGAAATGGGTTGGGAGCTGGCTAAAGGGTAGAACACAGAGACTTGTGGTCAGTGGAATGGTGGAAGCCAATGTGCAGTGGTGTCCCCCAGACATACTGGGTGCAGTCCTATTCAATATACTAATCAAGGACCTGGATGAGGACACAGACTGCACCCTCAGCAAGTCTGCAGATGACAGAAAGCTGGGATCAGAGCTGATAAACTGGAGGGCCCTGATGCCATCCAGTGTGATCTGGACAGGCTGGAGAGTTGGGCTGAGAGAAACCTGATGAGGTTCGACAAGAGTAATTGCTGCCATGGCAGCGAAACTCATTCTGACTTAGTGCACTGCAAAACTTTGTGGATACTCTCCCTGTGTTCCTTCCCCAACTGAGGAGTATTTCATGTACAACAGAATTAGCACAGTGATCCACGGCTGGAAAGACTAGGCAGAGCAGGGTTCACACCCAACACAGCACCAAGACCTGATGCACACGGAACCTCTTTCCCTATTCTGCTGAGTTCATGGGCTGATGGAGGTAGAATAAGAAAGCTTCCATTGCTCAGAAAAACCTACAAGTGATGATTAGAGTTTGAATAAATTCTTGTTTGACCTCAAAGTGTGTGACAAAAGAAGTCGTAGGATCTGTCAGACATGAAGAACTTGAAGCTATGAGTCAAGCATCCCCACATTTGAGATCCTAAGGCAAGTTTGTTCATCTGTCCAGCCATCAGATGTCAAGGTAATCCTGAATGAATATGTGGATCTTCCAGCACTGAGTTGATTGATCTGGCTGAGTTAATTTCCTCAAAAGTCACCCTATAGCTTTTAATGGGAGACTCTCAGAGGTACACACTCAGGGACATAGAGGTATCTCAGGGAGTCTGGGTGCTTACTGACAGGAATATTGTAAGGATGAAAAAAATCTCAAAAGATAATGCCTGAGTGGCTTAGAACAGCTTCATCTATGAGTGTCTACCACTTCACAGCACTCCTTAGTAGAGATTTCACAGCGCTAGCCTAAAAGCAGCCTTCAAATACCTCAAGAAAAAGCAACTGAAGAAGAAAATGCTTTGGGGATGTCCTCTGAGAAGCAAAAGAAAGAATAAGTGTGCTCTGCCAAGAAAAAAGGCAAATGCTAAAGGATTTTGCCAAGCTGTTCTGGCATTACCCAAGCTGCTTTCAAAAAATGCCTTCTTGAAGTGTATCAGTCTATGCTGTCCTTTAAAAGAGAGAGACTAATTTATAGTCCAAAGAAAATTTCAACCCTTCAAATCTGAGAACCTCTGAAACTTTGTTCATAAAGTACCAATAGCTTTCATGTCTAAACATCAGAAAAAAAATGCACCCTGAAAGGAAAATAAAAATTAATGAAGTGTGCTGAATCTTTTACAAAGTAGAAAAATCAGAAGAAATCTTTGAGGAGGTATGGCACTTAAATCCCTGCTTCTGCACAGAGAGGCAAGGAGATGGATTAACTCCACAAGCAGCACAAGAGAACAGGATTGGAGTAAGAGAGGTGCCTCAAAATGAAAAACAGCTATGGAAACAGCAAAGTCAAAATGCCCTTCTTGAAATTAAATACTCAGCAGTGCCTGACAGTTTGTCAGGAAGTGGGAGAAAGTCACTCAGGGAGGAGTAGTGGCTCTTCTCCCAGGCAGCTAGCACCAGGATGAGAGGGCAGAGCCTGAAGCTGTCAGGGGAGGATTAGGTTGGGTGTTAGGAAACCCTTCCTCACAGAAAGGGTGATCAGGCACTAGAATGGACTGTACAGGGGAGTGGTGGCATCCCCATCTCTGGAGGTGTTTAAGGACAGCTTGGTTGTGGTCCTTAGTGCCCTGGTCTGGCTGATGTGATGATTTTAGGTCCTGGGCTGGATGAGCTCAGAGAGCTTTTCCAGTCTCAATAACTCTGATTCTGTGAAGACTTCTGCCGTCTCCACAAATAAGAGTTCATAAAGATAAATGCCTTCACATTCCTCTCAGCAAGGCAGAGATTTCTCAGTCCAGTGCACGGTAGGAGCCTCCTGCTGGTCACTGCTCTGAGTTATGATGGATAGCAAGGTGCAAAAGGAATAAGAGGCTCAAGACAGGAGCAGGAGCCACAATGCTCTCCTCTCCATGCAACTGTACACCTACCCCAGGAATGAACACGCCAGAAAAACACATAAAACCAACGGGTGCTGCAGTCTGGAGAGGCTGGAGCGTACCAACTTCTCAATGTCACTTAATTAAAATTGTGTGCTTGGGTACGATCTTTAATTCACTCTTCTAATTAGGAAATGCACTCTGGCCCAGGTCATTAGCTGCACAACATCAGCAGGGTACCAAAGCAACTTTGAGGCCAAGTGCTCTAGAGATGAGTCTTGTTATTCAGTCTCTCAATCAGAACAAAAATTCTCCTGAAAATATGCACCCAGTCAAGGGAAGAAGCTCAGGACTAAGTGCTCGGCAATGAACAGCACAGGCAGCGCTGGATTAATCTAATTACATTGCTGCTGCTTTTTTTCTGGCAAGCTATTTAACAAAACACACAGCAGTGAGAGAATAATTGACTCGCGCTTCTGCTACAGAAGATAATTAAGACTTGTTTGGTGGAACAAAAGACAAATTGGGGTTGAAAAAGAATCAACATTATTTTCAGTGGTCTTTGATGGTTTTGAGAGAGTGAGTGTTAAATGTAGTTATCCTCATTACTTTTTCTCTTGTTGATTCTGAAAATGACATGGAGATCATGAACTTTAGGACAAGAATCAGCATCAGTTTTGAGCCAGCTGCTTTTTTTTTTTCCAAGCATGTAATAAATGACCCACAGATCTGCTTCAGCAACCACGTGAAAAGCAGATCAAGACTGACAGAAGTGAGAGAAACACTTTGATGTTCCATGTTAGCAAGAGACTAGCAGTCTAAAGTGCATGAAACACTGCATAGCTTTTTAAAAATTAAAAATGAAGAAGTACTCCCCAGCTGGTTTGGATATAGGAAGGAGTGCACCAGGCAAGCCAGGGTTAGTTGAGATTCTTCATCCTCCTTCAGTTACCAAGTCCTGGAGGCTGAGTTTGAGCACTGGTATCTCACAACAACTCCAAATAATAGGTTGGACTTCAGCACTCCTCAAAGTCTGGCTGTAAAAGGGACACAGGTACAACTTCCTCTTCCACCAAAGCAACAGTTTCTACACCAGAGCAGTCATGGCTACCTCAGTCACTGCATTGCTGCCCACAAAGAGGTGCTTACAGCTTCATCCTCTAAATGGTCTAAATACTTTTAGATACTCTACTTTTCATTTCTTCACCCTTATGTTCCTCTCTCCAATTCTGAATGACTAACTATCAAATGTACCTGTCCCTGCCACCATATCCCACCTCATTTATTTGTGATCTTCCCAAACACTGCCAAGCAGAAGGATTTCACCAATTAGTATACAGGGAGCAAAAGGCTTCAGCTGCAGTTTTTCCATCTTTTAAAACCCTTTATTTTTTCTGTTAATAAATTCCGTATCTTTAGAATATGTCCCTGGATTTTAATTTTGAGCCTGAGAGTAATAAGCCAGACACCCACAGAAAGAGGGGAAAGGGAAAAGAAGTTCTCTCAGTATTCTAAGCACGGGCAGAGCCCTGACTGACAAAAGATTTTTCTTTGTCTTATTATTTTTTAATAAAAGTCCCCGAAAGAGCTGTACTCCAACTCATTACAACTTCTGTGCATGAATTCATAAACAGCTTCAGATAGCTCAGTTCAAAACACTTCTACTTTGCCATTAAGGCTTAATGGCATCTGAGCAGAAAAACCAGATTTTCAGGCTTCCTTTCAAGATGCTTAATGATCTAAAGGCTTCTGCTCTTTTGGCCAGTGTTATGAGGAAGAACTAGAACATTATAGAACAAGACACAAGAAAGCACCAACCTGACTCCAGACTTATGTGTGAAGCAACATCTAAGACACAGGGCTCACAGAAAAGGCTGTTAATGGGAAATTGGTTCACAATTATTAAAAAGTTGTCAGTGTTACCTTTGAAAAATCTCAACCCTCAAGCAAATAAAACGGTCAGATATTTGAGGCTACTCCGGAGAATGCAGCATGCCTTCTTCTACATCTGATGGAAACCACCACACCTTCTCCAGACTGCAGAAAGGCCTGAAGCCCAGTAATAAAGATCCCACACAGGGTTCTGTGTGGCTCAGACCTGCAGAATGAGTCCAGGTCCATTGACAGAGAAGCTTCCTAGCATCAAGAACAACGGGACAACAAGGCTTTCTAAAAAATACTTCACACTTCCAAGAGAGACAAATTAGAGGAGAAGGAGACTATCAAGTTCCTGAGCCTTGTGAGGAGCCTAAGCACAGGTCACAAAATGTGACTAGAACTAAACCACAATACTTTGAAGGTGAAGATTAAAAAACTTGTGGTCAAACTACTTTGTTTTCCTGTCAGTAGGCACGGCAAAAGCAAAGCAGCAGCCAGAGCCAGATAGAAGGAACATTACGCACAGCACTCCCCTGTTTCTGCCAGGAACAAGAGTGAATTGTGTTGACAAAATAAAACATGATCTGCATACAAAGAGTACGAGGATTCAGAAAGAAGGAACACTGGTTCACTAAAGGTATAGCACACCCACCTGTATAGGGGTCCAAGGGGACATAATTCACAGAATTACAGAATGAATGAGACTGGAAAAGCCCTCTAAGCTCATCCAGCCCAGCCCAGCCCAGGAACTAACATCACCATAGCAGCCAGACCAAGGCACTAAGGGCCACAGCCAGTCTGGCCTTCAACACCTCCAAGGATGGAGACTCCACCACTGAACTGGGCAGTCCATTACAGGGCCTCATCGTTCTTTCCATGAGGAGGGCTTCCTAACATCCAACTTAACCCTCCCCTGGCAGCTTCAGGCACTGCCTTCTCGTCCTGGCGCTGGTTTCCTGGGAGAAGAGCCCAACCTCCACCTGACTACAACCCCCTTCAGGTAGTCGTAAAGAGGGAGAAGGTCCCCCCTGAGTTTCCTGTTCTCCAGGCTAAATACCTGCAGGTTCCTCAGCCTCTTGTCATCAGACTTTCCCCCTAATCACTGAAACCTATTTTCAACAAGGAACAGGAGATTCACCAGGTGCTTGAAGAGCTCAACAAATAAAACATGAAAGGTTGCCTGTTGCAGGTTTTCATGAAGAAGTAGTTATGTTTCTTTAAGAGGATCCCGAGGTGACCCAAGTACCTGCCCTTAAGGGGTGTCGCTAGGTGAGAATGTAAAAGGCACCAGTGACCTGAGCCCTGCCTCTTTTTGTGGAGGGCTTCCAGCCCAGCATGGGGCTGCCGCCCTGTGCTGATTCCCCTCCCCAACACCTCCCCTAACCCTGCTGTGGCCCAGACCGGCCTGGCACCGACCCTGGCTCCCTCCCCCGTTTCCCCTGTCGGAGACAAGACAGAGGAGGAGCTGGTCTGCTCCACTCCCATAAACGGCAGAGTGGATGAAGACAGCTCCACGTCTTCCAGGACAGCATGGAGCAGGAAGAGAGACTGTCTGTCATTTCTGCTGCTGAGAAAAATCTGGGGATGCTCAAATATTGGGGAGAATTCCTCCATGCTTAGCTGAAGAAAGCAGAAGGGCTTGAGAATCCTTAAACCTTGGGCATGAAAGACAGAGTTTGGGTTATTTGTTTGTAAGCATGTCTCCTGCACCAGGGGATGCAGTTCAGGTGCTGAGGAGTCAGGCCTGCCCAATAAGCGTGTTGAGCTGGAGAAGCTACGCTGAAGAACTGAAGAATTCACCAGTCTGGACAGCCTGGTGCTGCTGTTCCCGGGGATGACACATGGATAATAGAGAGGGTGGCAGTACTCGTCTCTACTCGACGGACATGTTCTTTTCCCCCCAGATCTCTAACGTGAAAAAGACCAAGGACCGATACGATAGTGATCTCCCACTGTATTTTGGTCAGAATATGTGATGGCATTTGTGACAGTTTCTAGCTTGTGCACACTAACTTGCTTAACCTTTTCTTCTTTCTGTATACAGTCACAGAGTTAATAAACCCTTGTCCATTTTCCCTAAGCTATCCATTGTCTGGCAAATTCTAGCTGAAGACCTAACTGCTTTGTTTTCTTTTCCTTTATCTTTGATTGTGGTCTTGAACCCACCACGTTGCCTGAAAGTGCCACAGTACAGTAAACACCCAAAGAGAAGTGTGAGCAAGAGCAGCTACATGTGCAGATTGTCTATCAGGATACAGAATAGGGAATGGCACCCACTGACACAGTTCAGTGAGACAACAGAAACCAGCATTCCTGCCAAATCAAACTAAAGCCTGGGGGAGAAGGTTCCAGCATGGCTCATCTTTCCACTGACACTCTTTGCGGCTTTCACTGAAGAGTAGTACTATGAGGAAGCTGAAGAGCCTTCTGCTGAGAAATTCTTATGCATCAGTTGTTGGCAGACAACAGATAAAAGCACCTAATAATATTGTACGTAGCAAAAGGAAGATCAGAAATGCTGAAAACACTCTTCAGGAACAAAACCCATCAACCGGACAAGTCGGGGGAGTCAGAGTCTGGAAGGGGCATCAGTACATGGATGTAACTTCAATAAGAAACAATAAAGCTGTATTATCACACTTGTTCAAGTGCAGTCACGCTAACAGGCTTGTCAGTAAGCTGCCAGTCACTCAGAGCTCTGCAACTCAGGTCATGCTGCTTTGGCAAAAGGGCAACCAAACTTGGCTCTTCCAAGGCCAACAATGACAGAGAGTCTTGCTGAGCATTGCTAAGCTGTCTTACCTCAAACTTCTCTTGCTCTGTCTGGCGGTGATCTTCCAGGAGCTGTTCCATGTAGGTCAGATTACGGAATTTTTCTAGGTAACTGCTGTATTGCTTCTGCAGTTGCTCCTCAATCTTCTCATACTCATCCATAAAAGCAGGGCTGCAAAGAACAAGCACAAGCTACTCAGTGCATACGCAGAACTCTGAAAGAACCATGGTTTTGGTTGTTGATTTGCAGCTTTCTTTCTCTGCCTACTAAGCCAATCTCAAAGGATCCTTTTGTTTTTAAAGTTCCACAGTGCTTCAGAGGCTAAAAACTTAAAACAAAATCACTCATTAATTGATCCTTCAAGAATTACCTAAAGCAGAGGATAGGTTATTGTGTATCCACTACCATTTCCTTTCCAAAAGGCAGAAAGGCTGCATTTTTGCCCCTTTACCAGGCAAACCTAATAATCCTGCTGCTTCAAAACACTAGTGTATAGCCTAGCTAGAAAATCACCTTATTTCTTCTATTTGTTTTTGTATTAGGTCAAAACCAGAGTATGATCTTGAGGGTTGTATTAACCTGTAGCTTAATTAAGGGCAAGAAATGAAAGCAAACTGTGATAGTGAACATCTTGCTGTTACAGCAGGCTGTATTGCTGCCTGGAGGAACTGATCCCAAGAAGGGGTGCAGACTGAACTTCTATTGGTGGCTAAGAATGCAAGAATCTCTCTGGGAAGAGAGGGAATGTTTGCATCAGGTGCTGTTTTCGGAAGAACTGCTTGGCCTACCTTGTGTCTACTGACAAGGCCCAGTATCTGACCACTTTCTACAGTTCAAACAACAATTAACCAACCCCAACAAATAACCTTTTAGCCACTTTTACCAGCATTGACATTCTGATTTTAAATGCACAGCAATGGGGAAAATGAACAACTACAGTCCACACTGGGTGTGTCTAGAGAGGAGAATCTCTCTCTCCTTCACAGGCCATCATCTCAGTCTCATAAGAGACTTCAGTCCTTCACTCTAAGCAGCACAGTTCCATCTCTTAAGCTGACACTCATGTTTGCAGTAGATAATCAGTTCATAATCTTTACCGAACGTTTTGTAGAGTCTGCAGCCTCTTCTGGCTTCTCTCCAGTTCCAATTTTCGTTTTTCAATCTTGGCTTCCAAAGCAGCTTCATCCAAAGCCACATTATTCAACATGTCTTTAGTCTTTTGGACTTGTTCCTAAAAGAGAAGGGTGGTGAGCCATGGTTTGACTGCATAATCAGAATTATCTAGAATTAGCTAGAACATAAATTAGGCAATGAAAGTTAGTTATATGTGGCTGGGATAGTAAAGTAACTGGACATCAATTTGAAATAAATTATTTTTTTCCCCCAGACATTCTTAAAGAAGAAAGAAACAAGCCCTCAGTTTGCCCAGGGTCTTAACTTCATTTTCGCTTCTCAATGAAAAAGCAGCAGAAATGAGGAAGAAACCTCCTCAAAAAAATCCAACAGGATACACAGGGAGGTCTTAGTGTCTGAAGCAACCCAGATGAGAAATGCATTTATTTCTTAATAATATTGTGGGGTTCCATCATTTCTCTCTTCAATATAAAGGTCATTTTTAGAAAGAACTCACTTTCTCTGAATATTTTCACCTTTTCCTAAGTCTTCCTTCATCTATCTTTTTAAAATCAGGGAAGCATCCCAAATGTTACAACACACACTACAGGAATCAGTAGGGAAAGTAGGAGTATTCCAGTTTATCCCGATGAGCTGAGTACTCTCAGGGTGTTTGTGATCAGTACTCCATGAACATTTTCCAATCCATAAGGTTCTGTGATTCTGTGATCTTCTGAGTGAGAGAGAAACATGCTTGCTGAAATCCCACTAGTAACTGTCGTTTGCTGCTCATCTATACCAGGTCATTTCATTAACTGCTCTAAAACTGAACCAGCTGAGGTCATTGCTATTTCATTGGTTTTTTTTCCCAAAAGCCAATTGCACACAGAATCACACAGAACATTAGGGTTTGGTAGAGATCTTGAAAGATCATCTAGCCCAATCCCCCTGCCACAGCAGGATCACCTAGACCAAATAACACAGGAACGTGTTCAGGTGGGTTTTAAACATCTCCAGAGAAGGAGAATACTACCACTGCTGCCCTGGGCAGCCTGTTCCCATGCTTTGTCACCCTCACTGTGAAGAAGTTCCTTCTCATATTGGTGTGGAACCTCCTCTGTTTCAGCTTACACCCATTGCCCCATGTCCTGTCATTAGATGACACTGAGAGGAGCCTGGCACCATCCTCCTGACACCTACCCTCCAAATATTTATAGACATGAATGAGGTCACCCCTCAGTCTTCATTTCTCCAAGCTAAAGAGACCCAGCTCCCTCAGCCTTTCCTTGTAAGAAAGATGTTCCACTCCATCATATTTGTGGCTCTGTGCCAGACTCTCTCCAGCAGTTCTGTGTCCTTCTTGAACTGAGGGGCCCAGAACTGGACACAATACTCCAGATGCTGTCTCAACAGGGCAGAGTAGAGGAGAAGGAGAACCTTTCTCGATCTACTAACACTCCACTTCTGATCCACCTCACGATGCCGTTGGCCTTCTTGGCCACAAGCGCACATGCTGTTGGCTCATAGTCACCCTGCTGTCCACCAGGACCCCCAGGTCTCTTTCTCCTACACTGCTCTCCAACAGGTCAGTCCCCAACTTATACTGGTACCTGGGGTTGTTCTTGCCCAGATGCAAGACTCTACACTTACTCTTGTTATAGTTCATTCAATTTCTCCCTGTCCAGCTCTCAAGCCTGTCCAGGTCCTTCTGAATGGCAGCACAGCCTGCTGGAGTGCTGGCCATGCCTCCCAGCTTTGTGTCATCAGCAAACTTGCTGACAGTGCACCCTAATTCCTCATCCAAGTCAGTAATGAATAGATTGAATAGTACTGGTCCCAGTACTGACACTGGGGGGACTCCATTAGATACAGGCCTCCAACTGGACTCTGTCCCATTGATCACTACTCTCTGGCTTTTATCCTGCAGCCTGTTCGCCATCCACATCACTATCCTGTTGTCATATCTGTTTCTCGGAGGTGTCTGAGGAGGTGAGGCAGGCAAAGGGGATGTTTGCCTTCTGCCACCTCCTTGCACTTGCCTCCACTCACCCCTTCTACTTAGGTCTCTGTCTTCCATCTGACAGGTGCAGGATACAGGGGCCTCTTGACTGCTCTGCTACACTGTTGTGAGTTTATTAGCACTACTGCGTGGAGTGGCAATGAGCACTAACAACCTGTAGAACTCAGGTGGACTGTGGGCATGAGCAGAAACATGAAGAAAGATGGCCTGGAGTATCTATTGATTAAACAGCCTTGGCTGTTAAAGTCTGGAACCTCACACCTTGTAATTATACCACCAGACTGGATACGGTTTGCAGTTAAAGAGCTAATACAAATGACTAGGATTTAATTAACCACCGCTGCACAGTGGCTGGGAGTGCAGCTAACAGTTCCAAAGGGCTAAGAGGAATTTAATGAGTTTTAACAAAAACAAATGTAGAGTCCTTCACTTGGGAAGGAATATCGGGAGGCATCAGTCCAGGTTGGGTACTTACCAGCTAGAGAGCACCCCTGGGGAGAGGGATCTTGGAGTTTTTGTGGATAACAAACTACAAATGCATCAGCAATGGGCCCTTGTGGTCAAGGAAGCAAATAGAGTGTTGGGATGGATCAAGAGTGTGTCCAGCAGATCAAGGAAGGTTCTTCTACCTCTATTTTCTGCTGTAGTGAGGCCACACCTGGAATCCTGTGTCCTGTGTCCAGTTCTGGTCTCCCCAGTTCAAGAGGGATAGAGAATTAATTGAGAGAGTTCAGTGCAGAACTCTGAGGATGACTTGGGGTCTGGAACAACTGCCTTATGAAGAGAGATTGAGAACATTGGGACACTGTAGTTTGGACTGAAGAAGGCTACAAGGGGATTTAACCACTGTCTATAAATCCATGAGGGCTGGGTGCCAAGATGAAAGGAATCCTCGCTTTACAATGGTGTCAGACAGGACAAGGGGTAATGAATGCGAGCTTGAACACAGGAAGTTTCACCTCAATTTGAGGAAAAACTTCTCTACAGTCAGAGTTATTAAATATTGGAATGGGTTGCCCAGGGAGGCTGTGGAGTCCCCTTCTCTGGAGATGTTTCAGACTCAACTGGATGCAGTTTTGTGTAGTTGATTTAGGCTTTCCAGACGGTGATGCTTTTCAGTGATTTGTATCCTGCTTGAGCAGTAACGTTGGACCCGATGGCCTCTGAAGGCCCCTTCTAACCCTAATAAACCGTGTAAACTGTGTGCAAATACAGGAACCCAAGCACTGAAGCAGGGACAGTGTTGTCAAGGCTGAGACAGACAAAAAAGATCTAACCTGAAAGCTGTAGCAATATGCTGTAGTGGCACTAACGAGCACAGTGTCAGTTCTCCCTGCCTGCTCAGCTCAGACATCTTGCTTCTAGAGCTCAACTTCACAAGTCCATATTCTGAGTTCCCCTCACAGCCCTGGCTCTGCAAAGTTTCCAGGGCTCAGGCAATGTAGCTGAGACTGTAGCAGATTTCTGTGCTGATTCAGGCAATTCTTCTGTAGAGCTTCAGTACCCACTGCTGAGCAACTAACAGAGGCAGGAAATATGACTAAAATGCATTTTGCCCCAAGACAAAGGCCAAGTGCAGCTCTTTGATGCATCAACCAAAAGAATGCTTCTGTACGTTGAACCAACACAGTTCTACAGTGTGATAATCTGATTTGATCTAGATGTTAGATGTTAGGATTACTTGGTTTATTTGGATTTAGGTTGGACTGGATGATCTTTAAGGTCTTTTCCAACCTTATTATTACTGTGATACTGTGATAATGACAGCAGAGAAGGTCTTAACCTGTTCTCTGAGGTGCTGCTGCCTGCACTGCTTACCCTTCCTGCTGCAGCCCATGCCCACACCTCATCATGCTGCCAGGAAAGCCATCCATCCCAACTGACAGGGCTACTTGCTTTGAAGACAACAAGTTTCCCAAGTAAACCACGAGGATCAGCGGTGAGTGTATTAATTACCACAACATGAAGTCACTGCAGACTGAACTTCTGTTGACATATTTGATGCTGCCTGAAGACCCAAGACTTGGTCAGTCACTAACTGAAATTTGTTAGCTGTGAACTGAGCAGGGGTAGCGTGGCTTGGCCCACCTGGCTGAAGGGATGTTTGGCACTACTGCCCAACCGAGGGCTACTACATTATTGCAGGAGACAAATGAGAATAGTGCAATCAAACAAATAGCATTTTGCTTACCAGCACAGAGTTAATGGCAACTTTCATCACCTTCTCAGCCTCATTTATCTCCAAAGGTCTGGCAATAGATGCTGTTCTGGCTTCCTATGAGACAAAAAAACCCACCAATACATTTAAACACAACAGAAACAGAGAACTGAGGGTGATCAAACAACAAAGATATGGCCATATGCATAACAAAACTAGTAGGATTTCATGTCTATTCACCAAGGCTCAGCTGTTTCAAAGAAGAAGAGAAGATTAAAAAGTCCATTAAGTGAGGCTGAGATTAACACTGAAAAATCAAGGTACCTTTTCAAAACAAGGGAGGTGTTGCACTCTGAAGGGCAGGCAATTTTGAATGTGGAGCTTTGGAATCCACATTGAGTTGTACATGCTGAGCAGGTTACACAACGTAGAACAATGAGAACACAATCCATGAGAACAAGGATTAGGTAGATGAACACTGTGGCAAAAATTGTGAGCAACTATCACCACAAACCCACCTAACTGTTCCAGGCTGCTGGGGTACCCTGCAGGTGCCTCCTACACTCACAGGAAACTCACAGAATCACAGAATGATTGAGGACCAGACATCACCACAGCAGCCAGACCAGGGCACTAAGGGCCACAGCCAGTCTGGCCCTCAACACCTCCAAGGATGGAGACTCCACCACTGCACTGGGCGGTCCATTCCAGAGCCTTCTCCAGCCTTGTTGCTCCTCTGGACCTGCTCCAGCTCCTCAATCTCTTTCTTGAAGAGAGGGGCCCAGCACTGCCTCCAGTACTTGAGGGCAGGCCTCACCAGGATTAGAATTACGTCCCTAGTCCTGCTGGCCACACTATTGCTGATACAAGCCAGGATGTCATTGGCCTTCTGGGCCACCTGAGTACCCTGCTGGCTCCTCTTCAATCAGTTGTCAACCAGTACTGCCAGGTCCCTCTCTGCCAGGCTGCTCTCCAACCACTCATCTCACAGTCTTAGCCAAAGCATAGGACCCTGCCCTTGGCCCTATTGACCCAACCTGTCTAGATCTCTCTGCAGCATCTTCTGCCTCTCCAGCAGATCAACACTTCCCCCCATCTTGGTGTCATCCATGAATTTTCTAAGGGTAGACTCAATCCCCTCATCCAGGTCATCATTAAAGGTACTGAATAGGACTCAGTTGATGCAGATGTATGGGCTCCTCCACTTATGACAACCAACTGTATCTGATTCCTCAACACCCCCCTCAAAAAGGGTGACCATTGTTTATATCCTGTAGGATGAAAAAACCTCTTCCACTCCCAGTTTTGGAGACAGACAAGCTCAGGCTTATTCAGAGTACAGTTGTCTGTGTCAGGTCTTAGCACACTGACCTGGACATTACAGGAAAAGGTTTGATTAGTTTGTTAGTTACCATAAGGAGAGGAGGGCAATTTTTGCAGCTAAAGGTCCTTAAAAATCATCTTGTGTTGCTCAAACATTTGGTAACAGGTGCATAAAGATGGAAAAAGCATCTCTCCAGAGAAATCAAAGAATCTATGATGCTTTGTATAAAAGCACTGCCACAGGCTGTCCCAAACAAGTTCTGGAAGCAGATACAATTCCTGTGTTAAGCTACCATGCCAGATGCTCCAGATTGCACAGGTCAACAGTTGCACAGGCAGCCTAACATCCTCCACATCCACTCAAGCTCAGGGAGTGGCTCAGAGAACCCAACCAAGTAGTTCATCCAGTTAAAAAAGCAGCTTTCTGCATTGACCTTACTCCTCAGCTGGATCAGTTCCCTGAGCGAGCTGGCCACATGCTGCATGAAGTTTTGTTTCCTGGCACAAGAAAAGAAGTAGAATAAATATTATTTAGGAGATAATGACAGGAACTACATCTGCTGGGGGCAGCAACAGCTTAGGCTGCTAAAGCACTTGTAAACATTCCCCTGAGCACACAGAATTACAAGCCTCAAGCAGCTGGAAGTTAATTTGGATGAAAAAACAACACAAGGAGTCTATGCTATAGATGCTCCTGAGTAACTCCACAGGTAGGACACTTCTGTAGGCAGACCAGAATAATGTTGCTCAGCAGCCACTCTGAGAACATTACACATTTAGCGAGCTCAACAAAATACCTCTTCACCTGTGAGGACTCTGTTTGAACTGAAATGGCAGTCAGCATCAGCTGGGTGAAGACACTGCCCTGCCCACTGCACTTGCTTCTTCAGGTGGCAGTGGTGGAAGTTGCTCCTACACAGCAAATATGTGTTGAATAAAGTAATTTATCACTCAGCAGGGGGAAGGAAAAGAATTTCCTTTCCACTTTCAAAAAGGGTAAAAGAATCACCAAGGACCATGTTTTTAAATTAAAAACAACTCCCTTAACAGTTTCCTTTCAGTTGTTTGGTAAAACACCCACAGAAGCTGCTCTAGTCACTGCGGTTCATGTTGGGTTGAACTAGCTGATGGGTCTGAGATATATCCTCAGAAGATCTGCTCAGAGTCACTTCTTCTACTTTCCCTCTATCACCCATGGAAGTTTCATGTAGAGATGCCAGGCTTTGTGCAGGAATTCACATCCTTTTCCAGAACAAGGCTCAGTCCTACAGTCCCACCTGCTTGGGAAAACGTGTCAGGTTCACAAAGAATAAAGCAGAAATGTCTGACTGCTGATTCAGGGATGAACCGGCGAAGGAAAAAATTGAGGCAATTAACCTCTTGTTTTGACAAGGCTGTAAAACAGCCCCAGGAGCACAGTCATAAGCAGAAAGCACAGAACACTATTGGATTCTGCACATTGTAAGGATAAGATTATATAACTCATTACATAACTGACAACCTTAGAAGCAAAGCAGACTACCTCTGACCAGAAACATCCAGAAAGAAAACCCAGTGGTAATGAGAAAGTTAGTAATAGAAGAAAAACCCATCCAAATCTACTATCTATTAAACTTGCAGTCCACCAAGTTAAGTCCGTTATCAGCAGCAGCCTGTCTGTAGAGACAGAGAATCCCATCAAGACAGGCAGCACAGGTATATCTCCCTTAGAGGGCCTCTGCAAGCAGTCTCTTTTATATCGTACTGCTGCTTCAACAATTTCCTGCTGAAGCAAAAGATCTGTTGCCATTTAATCTTGATTGTCTCTCAAAGTTGCCTGCCTCTAGGAAGGCAGGCAGGGAATGTTTTCCTCCACACTCCCCCACAAGAATCTGCACGTTGGCAATCTCTTACTAGAAAAAGGTATCGGCCATGTGTCAACCCCAGTTCTTAGCACTTCACCTCTCCACACTCCAACAGACCAAGAGGAGAATCCAAGTGGATCACTACAGCTTCCATTCCAGTGGACCATTTCATTAACAAATAATGGAAATAGATTTGAAAACTAAATGTATCTGGAGGGTTATCAAAACGAGTGACAGATTTTTAATGGATGTTTGTTACAGCTTCTCTGGGTATCTGTCACAGAGCCATTTTCTTTTATACCCTGAAAACTCTCAAAAGTTTTCAAAAAAAAAGAAAAGAAAACAATGTCTTGGGGATTAGGCTCTTTTCTCCCAGGCAACTAGTGCCAGGATGAGAGAACAGGGCCTGGAGCTGTCAGGGGAGGGTGAGGTCGTATGTTAGGAAGCCCTTCCTCATGGAAGATCCTGGAATGGAATACCCAGGACAGCGGTGGAGTCTCCATCCCTGGAGGTGTTGGAGGCCAGACTGACTGTGGCTCTTAGCGCTCTGGTCTGGCCGCTGTGGTGATGTTAGGTCCTGGGCTGGGCTGGATGAGCTTAGAGGGCTTTTCCAGCCTCAATCATTCTGGAATTCTCAGAAAATACCCTGCAACTGGCCATATAGAAAAGGATTGAAAGGAAAGCAGATGGCATTATGATTCTATGATATTAGAAAAACAAACACCCCACAAAGATCATGAAGACATTAGGACACTTACTTTAAAGTACTAGACTTAACCAGTTTAAACATTGTTAAGCCATGAGCAAATCAAGGACCTTCTCACTGTCAACAACTCTCTGGAAGGCAATCATCCCTGAAGGGACTGAAAAACCATTGAGACGTGGTGTGAGGGACATCGGTTAGTGGTGACCTGGTAGTGCTGGGTGAATGGCTGGATTTTATGATCATGAAGGTCTTTTCCAACTGAAACATTTCTATGTAAATTAATTTAAAAAAAACCACTTTGGCTGTCTCTCAGTCCTCAAATAAGCAAACAAAGCACATTTTTCCTCCTGTCCAAACCATCCTCTTACCCAGCAGTTTAAAACCTGGCTTTAGGCAAAGACTTTTCTGTTTGTGCTCAACTCTATGGGTACAAACAGGCTGTAGAGTTGAAGGTGAAACCCCAGTACCAGGTATGATGTTGTCACTGGCTGTACTCACAATTCCTGGTGCTCAAAACTAGTGCGCAAATGAAACCGAGCTCAACCATAAGGCCCCCTTCATTGTCTTTCAATGTGATGTAGGCTGTGCAATTAGGTGTACTGATCAGAATACACATTAGAAAACACAAGAGATTTCCTTGAAATTAACCATCAAAAACAGAGTTCTCAAGAGAGATGAAGCAAAAATTACCAAGGCACGAGGAAGTACGAAGCAGAACAATTTAGGCTTAGGCTGAGTAATTACAACTTGAGAAAACCACCAGATGCCAAACCAGAGAGGGAGTCAGGAACAAGCTGGTTGTTTACCTGCTTCCTGTGCAAAGTGTCCAAGAAATCCTTGGCTCTAGTTTTACATGATAAATACTAATTAAAATCAGGGAAGCCACGTGTAAAATTAGTTTTGATCAATTAAAGCTGATAATTATTAAAGAAAACACACCAAGGCACACCAAAGCCATCCCTCACTGGCTATATTTACCCTCCCTGTTGGACTAGTGCTTGGTGCTACACAGAGAGGCTGAGACTTTAATTCTTCCAGAGTTTAATCTCACATTCGGCACAGGCAGTTGGAAGTACTGAGAAATTGGTTGGTTTAGAATTGAAAGGTTTGTTTTCTTTGGAAATGAGGATCAAATAATGGCCGACTGCCCAGCATAGAAGAGCAGAGCATAGCCTGACCAGTACCTTCCTACTGGCCATGGGAAGCTCAGAGCAAACACAGTTCTGCCCAAACTGCACCAGTTTTGGTATTAAAAGTGAAGACAAAATTCTTTAGAGGAAAACTACTGCAGTCATTTAATGAAATAACACTGCTCTTAAAGCCTTCAAATCTGTCTAAAGCATTTACTCATTTAAAGTCCACATCTTCACTGAACGATGGCCCTCTGGGTCAAACATCAACAAGGGAGAAGGTCAGAGCAGATCATCAGAACCCAAGGATGTGCCCACAGAACTCAGACCAGCCTTCCAGTGGGCTGTTGCTGCATCAACAACCTTCTGGTGGAGAAGTCAGCCAGACACAAGACCACAAGCCATCTTTATTCACAGAATGACAATCATTTGGGTTGGAAAAGACCTAAAGTCCAACCATTCATCCAGCACTGACAGCTCACCACTAAACACATTTCTCAGCACCATATCTCAGCAGCTTTAAAATCCATCCAGGGCTGTGGAAATATGAATCTGCCAGCCCCTCTAGGTTTTTTAGGGAATGCCTATCTTTTACTGAACATTCAGGTCCCTGTGTAGGGTATGTATGAAGCAGGGCTTCACCAGCAGCTCTTGAACTCCAGCAACAGAAATACTGTTGGCTCTGTTCAGGCAACAATAAAGACATTTCAAAGGAGCTAAAAATTGCTAAAATCATTGTTCTTCTGTGTAATCCAGTACATTTGCATCTCATATAATTAAGACATTTTGACCCAGCTATCCTTTTCATTGCATTGGAGGAAGGTTACGAATAACAAATGACTGAAATCTCAGCAGATGCTCAGAAAGTGGTGTTACTGGTTTAGTGCAATTAAGTGGCTTCTTACAGACTTCAACAAGTGCTGTGACATACAAAAGATGGTTCAGATTTCCTTCCACAAAATCACAGAATGACTGAGGCTGGAAAAGCCCTCTGAGCTCATCCAGCCCAGCCCAGGACCTAACATCACCACAGTGGCCAGACTAGGGCACTAAGGGCCACAGACAGTCTGGCCTCCAACACCATGGAGAATCCACCACTGTCCTGGCCAGTCCATTCTGGGGTCTGATCACCCCCTTTCTGTGAGGAAGGGCTTCCTAACATCCAACCTAACCCTCCCCTGGCAGCTTCAGGCCCTGCCCTCTTGTCACACCAGACTGGAAAGTTTTTTTTAGAACAGTCTAGAACTGAGCTAGAAGATTTCAAATCTTCCATCTAGGTCAACAGAGCTGATCCTCTCCCTCTATTTTGCTCTTGCGAAATATCACCTGGAGTCCTGCATCCAGTTCTGGAGTCCTCAATATAAGAGTGTGGAACTGTTTGAGCAGGTCCAGAGGAGGACATGAAGATCATCAGAGAGCATAGCAGACGATCTCTATGAAGCTAGATTTGGGCTGTTCAGTCTGAAGAAGAGGGTATCCTACAGTATCTTACAGCAACTTCCAGTACCTGAAAGGGGCTACAAGAAAGTTGGAGAGGGACTTTTCTGAAGGACTCAGGTGATAGGACAAAGGGGATAGGTTCAAGCTAAAATACGAGATTTAGATGAGATCTTCGGAAGAAATTCCTCCCTGTGAAAGTGCTGAGGCCCTGGAACAGGTTGCCCAGGAAGGTTGTGGCTGCTCCAGCCCTGAAAGTGTTCAAGCCAAGGTTGGATGGGGCTCTAGGCAACTTGGTCAGGAGAGTGGTGTCGCCCCTGTGGCAGGGGGTTGGAACTGGATGATCTCTGAAGTCCTTTCCAAACTAAACTAGTCAGTGATTCTATGATTTATGCTGACAAAATCATCTGTGTGTTAATGTGGTTCTGAAGCTGCAAGAAGAAACATGCTGCCCACCCATTTATAGCTGATGCTGTAGCTTCAAGTGAAATACTCCAAAGAAGCTCACTGCAGAATCATTTGGTACACAAAAACAACCACAAATGTTAGAGCCGTGCAGTATACAACCCTGGGTACAGGTAAAGCAATCTAGAATAGAGGGGTTCCACTGCGTATGACAGTTACAAGGTTTAATTTTGGCTTTCAACTTTGCCATCAGCCCTTTCCCTCAAAACTGATAAAATCGTGGGTTAGGTTTTGGTTAGAAACATAACAATCCAAAAAAGTGAAAGTAAACCAGGTAATTCTCTGGAATTCTGGCAATTTCAGGTTATGAATTTCCTCTGGAAAACATTTGTGTGGCAGCTTTGTCAGCAAAACACAGGAAATGAGAGAAATTAGTTTATCAGCATCCCCCAGGCAGTAGCCCACATCCAGAACTAACATTTGGCAGATGGAAAAATGTTTCTAACGTTACAAACAACATCGTTGTTGGCAGTCAGAAGGAGACGGAATCATGCCGCCGCTGCACCAAGCAGAGCTGCCTCTCTGCAAAATAAGAAACTCACAGAATCACAGACTGACTGAGGCTGGAAAAGCACTCTAAGCTCATCTAGCCCAGCCCAAGACCCAACATCACCACAGTGGCCAGACCAGGGCACTAAGGGCCACAGTCTGGCCTTAACACATCCAGGGATGGAGACTCCACCACTGCCCTGGGCAGTCCATTCCAGGGTCTGATCACTCTTTCCATGAGGAAGGGCTTCCTAACATCCACCCTAACCCTCCCCTGGCAGCTTCAGGCCCTCTCATCCTGCCACTGGTTTCCTGGGAGTTGGAGAGAGGGAGAAGGTCCTCCCTTAGTCTCCTCTTCCCTGGCTAAACAACCCCAGCTCCGTCAGCCTCTCTTCATCAGACTTTCCCTCCAGTCCCTTCCCCAGCCTCGTAGCTCCTCTGCACCCACTCGAGCCCCTCAATGTCTTGAAGTGAGGGGCCCAGCACTGCTCCCAGTACTTGAGGTGAGGCCTCACCAGTGCCCAGTACAGGGGCACAATCACCTCCCTAGTCCTGCTGGCCACACTATTGCTGATACAAGCCAGGATGCTGTTGGACTTCCGGGCCACGTGGGTACCTGCTGTCTCCTGTTCAACTGGTTGTTAACCAGTACTGGCAGGTCCCTCTCTGCCAGGCTGTTCCCTAGTCACTCATCCCCCAGTCTGTAGCTGCAGGGGGTTATTGTGGCCAAAGTGTAGGACCCTGCCCTTAGCCCTGTTGAAACTCATCCTGTTGGCCTCAGCCCACTGACTCAGCCTGTCCACATCTCTCTGCAGCATCTTCCATCCCTCCAGCAGATCAACACTCCTCCCAGTTTGGTGTCATCCATGAATTTACTAAGAGGAGCTGCAATGGAGTGAGTGGGCAGGCAGGTAGGATGGGGTCTTAACCTCATAGAGAGATCCACATTAAACATCTGCAGAGGCAACACCTCTCAGCATAACAAACATCACCTCATGCCCACAACTCCATCTAAATGCCTTTGACTCCCCTCAGAGTTTAAATCAAGAGATTTACACTGAAGATAAGTGATTTAAACTTCTTTACTGAAGGCTGTAAAGAGATTCTCAACAACTTCTATCGGTTTTGGAATAGGCTTGTGCTGTGCACTCACAGAACTATTGCTCTCAGAGCAATGTTCTGTACGTCAGAATTTATCCTCCATAGATTGGGAAACACTTTATCTGGCTGTTAAAAGCTTTCATCTACAAAATTTCTGAAATGACTTTATCTACACACGGGGAAACACAGGGAATAAACACTTTGTTCAAGGTCACCAATGGAGTAAGTGCCAAGAGGAGCTTCAAAACCCAGAGCTACTGCACTGCTCAACTTCAGCACAAGCTAAGTACATTCAGAAAAAAGACAATTTCATCTTTCTTCAGTTTTACACAGCTTAGAGCTAATTAAGAGCTAAATGAAATGAAAGAACCTTGAGAAGGGCTTGTTATACCTGCCACTAACACAGAGACAGTGGTATTCTGGAATTTTTTTTGCTTTATTTTCTTATAATAGAATCATGGAATCATAGATGAGGCTGGATTGGAAGGGACCTCCAAAGGTCATTCAGTCCAACCCCCCGCAATGAGCAGGGACATCCTCTACTAGATCTGGGTGCCCAGAGCCTTGTCCAGTCTCATCTGCGTTTGACTCAACGAGTCAAAGCAACGTAACTTCCTGATACGCTCCTGCTACCATGTCTGCGATTGCTCTGGCAGAGGCCAAGCGTCAGCCACTCCCAGTCAGGTAGCTTCACCAAGCTGCTAGGACCAGTCAGGAAATTTTCACAAAACCACAGCATCACAGAATCATTAAGGTTGGCAAGGACTTCTAAGATCATCAAGTCCAACCTTCAGCCAACACCCCCACGACCACTAGACCATGTCCCATAGTGTCACATCCACTCACCTTTTGAACACCTCCAGGGAAGTGGACTCCACCACTGCCCTGGGCAGCCTATTCCAATATTTATCTGTGCTTTCACTGCAGAAATATTTCCTAATTTCCCATCTGAACTTACCCTGGTGAAACTCTGGTCCTGTCAGCAGTTATTTGGGAGAAGAAGCCAACACCAGCCTCCCTGCAACCCCCTTTCAGGTATCTGTAAAGGGCAATAAGGTCTCCTCTCAGCCTCCTCTTCAAACTCAACTATCCCAACTCCCTCAGCCACTCCCCATCAGACATGTTCTCCAGTCCCAAAGCTGGTTAACCAGCTTTGTTGCCCTTCTCTGTCCCCACCCCAACACCTTAACGTCTTTCTTATACTGTAGTGCCCAAAACTGAACCCAGTATTCAAGGTGCTGTTTCAACAGTCCCCAGTACAGCAGAACCATCACTTCCTACTCCTGCTGGCCGTGACATCTCTTATACAGACCAGGATGCCCTTAGCCTTCCTGGCCACCAGGGCACACTGCTGGCTCATGTTCAGCCATTGTCAGCCAATACCCTCAGGTCATTTTCTGCCAGGCAGCCCTCCAGCCACTACTCCCCAAGCCTGTAGCATCGCAGGGGATTGTTTTGACCAAAGTGCAGGACCCTGTATTTGGCCTTGTTAAACCTCATACAACTGACCTCAGCCCACTGGTCCAACCTATTCAGATCCCTTTGCAGACTACTCCTACCCTCAAGCAGATCAATACTTCCACCTAATTTCCTGTCTTCTGCAAACTGACTGAGGGTGCACTTGATCCTCCCATCCAAATAATTGATAGAGATACCAGACAGGAGCGGCCCAAATCCTGAGCCCTGAGGGATACCACTCATGACCGGCTGCCAACTGGACTTAACTCCATTCCCCACAACAGGGTAAAGGGTTTGACTACTGAAGGCTGAGGCAAAGAAGGCATTAAGTACCTCAGCCTTTTCCTCATGCTAGGTGGCAATGTTCCCTTTCACATACAATAATGGATGGAAAGTCTCCTTGGCTCTCTTGTTGTTGTTAATGTATCTGCAAAAACTCTTATTGCATCTACAGCACATCTAACTGAATCATTCCCTCAATAAACTCCTCTCTAGCTGCAATTTGCTTTCATTCAAAAAGTAATTTATGAAAAAGTGTGTTCTGTAACTCAGAGCAGAAAGTTCTCTCTGATGTATAAGGCTCTTCTACTCTGCTCCTATAGGAATTATGGTCAAAATAACTGCGATCAGGAAAGTAAAGGTTGTGTCACAGATTCAAGTCAACATTTCTAAAGGAAATAATGAGTTTTACTTCACTTTTTCCTGATGATTTTCCCCCCAAAGCTACTCAGACTATAAGAACAAGCCTAGTGAAGCCAACAGTGCTGAATGCTGGCATTTCTCTTACAGTTTGATATATGTGATAGGTTTCAGGACGTAAAGCGTAATGAAGAAATAAACCGTACTGCTCTCCTACCACCCTTCTACAGCACAGTCCCTCTGCCAGAGCAATTTGTTGTGTGGATTACTTGGCCATGCAATGGCAGAAGAACAGAGATGATGGAAATCAATAACCCTCACATTAAAAAATAATAAAAGTAACCTTAGATTAACGACAACTGATTCGATATCTATGGACAAAGCTCTAATTCTCCACACAAAGCCAGAATTAACTGCGCTTCTATGTCTGCCCACCTGGAACAAAAGATCCATGGAGGATGTTTGAAGTGAGAACTGCAGCTTCACTGAGGTCCCTGGGTATTGTCAGGTAGAAGAAAACTGCAGCCTTTGCCTCTAAGCCTCTCGTTCATTGCATGAACAAATTTCATACTTCAAATGAAAGGTGGAGTTGGTTGTTTATAATTAAACAGGAAAACTTGACAAATTCCACTGAACAAATGGTTACTGCAGCTTCATGGCTTTTCCTCTGCAATCTGCTCTGCTCAAGTCCCAAACTTGTCACACACTTCTGTACCTGTCAAGTCAAAACTGGGTCCTTCAGGTTTGACAAATCCCTGAAGATTGGAACCAGTCAAATCACAAGGAACAGAGCATCCAAGTCTCCTGTGCTGCTCTGGAAGGCCTTGCTGTGCTATCATAGTGTCACCCTGTGCTCTTAGGACATGAACTCAGAGTTAATGAGACAGAAGCAAAAGTCATCTTTTTCTAGGACACAACTCCTCAGCAATGAGTTGGATCTGCCAAACCTTTCTGCAAAAATACAAGCTGTATACCTACAGAGGATTAGTTAGCTCCATCTTGTACACTCAGTCACAACGCTACGAGAAGCACAGACATGCTACAGCATTTAAGAACTACCATCCTGTAAGAAACTGCACCTTTAACGAGTCTTCCTTTGTTGATTTCTGAATGGGCCCAATGAGAAGCGGTGGCACTGAAGCATTTACTTGTCCCTTGATTTTTCATTTCATGCTCTCAGCACTCTGCACTTGTGCAAGTTCCTTTTTTAGGGCATAGTTCTTAAGTCAGTTGGACTCCTAAAAGTCTTGATTTACAGTGATTAAAACTGCTTTATACTGACCTGTGCTTGGCTGTTTACTGGGGCCTCAGGGATTCTGTTCACTGAAAAAGGGCTTTAATGCTCCCCAGGAAGCAGCAACATGTTACTCAGCACTGTGTGAAAACTATTGCAAAGATGAGTGGTCAGGGACTGGAATGGGCTGCCCAGGGTGGGGGCTGAGTCACCATCCCTGGATGATTTTAAAAGACACTTAGATGTAGTGTTGGGGGATCTGGTTTAGGGGTGAACTTGTAGAGTGGGTTGATGGTTGGACTCGATGATCCCAAGGGTCTTTTCCAACCTGAATGATTCTATTCTATTCTATGAGAAGTGCCTGATTAATGGGTTTGTGGCAATCATTTATGCTGAATTTGCTTATTGCTAGCTTATTGCTCCTCTCTCCCTTTTGAAATACCAACACTTTTCACATGCTGCACCTCACTCTGGCTTTGGTGTCTAGCAGAAGAGGCAGCTCCACAGTTAATCTTCCCTGCCTATCACCTACCCTTTGAAACACTGGTACTTCATCAGACACAGACCTAGGAGTGTTAATTGTCAAAGGCACATAGCCCAGAGCTCTTAGCTGCTGCACTTCCTACAGAGCAGATGCTACAGATCTGAAGATTACTCAGACTAGAGCATTCAGAGATTCTCTTTATCAAATGTCCATTTTCTGAAAATAAAGAACCCCCGATATCACAGAGAAATGCATTTAAGAGAATAATGGAAGACTTATTGTCATTGTGCCAGGACATTTCTTGGATTCTACAGCAAAGCTGAAGAACACGCACTCTGCAGGCTAGTGGGGCCTTAGGTTACTGCATCAGGACTGGGAGGCCTCCTGCTTTGAACACTCACTGCATTAATAATTTCTCTTTCAGAATACACCTGTCCCCACCACTAAATGCACATATGAAGCTGACATTTCCAAACAGTCCTATAGAGGATATTTCAGTTTCCTTTTAAAAGAGTATGAATCTGAGTGAGAAGGAATGTAAACTGCCAGAATATTCATCCTAGAGTCAGTCGTTAAGAACTACGGAGAGTTTTTTCACCTTTTTCCTTTGCAGCACTCAGTGAACACAAGTTCTTTACACTCTGCAGCCTGTACTCACCCTCAGCTCAGCTTCTTTGCCAAGTAAGTCATACAGAGTCGCTCCCTTGGAGTTGATTTCAGAAGCAAGCTGTCTGGCTGCTTTCAGGTCAGCAACCTGGAAACACAGCAACAGGGCTGAGTAGCAGAAGAGACTCTCCAATACCACAAACCCACAACAGATTATTTTTCCCATTTGCTTGTTAAAATTGCACAGGACATCAGTACAGCGGCTGGAAGTCTTGTGTTAAAGAAGTTGCGCACTGGAATCGGGGTGAGTCTGTCTCTAGAAGAGGCACCGCTTCGGTGTAGGCTTCTGGGTGAAACCTCAGGCCGCTTCAGGCCAACAGAGCTCTCCTTGAAACCATGACTTGGCTAGTTGACACACATGCTGGCCAGAGCAAAGGGAAACATCACGTATCTCACACGCCAAAGCAACATGGATGTACACCAGAAGGCGTGTGATAGCACACGGTGGAGATAATAAATATTGCTCATGATTTCCTCAGAGAGACACCTCAGCCTTACACAGAGACACTACCCATGGCTCTGCCATTGTTTCTGGAGGGATGAATTACTGCCTGATGAGCAGACATGATGCTGAACCCCCTACAAGAAAACCAAAAATACCAGAATATGGAAAAAGTGTTAAAACGAACAAAATCCATAGCAGGATTTCCTCTTATTTGATAAAATATTTGAGGTGGGAATTAGTACCTAGAAGTGACATTAATTTTAAGGGCTTGAACAGTTCTGATTGCTGTTAGGGTAACATGAAGATTTCCCCTCAATGCAAACAGGCTGAAAACCAACCTGCAGTCAGTGTTTTCCCTACTCTTCCTGTTGCAACAAAGTCAGTAGATAGAAAACAGCCTTTATCCTGGCCTACTCCAGTATTTCTATGATTTCAATAGCAGTCCAAACCTAAGACACCCAGTTTTGTGCCACAATTGACTTGAATGGTGCTTGAATGAATTGACTGGTTGAGAATTCAGAGAAGAATCATAGAATCATTACGGATTGGATGGGACCTTAAAAAATCATCTAGTCCAATCCCCCTGACACTGCAGGATCACCTAGACCAAGTCACACAGGAACACATCCAGGCAGGCCTTGAACATCTCCAGTGAAGGAGACTCCACAACCACCCTGGGCAACCTGTTCCAGTGCTCTGTCGCCCTCACTGTGAAGAAGTTCCTTCTCAGGTTGATCTTCACCCACACAAAGCACCAGTTAAAACCATACCACATGAGAACATCTTCTGCTGAAGCTTCAGGTAAGAGCCAGATTTGGGTTTTGTCACTTGAAGCACAGAAGAGTACATGTTTTCCTTACTTTTGAGCCAAGGTCAAACTTGAACTTGCTGCTGTCTTCCTCATTCACGTCCACTTGCTCCACTCCCTTGGTGTTCATAGCACTGTAGAGCACAGAGGTGACCTTCAGCAGTTCCTTCACTGCATAGCCATCTGCCTGGTACAGCTTCTTTGTGTTGAGCTTTATGTGAGCCTTGGTAGCCTTTGGGAGAGAAGAATGATTTCATGGGGTCACAAAGAACAAAATCTTTGTTTCTCTTGTCTCACTTCACACCAGAGCTCTTTGTGGGGGCACCAAGCTCTACTTTATAGCAATACCCCTTTCTGTTGGGGAACGTGAGTTTGCCTCACCATGTTATTTGTGTTTCTAGAAGAAATTCTCCTGGAACATGTGTGTCTGCTACATGTCAGAGCATTTGCAGATAATTACCAGGGCAAAAAAACCCTCAAACTCTCCATTACTTCTTCCCTGTGTGAAGATCAGCAAAACCTCCATACACCACTTTAATTCAAATTAAGTTTAAGTGGAATATAAGTGCTGCCCAGATCTTGTGGTGATGCTGCAGAGAGGTAAATTTCACCCTTAATGAGTCACAAGAATAAGATCAGTTATTCTAATGTAACTGTCTTCTCTTGCAGCAGTACCATCAGAATGTGTTATTGTTCCTCTCCAATTTTTTCCTGCTATGATATTAGTGATTTTATTCCCTTGTCTTCCATCTCTGACAAGTACAGACACATCAGTAGTAAAAAAAACACATTAAAAATTACAATAGTACCTTTTACATTTCAAGCTAATAAAAGGGGCAAAAGAGTATAACAGAAATTATACATCTGTCACAGAAAGGACAAAAACACTGCTCTTGAAATTCCTGACAAGCCTAAATTATAAGCCAATAGCCACAAGGAGCCAACACCAAACTCCAAGTAGGACTTGGAGTCTTCCCAATGGGCTGACTGGAGAAGCAAGCAAACAGAACTCACCATTGGCCACCAATACAAGAACTAAGCATGACTGAAACACAGGTTCACCTAAAAAAAGTGAAAAAGACCCTTCAAGATCATTGAGTCTAACCCTGAACCCAGCTGGCCCACCCCACTGCTAAACTGACCATGAGCTCCAGATCTCCACAACTGTGAGCCATGGCCAGGGATGGTGATCCAACTGAACAGCCTGTTCCATGGCCTGAGGGCTCTTTCAATAACAAAGCTTTTCCTGATGTCCAAGCTAACCCTCTCCTGGCACAATTTGAGGCGTCTTCTTCTTGTTCTATCGCTGGTGACTGGGTAGAAGAGACTGACTCCCACCTGACTACAACCTTCTTTCAGGTAGTTGCAGAGAGCAATAAGGTCTCCCCTCAGCCTCCTTTTCTCCAGATTAAACAAGCTCAGTTCCCTCAGCCACTCCTATCCAACCTGTCCTCCAGTGCCTTCACCAGCTTCACTGTCCTTCACTGGACTCACTCCAGCAGCTCAATGGCCTCCTTATGGTGAGATGCTTAAATCTGAATCCAGTACTCAAGGTGAGGACTCACCAGTACTTCCCACAGACATTAGGTTTCCTTTTCAATACCTTTTAAAGATGAAACTTCTGTTAAAATGTTGATCCCTTAGCAATACTGTGTGGCAGAAAGCATCTATCCTTGATTCACTCACAGGGTCCTAACTTGGCCACAATAACCCCCTGCAGCTACAGACTGGGGGACGAGTGGCTGGAGAGCAGCCTGGCAGAGAAGGGCCTGGCGGTACTGGCTGACCACTGGATGAACAGGAGCCAGCAGGGTGCCCAGGTGGCATGGAAGGCCAATGACAGCCTAGCTTGTATCAGCAATAGTGTGGCCAGCAGGACTAGGGACATAACTCTACCGCTGTACTGGGGCCAGTTCTGGGCCCTTCACTTCAAGAAAGATTGAGGGGCTGGAGCAGGTCCAGAGGAGCAACAAGGCTGGGGAAGGGACTGAAGGGAAAGTCTGATGAGGAGAGGCTGAGGGAGCTCGGGGTGTTTAGTCTGGAGGAGACTCAGCTGGGGACCTTCTCCCTCTCTACAGCTCCCTGAAGGGAGGTTGTAGTCAGGTGTGGGCCAGGCTCTTCTCCCAGGCAACCAGTGCCAGGATGAGAGGACAGGGCCTGAAGCTGCCAGGGGAGGGTTAGGTTGGATGTTATGAAGCCCTTCCTCATGGAAAGGGTGATCAGACCCTGGAATGGACTGCCCAGGGCAGTGGTGGAGTCTCCATTCCTGGAGGTGTTTAAGGCTAGACTGGCTGTGGCCCTTAATGCCCTGGTCTGGCTGCTGTGGTGATGTTAGGTCCTGGGCTGGACGAGCTCAGAGGGCTTCTCCAGCCTCAACCATCCTGTGATTCTGTGATCATTTTGCACAGTGTCTCCAGAAAGAATTCAGAGCCCTTTGGGCTCTGTCACTGCAGCACCTTCCACGCGGGGGAAAGGCCTCAAACACTGCAGCAGTTGGTGCACTCTGCTGAGCTTCACTGAATTAAGTGACTGCAGAAAAATTTCCTGTGAAACTAAAGAGGAAAAGGACCATGTTTCAAAACATGGATTTAGCTCCAACTTTCTGAAGAGAAAAGGAAACAAAGCAAATTGTTATTGACCCATAGATCACAGAGAATCGTTTTGGTTGGAAGAGACCTTTGCAATCACCGAGTCCAACTGTTAGCCCAGCACACCAGGTCACCACTAAGCACTAACTATCCCTCAAAACCAAATATCCATGGTTTTTCAATCCCTCCAGGAATGGAGATTCCATCACTACCTTGAACAGCCTGAGACAGGCCTTGCCAATCATTTTGGTGAAGGTTTTTTTCCTAATATCCAGTTTAAACCTCTCTAGATGCAACTTGAGGCTGTTTCTTCTCATCCTGTCACTTGTTGCTTAGGAGAAAAGACCAAGCCCCACCTCAGTGTAACCTCCTGTCAGTGAGCAGTCAAGAGCAAGGTCTCCTCTGAGCTATCTTGTCCAGGCTAAACCCCCTCCAATTTCCCTAAGCAGCTCCTCAAAGCACTTGTGCTCCAGACCTTTGCTGCTCTTCTCCAGACATACTCCAGCCCCTCAATGTCTTTCTTGGAGTGAGGGGCCCAAAACTGAATCCAGGATTCAAGGTGCAGCCTCCCCAGTGCCCAGTACAGGGGGTGTGAGGTTTGCCAAACTTAGTGATTTTACTGTCAGATTCCCATTTCCAATAAACCCATTGCCTCTCCCATTCCTAAATCTCAATCTAGGAGAGGAAAACGATGCTTCATCTGTGTCCTGCTGGTAGGAACTTGGCTAAAAATCGAAGCCACAACTTCCAGAATACATTAGTGGTGTTGGACACCCTGAGCTGGTGAATATGAGATTTACAAAACAAAAAACCCCTCTTTCTTTTGACAATTTTGAGTGGTGTGACCTCAGATGAGTCAGCAGAGAAAGAGGATAAACAGGTATGTTCTCCTTCCTTCCTCTTCACTGACAAGAATCTAAAAAACTAATTGTAGGAACAGTAGGTGTTAAATTCTAAGAGAAGCAGGTCATTACATTGACAGAATCTGTCAAAGATCCTCTATAAACAACCACTCTGGGGCTGGACTAGATGATCTCCAGAGGCCCTTTCCAACTCCTACAATTCAATGATTCTACACAAAGACGACTACTTTGCCCCATCATAAAGACTGTTGTTTAAGCCACAAATTCCAATTTCAGTTCCATTCATCCCCAAGAGAGGAAAATCAATGCTGAGTACAAGGGAAAAAAAATTAGGTTTCTTCACTCAAAGATTACTTTAAAAAGTGAAAAAAATGCACAGGCAAGTACAAATGCTTTTCAGACTGGCACTGTTTACTCAAAAAGAGACCTTCACACTCAGAAAACTTGAGATGGTCACCTGTAACAACTCTAAATGGTTTTAAAGTATCATTAAAAATCATCACCTATTCAGAAGACCAGATCATCACAAAGCAAAAGAATAGAGAAACAGAAACACACTGCAAGGCCCTGACAGCCAGCAAGTTGCCTTGACATGAAAATCTGTTGTTATTAGCATAGAACCAACTGTCGACAGTGTGATGGCAAAGCCAGAAGAGCCCAGAGAAGGTGCAGAACTCCCAGCCGAGTGCTCCAGCTACGTGGTTGCAGAATCTCTGGTCTGCCTGGCTGTTCTGCTTTGACAGCTGATAGAATCTCTAAGTTTAACTTGTGTGTTTTCTGCTGAAAATTTTGAAGTTTGGCTATGGAATACAGCTTCCTCCCCACCTGTCTTTTGTGGGGTTGTTTTTCCTGATCAGTGTGGGGGGAGTGAATTAAAATGTGTTGGTGCTTTTCTTCCCCTAAGTGAGTCAGTTGTTTCACTGCCTGCAGATCTGTCAGCGGGTTTGTTACTCCCTCCCCTGGTGTCTGACACTTTAGCTGAAAGCTCTTGGTTGAAATATAGTTGGGGTCTCTGACCCATGATGTTAGTGGCAGTCCAAGGTGGGACAAGTGGGGATCCAGATAAGGACTCACACACAACACCACACTACTACAGCTACAGACCCTACACTGGATCAAACATTTTGTGTCCTTCCCTGTACACTGACACCTTCTCAGCAGGCAGAACGAGGACTGTTCTCATCTCCCTGTCTCGTTTAACACTTGGAATGGTCTCCTGAGGAATAAAGCCACGGCTCTACATCTCCACATGCTAAAATGGGAGCTGAACATGTGGCACTTCGCAGAAAGTATTCAAGAAGATTATTAGCAGCCATCACAGCAACTGCTTCTCCATCACTTTCTAACAGACAGACGTGTCTGCCTTCTGTGCAGTGGTCAGTACTTTGGTTTGCTAAGTATGTTTCCTCAAAATCATGAGGCTAAACTCCTCAGCAGTTCTTTGCTGCACTCTACCTCAAACTGGAATCCAGGTAGGCTGAAGTAAGAGTCAGGTATTGAACCACACAGACCAAGGCAGTCCTAGATGGGTAAATATCTAAAAAAAACCATGCAAGACAACCTCAAGGACACTCCAGAAACAGGAGATGCTTGGTAGGGTGTCAGACTACCGGTAACATAAAGCAGTAGATAATTTACATAAAAAATTTACTAAACAAAGAGTAAAATTGTGTGAAGAAGAGCAAAACTCTAGCTATGTGTCATGACAATTAATTTGTCTTGATATTCTCTTCTGAGACAAATCTGTCTTCATCTAATCTCCCATCCAGCTACAGATGCCAGAAACCTGAAGATTCCATAGACACTGCCTAAGTATGGACATGTCTACAAGCTCTTCTCATTCTGAAAATGCCAAAAATGTACAATCCCTGTATTATCTTGTAATATTAACTGAGACTAAGTACAGGGTGATTAAAGAAATTGCCAGCCATTTCGTTTTCTGAATCAATTCCGTAACTCTTCAAAACCCTTGGGAGTTCTTAGACGAAATCAGCTTATTGAAAGAAAATGCACACAAAACATTACTGATGCTTCAATCCTTATCCTTTCAAAACATGCTTGATTTGAAGCAGGAATCATTCCAGACTTCCACTACATCTTACCGTGCTCCAGGATTCTGCATTGAGGTGTGTACAGAAGTGTGTTGTGCTCTGAACATAATAAAAGTAAGAAAATTTATAGTGGACATCACAAATCAGAAAGGAAAAGATGACTTGGCTAAAAAGTCATTCTAATGTAAAAGAGTATTACCAGAAATTAATCTGTGGTATTAGCAAAGGGACCTCCATTGCTTCCTACCTGCAGTCTCATTAAGTTTTTTCCACCTGTTTAATAGCTCAGTGTGTGTGATTACATCAAAAGCCCACTCTGCTTCAAAAGAACAAGAAGTACCTGAAGGGGCTCCAGGAAAGCTGGAGAGGGACTTTTTACAAGGGACTCTAATGCTAGGACAAGGGAGATGGGTTCAAGCTAAAAGAGGGGAGATCGAGATGAGATCTGAGGCAGAAACTCCTCCCTGTGAGGATGCTGAGGCCCTGGAACAGGTTACCCAGGGATGTTGTGGCTGCTCCATGCCGGGAAGTGTTCAAGGCCAGGTTGGATGGGGCTCTAGGCAACTTGGTCTGGTGAGAGGTGTTGCTGCTCATTGACGGGGGTTGGAACTAGATTGATGTCTGAGGTCTCTTTCAATCTAAACCATTCTATCATTATGGGATTCTGTGAATAGAATCACAGAATCATTTTGGCTAGAAAAAAAATGATTAAGATCAAATCCACCTATGAATCTAGTCAACATAAATGATGACTTCCACAACACATCTCCTCAGCTTTTCAGTCCCTCAAGGGATGGGGATTCCACCATTATCCGGGCAGCCTGGGCCAGACCTTGAAAAGCCTTTAGTGGAAGAAATTGTTCCCCATGTACGAGCTAAACTTTCCCCGACGCAACCTGAGGCTGTTTCCTCTTGTTCTGTCGTTTGTTCCTTCCTTGGGGGAAGAGACCAACCCCCATCTTGCTGCAATCTCACTCAATGATATGAAGGGTGATGCTATTTTATTCCATGAGACCAAAAGCTCCGATGGCCCAATTCAAATGTGCTCACATATAAAAGGGTAAAAGATTTCATCTGTGAAAAGCACAGTTCCATCAGTAAATAAGAAAGCTCAGACAATAGAATATCAACGTGTGACTCTGTACTGCAGTGAAAGCATCAAAGCTATGACTGTTCAGGAGTACTACAGCTGATATGGGACCAGTAAGTCAACACGCTTAGGCATAGTCCTGTAGGCATGACTCACCATGAACTGAGCCACTGCCTTGATGAAGAACACGCGGTCCTGCTCTGTCTCCACATCAGCAGGAATGTCAGTATGCGGTTCGTACCTACAGAAAGAAGAACAGGCAGACTCAGACAAGGAATATAAGCATGACACTAAAGAGATTGGGTCATTTGTGAAGCAAACCATAAAGAAACCAAGTGTGTATGAGCCTAGAAAATAAATCCTTAATCCTTGCTTCAAGCTGGGGTTCCTAGCCTGAACGCACAGGCTAGGTTTGTATACATATTGTAAAACCTGAGACACTGCTGTGTTACTGTGAGGTTCTGAACTCATCTCTTCAGTCAGCTTTACAAGAATTCATCTGACTTATTTTCAAAAGTAATTTACTACTTACAGCAAGCTGCTAAAGGAAGCAACTAAACCAAACTAACATAATCACAGAATCCCAGAATGAATGACTATGATTGAGGCTGGAAAAGCCCTCTGAGCTCATCCAGCCTCAGTAATTCTGTGCTGCTGTGATTCTGTGGATGCCAGACAATACCAGTGTGAACCAGTAACAACTGTAGCAACAAGGTAATTACTAACTGTATCTTGTTAGGTTCTGGCTTTCTACCAGTTTGCAGTTCAAGGTCCGAATGGTAACAGAATCTGCAGAACATGTGAAAGAAACAGTTACTTCTGAACACCCCCCACCTGCAGCAAGAAACCTCTGCCACACCGAGCTCTTATGTGATTGACTTTTGTCAACCACGACACACTCTTTTTGTTGTGGTATAATTAACCTAAACTGCTGCAAACTCAACTCCTGCATATTTACAAGAGTAGACCCCAACGAAGGACTAAACAGCACTGTGTTCCTCTTAAAAGTTCTTAATACAGTTCCACACCACAACATGAGCTCCAGGCACGTCCCACACTCCAGCACGAGCCCCAGCGTTTGCTGGCCTTGTCACCCACCTCCTCACCAGCCAGAGCAGAACTTCTGAAACCAGCGGGAAGTTTGGCCGATGGAAATTCTGCATGGATATGAGCCGGGGATATCCCAGTGCTCTCATCATCTCGGTAAAATCTGAAATAAAAGCACGAGCAAGGGTTCCTTCTCACATGCCCAGCATGGGCGTCATCAGACCACAGACCCCACCGCACATCATTCCTCAAGTACCCTATCCAGGAATAAACCAGCAACGCAATAGCAAACACTCCTGGGGCAAAAGGCAACTTTCACACACGAGATCCCTCGGGCTCAAACGCTGCCAGGCAGCTTCTCAGCACAACCCCACAGCTGAGCCGTTCCCTGCGCCGTGGTACCCGCTCCCTGCCCAACGGCGGCCTTACAGAGGCCCCCTCAGCCCCGGCCCAAGCCTCCCAGCTCCGAGGCCGAGGCAAGAGCGAGGCCGCTCGTAGGCCGAGTCGGGACAGAGGCTGTCCTATCCCATCCCCTCCACCCCCCTCTCCCATCTCCTCACTCCGGAGGTCTCGGAACGACATCGCGGGGGACTCGGGGCAGCGAGAGGCTCCAACTACTCCCGCCAGCGCCAGGCCGCGCACCCGCCTCCATGGCAACGGCACTACGGCGCGCCCGAGGGGCCAAGCGGCTATGGAACGCGAAGGACCGCGGCGGAGGGGCCGGATCCCCAGGTGCTGCCTGACCCCGAGGTGCTTTCAGGGACCATGTTGGAACCCTGGGAGACGGCCCCGGGCTCCGCAGCATCCGGCTGTCCCAGCACAGCCCACTGCTCCGCCACGGCAGCAACCAGCGGGGACAGGGCTGTCAGAACTGGGCTGGGATCATGTACGTTACCGGCTGCTGCGGTGTGAGGAGAGGGCACTGCTCCCCAGGGCAGACCACAGTGGTCACCAGAGGTATGAAAACCCACGTCCTTATCAATTCTGAGCCGACACAAACCCACCACTGCCACAGCCCAAGGTGCTGCACCCCTAGTTCTTGGTCCTGTTTGAGCCAGCGCATCCTCCTTCCACTCACTCTGCAGAAGAGAGCTTGGACCTCTCCGATGACAGGAACTCTGCCTGGACCTGCAAGGCTGAGCTTAAGGGGAAGCAGAGCATGAGGATCAGCAGGAAGGTGGGTAGGAACACCTTCCCTTCTACAGTCACACGTTTCTGATGGGTGTCACAGACAAGCGGTGATTGTGGTTCACAGAGCACTTGCTGAAAGACAGAAGAGGCTTTTGGTGTAGCCCAGACCACATGTGGTTGCCTGGCAGCAGGGCCAGACACCTGGGCATTCTTTGTCCATCCCCAGAGACACCCACCAAAACCAGTGTCCCTGTGTCAGCCAACGTGGCTCCTTGAGACCTCTCAGCTCCTACCCACAACTGCCACTGACTGATCCTGTCAGCAGTTTCATAACAAACTTCTCAAAGTCTCTTAGTGTCCTCACATTGCCCCTACCAGCATAACCAGCAGCAGTTTTCATTCTGATGCATCAAATCAGAGCAGCGTGACAGCTTCTCTGCCAACACTTGATGGTTTCAGATGTCCTAAAGGAACAGGAGCTCTGACCATGAGACTCTGACGGAACACTGGACAGAGTGGCTGCAGCTCTTACTGACAGTGTCATCAATACCGCAGGGTGGAACAAGCTGAAAATCATCTAGATGTCAGGCTGATCTATGGATGTCTCAGGACATTTTGTGGAGCAGTCTGCACTTTTCCAGTTCCGACTGCTGGAGCGTGCATAGGACATGCACACGCGGGCTCGCTATTGAGCAGTGTCTTATCCACATGGCTGAAGAAGTGATCGAAAGCAGCGAAATAGCAATAAATCCTACAAAGAGTAAATATTGAAGTGCAGTAGTTACATTAGAAAATAGAAGACATGACTAGAGGTTCGGTTTCCTGTGTCAGAAAGCCACGAGATAGCGAACCTTAAATAATTTGCTAGCACAAGGGTGCATCAGCCACTCAATAACTTGGGCAGGAGAGCTGGGGAAGTAAGAGAGTGAATAAAAAGAGCAGAAGAAAGGGTAAAAAAAAAGGAAATGCTCTGCTACTGTGTTACACTAACAGGCAGAATGTGGGGTGGGATGAAATATGGGGAGGAAAGCCCAAGATGTGAGAATAAATCATCAGCTTTCAGCCTTTTACTTTATAGAAATATCATTTATGTATTAATGTTAGGATCAGTGTGCTGCAGGAAATGGCTTTGAACCAAGGTGGGGTCAACAGAGGATTAAACTACAGCCATATAATGGTGACAAGAGCTCACACCACACAAGAGCTAAATCTTTCTCCCCCTACCACCTTCCCATCTCCAGAAATCCACAACCAGGGCTTGTGGAAAGGAAGAGAGAATTCCAAAAACCCACTACACAGCTTCTATTTCTTCCCTGAACACATGAACCACCTCCACAGAAACCATTTACCATTCCACAGCCCTGTTCACGCTTTTGAGGGATGGATTTCTTTCTTCCTTTCATCACTACAAAAGAAGGAAATTCTGTTGGAAAGAAAAAAAAAAAAAGATCTAAAATGTTGGTGCAGGTTTGCATGGCAATGGGCAAACTCTGAGTGCAGATGGCAGCACCCTTACTGCACAACTGCAGTACCTGGTCTGCACCCAAGCTCCTGTTTAGATGGCATTTTGCTGATTTAGTGCTGCAGGAAGCCACAACTGCTGCCAAGAGCCTGGCAGAGGTGTAGGAGGAACTGATCAAGGTGTGGCAATTACTGTTTGAAGCATGTGGAAGCATCCAGCAGTACTGACTGCCACTCAGAGAGAAGATGCCACCTCACAGCCAGAGCCATTGGTGATAAGAGTGAGCACCACCTGCAGTGAAATGCAGCTGGAGATGGCAGAAGGGATCATTAGCTGTTTGTCAACAGCTATTCGTGGTGGGCTGACCCTGGCTAGGTGCCCTATGCCCACTAAAGCCATTCACCAGTTACCATCGTGGGCAAAACAGCCTCCTCTTGGAGGAAATTGGTTTAGTTTATTATCAATCAAATCAGAGTAGGAAAATGAGAAATAAAAGCAGATCTGAAAACAACTTCCCTCCCATCTCTTACATCCAGGCTCAGCTTCACTCCTGATTTTCTCTACCTCCTCCCTGCCAGCACTACAGGGGTGCAGGGAATAGGGGATGTGATCAGTTCATCACATATTGTCTCTGCCACTGCTTTCTCCTCAGGGGTGGAGGGAGGACTCTTCACACTCTTCCCCTGCTCCAGCATGGAGTCCCTCTGATGACAAACAGCCCTCCACAAACTTCTCTTACATAAGTCCTTCCCATAAGCTGCATGGGTCCCTTCCATGGGGTACAGTCCTTCAGGAACAGGCTGCTTCAATGTGTGTCCCCCATGGGTTCACAGGTCCTACCAGTAGTGCTCTCTGTGCGGAGTCACATCTGCCAGGAGCCTGCTTCAGCACTGTCCTCCCATGAGGTCACAACTCCTTCAAGCACCCACCTGCTTTGGTGTGGGGTCCTCCATGGGCTGCAGGTGGATCTGTTCCATCATGGGCCTCCATGTGCCGAGACAGACAGGTTGGTTTGGTGAGTTTTTTCCACCCCTTCCTGTATCTGTTATCACAGAGTCTCTGCCACTGCTGCTGGTGGCCTTGGCCAGCAGTGGGTCCATCCTGGAGCCAACTGGCATTGGCCCTATGGTACATTGGCCCTATGGTACATGGGGGAAGTATCTAGCAGCTTCTCACAGAAGCCACCCCTGTAGCCCCCAGCTATCAAAACCTTGCCATGCAAAACAGAGACACCACTGTTTAGCACCTTCTGGAAATAAACCCTCTCCCTCTGCTCATCTCAGAGGCTGTGCATGTGGATGTTGGGGGGCCCCACACCACTGCAGGGCCTCCAAGCTCTACACACATGGCAAGCAAAGCCAGACAAACCCTACCCCCCTAGGCCATTAGCATCATCCCACCCTATTTATTGCTGAACTCTGCCAGCCCTTCTCTTGGGCTCCCACCTGTTTGCAAACAGACCAGTGAAGTCAACTCATCCTTTGGCTCAGGAACACTCATTAATCAGAGAGCTCACCAGAAAACCATTATCCTGAGCAGCTGAACAGCATTGCTCCAGGCTTCACACCACCAGCTCCCACTGTGCTGCAGCAAGTGTGGGTTGCACAAGGTGCTCTTCAATAGCCTGCTGTCCAAAATCCCATCTGAAAGCCTCATGTCCCAGTTTAGCAAGAACTGTGTCCCAGTTTGTTGTCCCTCAGTGCCTGCACCAAAGTGGAAGAGGAGCGCTGTGATCAGAGATAAGGGAAGAATGCAGAAGGAGAAACCATCTCACTGCAAGGATGGCCAGAGCTTGCAGCACCCCACCAGCCTCCTGTGCCTGCAGAACTAGTTCTTCTCTCTTTTGGGGGATGAAGAAAAGAGCAAGTTGAGAGCAGCACAGGGACCAGCAGCCACTCCAGTGACCCCAGGGTGCAGCCCAGCCTCCGCTCTGCCCACTCCACCTGCTAACTGGGGAGCTCCTGCAGTATCACATACAAGGAACCGCTAAGAAGCCAATGAGTCACTGTCTTATTTTGTTTTCCCCAAAGGAAGGAAAAGGGGGGTTTTCGCCTGCAAGCTGTGGTAACAGCACTGTGCCCAGGCAGCTGCAGCCTCCCAAACCTGTGGGCTTTGGGCAGGATGCTGGAGCATCCCAACAGCTCAGCTGGGAACTGGGATTCCAGGCTCCTCTGCGTTCCCAGCTCTAGTACCGTGTGTATCACAAACGCTCCTTGAATTCCTGATGCCGGGGTACAGTGTCTGGACACGGAACAAGGACTCTCCACTGCCTGCCAAGGCTTTGCATATGGAAGAGGGCAACACGCGCCCTTCAGCAGAGGGTGGGTACAAAGAGTCCAGCTCCAGGGCAGGACGTGAATATAGATGATTTTCAGAGAAGTTTTTGATCTTATCGTTTAAGCCTTCCTGCCTGACTAAGGTGACAGACACAACGGAAACTGAAGAGCCTTGGTCAGCTCTGAACACAGATGCAGCAAGTGGCATGTTGGGGCTCTCTGGAAGGGCAGCATCTGCACAGAGTTCCTCTAAGTGCCTGTGATGAGTTAGTTTTAGGATCCAGAAAAACTGATGTATCTCCCAAACCATTCCCCTCTGCAAACAGAAATGTGGGGTGAAATGCCACGGGGGACTTTAGTACTGGAGGGACAATCTGGAAGCAGGAGAGGGTTGCCCAAGAAGGCCCTGGCCAGCCCTGGAGGAGAGAGGATGCATGGCCCTGCACTCTGACCCTTAGCCCAGCCCGCCTGCCTTCTCCTGTGGTGCTAGTTAACCTTTTATCCGCCGTTGGTGGTAGATCAGGAGGGGATCTCACACTTTTGTTTTTGACTTAAACCTAAGTGCGGCTCCATTTTTCATGATGGGGAAGAGGGCTGCAGGAAGTTGGCTCTGCGGTTGCTGGAGGGAACCGCAGCAGAGCGGAGCACCGGCAGGGTCCTGATCACCGAATGCTGGGTACACAAGGGGGAAAAGCGTGCAACTGGCCCAAGCTGCTTTCCCGCCCTTTCTTCTCCCCTGGCGCAGAGCGGACGCGGAGGCAGCCGGGCTCGAGTGCCCGTTGCTGCTGCCCCCGGTGAGCGCCCCCTACCGACTGGAGGCCAGACCTGCATCCAATTGCCTTCTATAGGCAGTTCTTCCCTTACACCATCTCCCTAAATTTCCCTTTTCTTTATTGTGACGGTTTTTCCATTGTTGTTGTTTTTCTTCCTTTTACATTTACTTGACTTTGAATAAATTTTACAATTTATTCTGGTTTTCAAATTTGTTTATATTCCCTTCCTGTATTGATGGGAGGGGAATCAAACAATCTCTTCCAGAGGTTTCCGCCTTTAACCCTCAAAGCAGCACAGTGCCAAATCCAATAGAGACTTTACAAGCTGGCAACAGTCATTTATCATGAGCAGACGGCAATGCAGCACCGAGGGACCAGCTTGGAAGTGACCTTAGCTGTGAAACAGTGTGGATGGAGCAGATGCCCTGTGCTGGTGCTGCCCGTGGGGTAGAGATGGGTTGGAAAAAGGGTGGAAATGTTGTGCAAAGCCCCAGACTCGGAGCTCCAGGTCCTCCTTGACCCTGAAAGGTGCTGGACTGGGGCACCCTACAAGGCATCTCCTTAGACAAAATTTAGAAGATTCTTTACCCAAAAAAGCATCTTTCTCTGTCTCTCCAAAGTCCTTTCTCCCTAGCACCTCTCAAAACAAGCATTTACTGGGAATAAATGTCCAAGCAGCTGAATCTCTACAAAGTCCCCTGACTGGACATAAGTGGGTAGGATGGCAGTGGTGGTTGGCTGATTTCTGGCTACAGACAGGGGACAAAATTATCCATCATACTGTGACAAAGGCTGTAGCCATCAGGCTCGA
Source organism: Rhinopomastus cyanomelas (assembly GCA_013400115.1). Taxonomy (NCBI): domain Eukaryota; kingdom Metazoa; phylum Chordata; class Aves; order Bucerotiformes; family Rhinopomastidae; genus Rhinopomastus; species Rhinopomastus cyanomelas. The sequence goes on from VXBP01003133.1 coordinate 524,763, forward strand.
GCAGGTAAGATGGTATCGAAAGTCACATTTCTCAGGGCCTTTGAAGGGAGACGAGGTGTGATGGACCTTCCCACGATGACACTCTCTCTGGCTGGAGTGACTTGATGTCTCCTGGAAGGTCAGTAAGTTGTTGCTGAGTGTCAGAGAGGTCAGACCCACCCAGACCACAGCCTGACAGAAAGAGGAAGGACTGCACAGAGCTTGGGGTCATTTCTTTGCTGCATCAGCTGCGTGAGCCAAAAAGATGATGAAGGGAGTGGAACATCATTCTGATGAGGAAGGGCTGAGGGAGCTGGGTCCCTTTATCTTGGAAAAAAGGAGACTGAGGGGTGACCCATTAAAGTTCATAAATATGTGAAGGGTGGGTGTCAGGAGGTTGGAGCCAGGCTCTGCTCAGTGGCACCCAATAATAGAACAAGTGCAACAGGTGTGACCTGGAACAGAGGAGGTTCCACTTCAATATGGGAAGGAACAACTTCTTGGTGAGGGTGACAGAGCACTGGAATGGGCTACCCAGGGGGGTTGTGGAGTCTCCTTCTCTGGAGATATTTAAAACTCACCTGGCCATGTTCCTGTGTGACTTGATCTAGGGGATCCTGCTGTTGGGGGTGGATTGGACTGGATGATCTTTTGAAGTCTCTTCCAGTCTGTGATTCCATGGTCAAGGCAGCCCAAGCAAGAAACATCTTCTGCTCAGACGCAGGTAGCAGCTTCTGACTATGTCCCTGATAAGGGACTATGTGCTCATGTGGGTCTGTCCCTGTGCCCCACGGGGCAGCACATCTGCCACGTATCTCCAGCAGCACCATGTGCTGGTGTTAACCACCCTTGTGGGGTTCAATATCTGGAGAAGCCTTTGGTGCACCTGAGCACCCAGCAGCCATCCCAGTGCAGAACTGATGTGCTGCAGTGAATCATGTTCCTCCTCATGTGGCCGCAAAGGACTCAGTGCTGATGGATTTGTCTACCTGAGTGCAATAAGAAGGACCTTGAGGGGCTGGAGTGGGTCCAGAGAAGGGCAGTGAGGCTGGGGAGAGGTCTGGAAAACAGGTCCTGTGAAAAGTGGCTGAGGAACTGGGGTTATTCAGTCTGGAGAAGAGGAGGCTGAGAGAAGAACTTGCTGCTCTCTACAGTTCCCTAAAAGGAGGTTGTTAGCAAGGCTGGTGCTGGTCTCTTCTCCCAAATTACTAATGATAGGACAAGGGGAAATGGCCTCAAGTTGCATCAGGAGAGGTTTAGATTGGATCTTAGGAAGAAGTTCTTTCCTGAGAGAGTGGCTGGGCACTGGAACAGGCTGCCAAGGGAGGTGGTGGAGTCGCCATCCCTGGAGATGTTTAAAAAATAAGTAGGTAGAGTGCTTGAAGCCATGTTCTAGGGGTTAGGGAGATGTTGGGATGAGGGCTGGACTTGATGACCCTGGAGGTCTTTCCAGCCATGATGATTCAATGATTCTGTGATGGTTTGAGAAGGTTGGTGGTGTTTCTCTTGGAAGCTGCAAGCCAAAGCTGCAGCTTAATTTATGCCTCTGTGTAAACTGGGAGTGTTTGGGCTGGCAGAAGGGGTTTGGAGCTTCAGGTTTGGGTTTACAGCTCTGTCTCCTTCTTGGCTTCTGGTCTGTGTTTCAGATGGAGAGCACGTATCACTGAGCTAGGCAGAGCAGCCGTGGAGAGGTGGTGAATAGAGACAGCGGGGTACCTTGGGGATCGGTGGAAAGGAGGGTTTGTGCAGTTTCTATGGTTTGCTGAAAGGGCGGGAAGGCTCCCCTAGTTCATGGCCACAGGAATCAGCATTTTGGAAGTGGAGGACTGGTGTGGGAGCCTATGGAGCAGAGAACTGGTCTTCAAAATGCCTGCTGACACTGAGGGACTCGAGTATGAACTTGATGGGCACCCTGGTTCCACAGAAGCAGGAACAGCTGAAAGTCTCTTTTCCCTCTTGAGCTTTGGGACAGTGAAGTTTTGTCTCAGTTACCTGTGAACATGGGATCAGCCTCTGCCTGCCTGCATGTGTGTGACTTCCTGGGGGCAGTTTATGTGGGGTGAGTTCTTTATATGGAGTGAATTTAATGTCTTCTTGTTGTCTGCCCCAAATCAAGTTAGTTTTGGTTTTGCCTGCGATCTGCAAGTGGTTTTCTGAGCCCTCCTTGTTTTGTGCACATTAACCAAATTCAGTGCTTGATTTTGTCCCAGGTTTTTAACCCTCAGCGCTGGGCATGGGGCCAGCAGCCTTTCCTGCATGGTCGGGATGTGTTGATTAGTGTTTCTGTTCTGCAGTGACTGCTGTGTGGGAAGGAAAGCAGCACAATTAGCAAAGCCTACAACAACTCACAGGTATGAATTTCCCCACCAGTGAAGGCCAGATGGAACAGAACCTGCTTTCCAGACAGGTTTCTGCTGCTAATGGTCCTTGGAGAAAGAGACTAAGCCCTGCACAGTTGTCTAGCTTGGCCTCTGGTCTCTCGTGACTCCCGTGGAGGATGCTGAAGGATGCTCTGCTCTTCCTGAGCACCTCTGGCAGCTCTCAGACACTAACACCTTCAATGTGTGAGGCAGTTCAGGGGCTGTATTCCCCACCTCTCACAGGAAACCTTGCCTTTAACACACAAATTTAATCGTCCTGTCTCCCTGGTGACAGCCATGCACACAGCCAGCATCCCCTGCCCCAGCAGAAGGCAGCTGTTGGAGAGTGGGGGAGGGTCTTTCAGGGTCTTACCCACTGCACAGGGAACTGGGAAGGTGTTTCTAGCAGCTGTGAACCTTGCAGAGTTACTGGGGTCTGGCTGAGCACAGACCGAGGTGCTAAAATTGCCATCATGTGCGGATGGGCTGCCAGGGTCACAGCCAAGAGGAGACTGGAGGATGCACAAGTTCTGACTGGTGGGAAATACCCAGACATGTGCCCAAAACACAGGGAAGCAGTGGAGGTTGTCCCTGGACAGGAAGGAACACAGCTGTCCTGAACATCTCAGCCCAGTGAAGTGTAGCACTGTGCTCCAGTACCACATCCATCCATCCATCCACCCATCTATCCATCCACCCATTCTCCAATCATCCATCCACCCATCTGTCTGTCCTAGCAATGCATGGACCTGGATGCTGTCTCACCCCTCCTCCCTATGCCTACAACCAACTCTGCAGCACCCCACAGCTCCACATCTGGCCCCAGTTGAGCAACAAGTGCTGCAGTCGCTATGGAGACCCCGCCTGAGATGCATCAATATGGAGAGGAACAGCTTGTTCCTCACATCCCCATTCAAAGGACCAGCAAGTAAATCCCTTTCAGGGGGACCCTCCATCCCAATGTGGTCCTAACCTATCCCACAGAGTCCAAAGGGCTCCCTAGCAATGATGCCAGGAGATTTAGGGCTCCAGCTCACGCACCAGCACGCTGGAGCCCTGGGGCATCCTCAGACCCAGCATCACTGCAGGATGATGGGTTCCTGTGCAGCACAGCATGGCAAAGCTACAGGCACCTGAGGCTGTGGGTGCAAGTGTCCCCTATCACCAGGACCATGTCCTGACTGCATGGGGCAGCATGACGCTCGGAGAGCCAGCACCATCTCTGTCCCCATGGTGGGGTGACATATGGGAGCAGCAGAAGAGCTCCTCATGTGGTTCTCCCTCCAGACAGGACTCCTTGTCCCCCCAGGGTCTTGTACAGGAGTCTTCTGACCCTCTCTGAGTGTCCTCTTTGCTCCACACTCATTTGCTTTGCATCCCGGGATGCATCAGAAGTGTGGCCTTTGGATTGAGAGAGGGGTTTCTGCCTCTCTGCTCTGCCCTGCTGAGACCTCACCTGGAGTCCTGTGTCCAGCTCCAGAGCTCTCAGTACAGGAAGAACAGGGATCTGATGGAGCAGGTCCAGAGGCCATGAAAATGGCTGGAGCCCTTCTGCTGGAGTTGTTCAGCCTGGAGAAGTCTCTAGGGGGACCTGATAGTGACCTTCCAGACCCTGAAGGGGACTACGGGAAGGCTGCAGAAGGACTGTTTACAAAAGCCTGGAGTGACAGAATGAGGGGCAATGGTTTCACATTAGAGAAGGGCAGATTGAAATGGGCTGTTAGGAAGAAGTTCTTTATCAGGAAGGGGATTGAACCTTGGAACAGCTTGCCCATGGAGAGACTTGAGGCCCCATCCCTGGAGATCTTCAAGGTGAGGCTGGACAAGGCTCTGGGCAGCCTGATCTAGTTGAGGCTGTCCCTGCTCACTGCAGGGGAGTTGAACTAGATGACCTTTGGAGGTCCCTTCCAACTCAGGTCAGTCTATGATTCTGTGGTTTGCAGAGACCAGCACACAGCAGCCAATTGCCAGGGGTGCAGCTGGAACATGGCCACCTGCAGCTTGGTGAGAGGTGCCCACTGTCCACCCAGGGTGCAACAGAAGGGAAGACAGGTGCGGGAGAAAGAGGAGAACCTGCTCTCTTACTGGAGCAGCCAGGGGAAGGTGAGCCAGGCTGTAAGCAACAGTGAGATGACAGCTACTGGGGCCAGGCAGCCAGGGAGACCATCTGGAAGTCAGACTGCAAGTGGAGACACGGAGCTGCTGTGAGTCACCTTCTGCTGCAGGTGGTGATGAGAACATAAGAAATCATGTCAGAAAAAGGCAGAGGTAAAAGGCCTTCATCTGTGAGGGGCAGCCCTGGACAGTCAGTGTGGGTGGGATCAGGCGGGTCTTGGGTTCTCATCCCTCTCTGTTTCTGCAGGTGCTGCAGGAGGCTCAAAGTTGCTTTTCAGCAGCTGTTTGGGAATCAGCTCCTGACATAGACAGTGCCCATCACCCAGAGAAAGAGGTAAGTGTCTACCAGGGAGGGAAACCTCAACAGCTCCAGAAAGGTGCTTCAGCAGCACAGCATAGCTGGTGTGACATCTCATCTCTGCTCAGTCTCTGCTGCACTCCTGAGTGATGCCATCTGCTTGGTGCTAACAGCTCCTTCCAGCAAGGCTCTTACAGGGGAGACCCTCTCTGTTCACAGCAGCTGAAGCTCCTGGGCTCTCATTACCCATTCTGGCTTCTGGGCTTCCTGGTGGGCAGCCATGGCCCTGGGCTCTGCCTTGTCCCAAGGGTTTGTTGACATTTATGCAGAAGAACCCTACAGAAAATTCTCTTCTGTTGGGTTTTGTGCTGTTCAGAGTCTTTGGTGATTTCCATCACAGTCCATCTGCCATTGTCCTCCTCAGAAGTTGTCAAAATCAGACTGCACAAGACCCTGAGCCAGGTCTGGCCTCAGACCTTGCCCTACTGTGACTATGGTTGGACTAGAAACATTGCAAGGTCCTTCCTGGCCAGGATTGCCCTATGATTCCATCATTCCCACCTTCAGTAGTGTTGCTCTGCCCTAATCTCACAGTGGCATCACTCCCCTGTGAGCCCAGCTGCCTCCTGCCATCATTTCCTCATCTTCAACCAAGGCTCTGGGCCACCCACACCTTCATGGGGCCTTTCAGCACAAGCTCTGCTAGCACCTTCTGATCTCCATTACCTGGATGGGGCTGCTGACCCCCCTGTCCTACCACTGTGCCTTCCTCAAGCCCCAAGCAGGGAACCCAATGCATGGGTCCACCTAGAAACATCCTTTTGTCTTTCTGGGGTCACTCCTGCCTTGGGATCACACTGGGCTTGGGGTCACACCAGGCTTGGGGTCACACCAGCTTCATGCTGGGACTCAGCAGGTTGTCTCCTTTCTATATCAGTGCTGACGGGGCTGTTTCCATTCTTGGTACCTCTCTGGCACTCAATCCTATTGCCAAAACGCAGGGTCCCCGTGAGTTTTGATGGGGAGAAGGTTGCCCTGGTGAGTGCAGTAGCTGGCGGCAGATGGCCTTGGAAGAGCAGGTACAGGAGAGGCTGCACCTGCACAGCCCAGGAGTCCCTTCTTCATGTCTCACGGCCCAGCTCAGCCTGGGAGACACTGGAGGAGTCCCCAGCACCCCAGGAGCTCCCCAGGGCTGGGGGGATCACTCCAGGAACAGCAGGACTAGTTTTATCTGGTGTCACCTTGTCACCTGGGGACCCTTCAGCATAAGGGAGTCGCAGAGAGGGAGGAACCTCCTGAGTCTGCACTCACTACTCCTCGGGTGTTTGAGCAGACTCACACAACTGCTGTGCCCTACTTACAAGCCAACATGTAGGGTGGAGGGCCCCCAGAAGAGCTCGGAATCCCCAAAATCAGTGAAATGTCACCACAGGCTGATGACTTTTTCACTGGGAACAGCTGGACTCTGCTCACCTTGCTAAAGCAACAACAGTTCCTCATCTGTCTGACTCCTGGGTCTGCTCCAAGATTGCTTGGAGCTGTTTTGGGGCAAACATCATGTTTCTGCAAAATTAAATGCATTTCCTGGTGCATTTGGCCAGCAGTAGTTTTAGAGTGCAATCCTGGCATCCCACGGTGCAGCAGGGCCCGCGTTGGCTTCCTGGGATGTGGCCAGCCACCGCAGAGTGTGACAGGGCTAGAGGGCAAGTGGGAACTGAAGGGTCTCCCCTGCGATACTATCAGTGGCTCTCAGGGAACGATATGATCACGGCTACCAGGCTTGTCCCTGCTCCCATGGCTTCCCCACTGTTGTGGCTGGGTGATGGCCACCCCGACTCTCTATGGGGCCTCATGGGAGGAGCTCTGGGGAAGACCAAGCTGGTGTCCCACAGCCTGCGCGTTCCCGTATGATGCAGCAGCGGGGCTGGGGGGCCGGGCCGGAGCTCGTGGGGGCGGGAGCAGCGGGGCCCGTCGGGGCGGCCGGAGCTCCAGCAGGCGGTGCCGCCCCCCAACACCCCCCACTCCTCTGGGGCGCAGCGCGGGCGGGAGGCGGCCCCGGGCATAGCCCGATCGCTGTCGCCGCGCTCGCGTCTCGGAGCTGCCGGTACCATCTGGGCTACCGGTACCGCCGGCACCACCGGCACCACCGGGACCGCTGATACCACCGGGGCCGTCGCAACACTGAGTCCGCCGGTACCACCGGGACCGCCGGCAACACGTGGACTGTTGGCAATACCGGGACCGCTGGTACCATCGGGACGGCTGGTACCACCGAGGCTGCCACTAACACTGGGATCGCCGGTCCCTCCTGGGCTGCCGGCACCACCCGGACCGCCGGTACCACCGAGGCTGCGGAGTGCAAGGTGAGTAGGTGGGGAGAAGCGGCGGCACAGCCTGGGCGGGGTGGGACCCCCGCGGGTACCGGGCAGGAGCTGCCGGGGCGGAGGGACGCAGGGTCCGAGGGGCACGGCCGGGCACAGCCCGGGGCGGTCCGGGATGAAGAGGTGCCCTGGACTGGGGCCGTCCAGCCAGCAGTGATGGAGAGCCCGGGGTGGGGGGCCGGGTTGCTTCTCCCCGCAGCCCACCCGGCCGGTCGGGCTTTCTGAGCGCAGGGCCGGGGTCGGGCTGGGTGCAGCAGCTCTGGTGCAGGGGGTCCTATTCTGGCTGGCAGGCAGCGGGGCGGGGGTTGTCCCCGCACTTGGGGGATCCCCGCCCGCCGAGGGAGCAGTGGTGCCAGGCACGGTCAGACCGGAGCTGCTGCGGTGCCGCGGGGGTGGTCGAGGTTCTGTCGGGAGCGGGGTCCGCGTGTGCCCCCACCGCTCCGCCCGATGTCTCCGAGGTCCTGGCTCCGGCAGCCAAGGGCACCCCTATCCGGCTGCTCGTCCCCACTGGTGCGGGGGCCCAACGAGCCAACCTCCCTCAGTCCCGCACCTCTCACCCAGGACCCCTGTCCCCAGCGCAGCCGAGGCGCAGCCGGCACTAGGAGCACCGGCCGTGGGCTGGCAGAGCTGCTATGAGGGCTGTGCTGGGCTCTGGCTACCGGCGGAGCCTCGTCCATCTCACCTGGCTGTGCCTGTTCATGCCGGTAAGGAGCAAGATGGGGCTGCCCCATGGGCACCGGGGTTGGCACTGTGGGGCTTCAACCCACTACGAACGGGCTCGCTGCTGGCTTCCCCAATGATCCCTCCAGTGTGGAGGGTGCCAACCCCCAGCAGTTTGCCAGACGATGCTCGGGGAGCTGCTGGTTGCTGTGGCAGGGAGGCAGGGTGGCCTCTGTGCCCCAGCGTGTGATGGCCAGGTGGAGGCTCTGAGCTGGCTTTGGGTTGCAGCATGGTGGAGCCAAGGTGCTAGAGAAGACCTTTGAGGAGTGGCTGCGGTACCGGGACGAGTGCCTGAGGAGAATGGCGAGTGAGCCCTACCCCACAGGTGCGAGGCTGTTCCCAGTCTCGGGGTCACACTGGGGGCACCTGGAGCAGGGCAGCGGTTGGGGCTGGGCTTTGCTCCTCCTCCAGCCTTCTCTGTGCTGGTCCCTTGTGGATAGATGAGCCAGTGGACTGACAAACCTCTTCACATCTCAGATGAGATGCCCAGGGCTGGGATGCCATGGGGAGGTTGAGGTGTGGGGCCCAGGGCCCCATTCAGGCTGATACCAGTCCCATGGCAGAGCTGCCAGTGGGCTCAGATGGTGGGGGTGGTTGTGATTGTGCTGCTGGCATCTGACCATCAGTTTTCCCTGCTCGGTTCTACTTGAAGGGCTTTTCTGCAACCGGACTTTCGACATGTACGCCTGTTGGCCCGACGGGAGCCCCGGCACTGTCGTCAACATCTCCTGCCCGTTCTACCTGCCCTGGTTTGAGAAAGGTGATGATGACCCTGTGCCACCCCAGAGTTGAAATCCAGGGCTGGGCCATGCCCTGGGGAGGTGCAGGGATTCCCCTCCTGCCTGCTGCTGGGGAAAGAGGGACCCACAAACAGACCTGGGGATGAGGGGACATGTAGGGCACAGAGCAGAACCAAAAGAAGTCTTTGGAGCTGAGCAGGATCTAACCCATCATCCCAGGAGAGGGGTTTTGGGGGTCCCTGAGGAGAACATTCTGGTTCTTCATGTCTACAGTGAAACATGGGCTGGTGAGCCGCAGGTGTGGTGCTGATGGGCAGTGGGTGATGGTGAACGGCAGCCAGCCCTGGCGTGACTACTCACAGTGTGAGGAGGGGATGGAGTCCACTGCTGAGGAGGTGGGTGCCCGAGCCCTGGGGACTGGACAGAGATGGGCAAGGGCAGCCCAGCCACATGAGATCACCGGTGCTGTCTCACCTGCAGGAGGGTGTCCGCCGGCTAATGGTGAGCTTCAAGGTGCTCTACACCGTGGGCTACTCACTGTCGCTCCTGACCCTTGTCTCTGCCCTGCTCGTCCTCACTGTCTTCAGGTAGGAGAGCTGGGTGGATGCAGTCCTTTCCCTCATCCTTCCCAGACAGTGGTGGCCGAGCTGAGGGGTGTCCCTGCCATCTGCCCAGCACCCCTGACACCCTCACTCTTGGCAGGAAGCTCCGCTGCACCAGGAACTACATCCATGCCAACCTCTTTGCCTCCTTTGGGCTGCGGGCAACCTCAGTGATAGTGAAGGATGCCCTGCTGGAGAAGCGCTGGGGCATGGAGGTGGTGCAGGTGACTGACTGGGAGGCTCTGCTGAGCCACGAGGCAAGTGCTGGCCCTCAGCAGAACCCTGCTTGCTGTTGGGCAGGAATCGGGGTGGGGACCCTCACCCCAAGGAGGGCTATATGGGGTGTCTAAACAGCCCCAGGCACTTGCTGGGGGAGCTCTTGGGGTGCCTGTACTGCCTGTGCATGCTCAGGGCAAGTTCTTGGGGTGCCCAGAGCCCCATAGACAGGCTCTTGGGGTGCCTGTGGCCCTACAATTGGTCTCCCCTCACCTTGCAGGCGGCACTGGGCTGCCGGGCAGCGCAGGTGCTGATGCAGTACTGCATCCTGGCCAACCACTACTGGTTCCTGGTGGAAGCCGTCTACCTCTACAAGCTGCTCATTGGGGCTGTCTTCTCCGAGAAGAATTACTACAGGCTCTACCTCTACCTGGGATGGGGTAGGGGCCACTTGGGCATGCGGTGGGGTTGGCCACAGCACCCAGAGTTGGCAGCACCATGGCCCAGAATGGTCCCAGGCGGGTGGGGGCTCTGCAGACCCTGGGTGCCCCCACAGCATTCCCTGGCCCAGGGCCAGTTTTTCCACTGAAGTGGGTGCTTGGTTTCACAGAGTTTACTGTGTGACTTGCAGGGACCCCAGTGGTGTTTGTGGTGCCCTGGATGGCCGCCAAGTACCTGAAGGAGAATGCGGAGTGAGTAGGGGAGGATGGGGAGGTTCCACTGGGATGTTCAGCCCCAGGCTGGGGTTTGGGCTCCACTGGGAAGTGGGATGGGGACTGCTGTGGGTCCTTGACCCACCTCTTGGGGGCTGTCACACACTTGACCTGACCCTGCAGCCCTGGCTCAGGATGACAGTGCTGGTCTGCGTCTCCCCGGGCAGGTGCTGGGCGCTGAATGAGAACATGGCTTACTGGTGGATCATCCGCATCCCCATCCTGCTCGCCTCCCTGGTACGGGACACCCCCCAGCCCCAGCCTTTTCAGGGAACAACAGCATGTCCCCTGGCTCCTGGCCCCAAAGCGGGGCAGTGACCCCCAGGGCAGGTCCCAGCAGAAAGGGGTGGCCCCCAAGGCATCAGGCTAAACACACACGGGTTCTGCGGGGTTTTTTTGCACCAGCTTGCTGAATGCCAGGCTCCAGGGGTCTGTGTGGTGGTGGAGACAACTGTGCTGAGGCACAGATAATGGGGCTGGGGGTGGCCCCTGCTGCTACGGCAGACAGGAGAAAGGGGAGCTCTGGGGACCCAGCACTGCTGAGATACAGTGGCCTTGGCAGTACAGAGGGTGTTCTCTCCTGTGGCCTCCTGAGCCACAGTGAAGGGTGGGGGTGCTGGGTCCCATTTGCCCCTCACCTGTCTCCCTCTCTCAGATCAACCTGTTGATCTTCATGCGGATCCTCAAGATGATCCTGGCCAAGCTCCGTGCCAATCAGAAGGGCTACGCAGACTACAAACTTCGGTGAGCTGGGAGGGAATGAGTGGCTCCTCATGAGGCTACACCCTCTCCCCATCCACCTCCACCCCCCTACTCCACCCCACACATCGTTAAAAAACTGCCCCTGGCTGGTCCTCTGCTAGTTGCTGCTGAAGGGGTCTCCTTATCCTGTTTCAGGCTGGCTAAAGCCACGCTCACCCTCATCCCCCTCTTCGGGATCCATGAGGTTGTCTTCATCTTCGCCACTGATGAGCAAACCACGGGTGTCCTGCGCTACTTCAAGGTGTTCTTCACACTCTTTCTCAACTCCTTCCAGGTGAGTTGGGAGTGTGATGTCTCTTTACTCTGCCCTGGAGCAAGAACTGGGGGTTTCCTCTTCCAGCTCACTCTTCCCACAGTGCCCCAGCCTGTAGCTGGCCTTGGGAAGGGAGACAGTGTCTCTTCCACCCCAACCTTCTGTGCTGTCTGTGGCAGGGGGGCAAGGGGACCTCAGCCCCAAAGCCTCTAGCAATATCCTGGGGAGTCTAAGCCCATTCCAACCCCAGAAGATGGGGTGTGGCTGTGGGTCTCACTCCCCTGGTCTCCCCCCAGGGCTTCCTGGTGGCTGTGCTCTACTGCTTCGCCAACAAGGAGGTAGGTGCCTGCTGCAGCTTCCCCTGCCCCACGCTGGGGCTTGGTTGGTGGCTTTACCAGCTCAGGCCAGGGCAAAACCCCTGTTCTTGTTCCTGCCATGACAGGTGAAGTCAGAGATGAAGAAGAAGTGGCAGCTCTGGAAGCTCGACCACCCATCTCTCTGCTGTGCCCAGTGATATGGCAGCTGGCCTCACAGAGGGAGGCTCTCACACAGGGAGGGTGACTGCAGGGAACCATCGCTGCAGCAGCACCCACCTGTGATGGCTTTGCTGGGACCAGCGCCTGAGCTGTGCTGCACCAGAGAGCACTGGAGCTGCTGGAGGGGACATTCGCCCCTCTGCAATGACACAGAAGCCCTTGGCTCTTCCCAGCCATCGCTGCCCCCTCAGAAGAGTCTTTCCTTGCCTAGGCTTGGTGAGCTGTGCAGGGAGATGTGTTTGCTGCTTCCTCCCACTGCTCCAGCCCTACCAGCTGCCTCTGCTGACATCACCAGCTATGCTCATGGGAAAGCCCCTTCCCACCCACCAAACTGGGCTTCTTCAGGAGGGGTCACAGCTGCTGAAGCAGGGGCCCAGCTGTCAGCAGAGCGGAAAGGCAGACACTGCTCGGCCTTGCACCACTGCATCCATCTGCTGCCCCAGCACCCAGATGTACCAACACCTCCTGCTGCTCCCTAGGCCAGGCATTGCCTCGTAAGGGCAACCTCACCAGCACTCTGAGAGCTCCCAGACCACCAGCCCAGCATCACAGTGCAAAGCTCTTCTTCACAGCTAGGTGCTGCTGCACCTTCTCACCACCCTTGTTGCAGGTGTAGAACATCAGCACCCACCTCACTGTTCTCCAGATGCAGGCAGCCCCAGGTTTTATCCTTATGGAGCTCCTTCTGCCAGAAGATCCCCTGAGCCCCTCTTGGCAGCAGGCACAGCCCCTTTCTGAGCCCAGGGACTGTCACATGTATGCTGCACAGAACAGGCAGCAGTAATTCTCCTCTGGCAGAAGGAGACAAAGAGGTATCTGTGGGGAGAGCAAAGGGGTTCCAAGCATCAGCTCACTGGGAGCAGGGCTGGGCCTCACATGTCGCAGCTCCCAAGTTCAGCCCAGCCACCTCTTTGTGGCAGCAGGGTGCCCCACACAGCTCAGGAACAGCTTTGCTGATGAAGGCCTGAGTGTTTGTGGGCCCAGCTGTGCAGCAGCTGGAGTTCCAGATGTTTGCTTTCCAGCAGGGTGCCAAAGGCTGGGCAAGCAGCCTGGTGAATGCCGGGGATCCGGAGCATCCACACCTCTGCCTTTGCTGAACAAGCAGCCAAGGCCATGTGGTTTGCTACTCCCAGACAGCTCATGGCTCTAGTTCTTTACTCCCTCCCTGGGACTGGCTCTGGGGGGTATCTGGGTACCAGCAGCATCCCATCCCACTTGCTTTTACCTTTGGCTGCAAACTGCTGTTCCGCAGCACAACCCCAGGAAGGAGAGGGCAGCACTTGCTCTCCACAATGTGCAGGGGGACAGAGGTTCTCCCTCATCAGCCCCCTTCGCTATGGGCAGTGGGCACCTCTGGCAGACACAGCCTCCCAACAAATCCACCTCGAGCACAGAAAGGGAAGAGGCTGCAGCAGGCTCAGCTGGGTTCAAGGCTGAGTCCCACAGGAGCTTTCCTGGCCCAGTGTAACTGGCTGCGAGTCCATTTTGCACATTAACTCTCTTTTCAGATGTAAATAAAGGTTTATTTTTCAGCAAGCAGAGCACGATGCTTCAGTCTGCTCTGAGGGAGGACACTGGCTGTGAACATGAGGGCACTGATGGGCACTTTCACACACACTCACAGGTACAAGGTATTAAACAGGCTCGCAGAGCCCCAGCTCCATAAAGCACTGTGTCCTCCCTCCTGGTTTAGTGTGGAGCAAAATAAACCCCACGATGGTGATAACTAACAGGAGGGCCCACATCACAGCTCTTGTATTGACAGAGCCATCAAAGCAGACCAGAGAAGCATTCCTCCCAGCCAGGAACCAAATTGCTCTCTGAACTGCCTTCTGCTCCTTGCTGGGCTCTAGCAGCCTCACAACAGTGTATGAGTGCTTTGGGCACTGCTGGAGGAACTGGTGCCAAGGCTGTAAGAGGCCAGGATGGCTGGGGAGGAGAAAGCCACCCCTTCTCATGAGCTGAACTCACTGCCCCTTGGAGCAGCAGTACCAGCGTGCTTTAAAACATCTTGTGGTGGCTTCTGTACAGTTGTCTTGGCTGCCCAGCCCCAGCGATGGGTCAGAAGTGGGCTGAGGTTTAGAGGGGCACAGTCACACCAGTCTCAGCAGAGTGCTGGGCACAGGAGCAATCTCCAACCCAAGTGAAGTATCAGCAGCACAGCTCAGAGCCTAAGTTCACCTCTGAAGTAGTGCAGACAGCTTTTGTCACGCAAGCAGGACCTTCTGAGGGCAGAAGCTGCAGTGTCCAGTGAGGCTGGAAAGAGCCAGGCACACTCCTTGTTACCTGTGATGTGCAGCTCTGGCACTGCCTGTCCACATCAGCCCTATCCGTGAGGATAGGCTGAGGGAACTGGAGTTGTTCAGCCTGAACAAGAGAAGGCTCTGGGGCACCTGACAACAACCTTCCAGTACCTGAAGGGGGCTACAAGAAGGCTGCAGAGGGACTGCTTACAAAGGCCTGGAGGGACAGGACAAGAGGCAATGTTTTCACATTAGAGAAGGGCAGATTGAAATGGGCTGTTAGGAAGAAGTTCTTCAGCTGGAGCGAGGTTGAACACTGGAACAGGTTGCCCAGGGAGGGAGGTGAGGCCCCATCCCTGGAGATCTTCAAGGTGAGGCTGGACAAGGCTCTGGGCACCCTGATCTAGCTGGATGCCCCTGCTCACAGCAGGGGAGTTGGACTGCAGGACTTTTGGAGGTCATTTCCAACCCAGGTCATTCTATGAACCCGGGAAGCACCATGTGTATTCCCATTTGTCCTGAAACGAGGGCCGTGACTCTCTAACCCCAGCTCCCTCCAGGGAAACCCACACACCAGAAAGAGGTTTTCAGTTTTTATTAGGTTACCCAAGTCAGCAAAACACTCTTTTACTCAGATGACTTGCCTTACAGTAGCACCAGACCCTGCTGCTGGCACAGCCACCCTTCTCAGCAGCAAGTACCATTTGCAGCCCTACATTTAAGTAATTGCCTTTGTGAGGAAACCGTCCTACAAAGTAATCCCCTCCCTGATGGCCCCCTTGGGCTACTCCAGCTGCCCTTTTAAGTCTTTACAAGGCTTCTGCAACACCTTTTGTGCGGTGATCTCCTTCACATGCACGCACACGTTTCAATTACCCCTTGTCCCAGGTGCCCCAAATATTAACTTACCCTCTCAAAACCCCCCTTTCTTCCACCCTCTCTCCTGCACAGCCCCCCCAACTCTGCAGGCACTGCTGAACCTGCACTTCCCTTGCTCTCCACACACTCCCAGTCCCCTTCACTTATGCTCCGGGGTTTGTCTCAGTTCTCAGAGTTTTCAAGGATGCTGCTTGAGAACTACCTCCATCTCATCAAAACAACTTCTTCAGGGTGAAACCTCTCAGCCCTGCCCTGCTTGCACCAGGTGCTGACACACATACACTCCGCCACTCACTAGGGATGAAAAAATAAGGCACTGGGTGAAGTTTAAGAGCTAAACAGGAGCAGGAAACAGCACCCGGGGCAGAGCACTCTGCCAAGCACTCACACAGGCTGCTGGCAGAGTGGGCCACAGCTGCCTCAGCACTCCAGTACTGACCCCCAGGCACACAGCTACACTGATTCAGGGGACAATCCAATGAGATGTCACCCTTGCTAGACACAAGACTGGTGACAAGGCCTTCAGTCCAGATTAAAGCTCTTCCCAAAGACTTTAGTCTGGAAATGGAAGGCAGGTGGTAGCCAAGGATCAAAGCTTTGCACTGCAGCTACAGCTGGGCCATGATTTCTTCTGCCCACCTCCCACATGGACAGATGTGTCCCCATTTGTCCTGCCTGCCCTGGCACTTGGCTGCCTGTCACAGCCATAAGCCCTCTGTTCCCTCTCATGTCCTTCCAAGGGAACATCTGCCTCACAACTGCTGTCAGCGCTAGGATCTTGGCACTGACAAACCAGTCAGTCTCCATCATGAAGCACTGACCACAAAAATGAGTTGTTTGGGACTGAATAACAATCACTAACGTCCCCCTGAGGACGAGACTCTGAACTGAACTGGGGTGGGCTGGCTGGAAGCAGAGATCTGGGGTGGCAGCAGAGCAGAGACCAAGGCTCCATGAGCTTAGCTGCAGCTTCACGAGCCAAACTCTTCCTGCCTTGGATCCATTTTTTGTGTCAGTCTGCACAGCACACCAGAAGCCAGTGTGAGAGGCCGTGGGGAGGATGGAATGCAGAGAAGGGTAAGGAATCTATTGCTGATAACTGTCAACTTTTTAACACCATGCGGCCCTGAATGACCAGGGCTGCAGGAAGCTTAAGGCAGATAAAACCTGTGGGCTCAGTGATTCTCCTCTTAACCTCTTGGTATGAAGAATGGTCCTGGAATCCAAACAGTCAGGCCCAAAGAGCTCCTGGGCTGTTGTACTCTGCTGTCCCTTGTTCTCCCAGGTACGTCCTCTGGCAGCCAAGACCTCCTTCCAGGCATGCATCTGCTGCTGCAGCACTCAGAGCTGCGGTGCTGCCAGCACAGCCCTTGCGCTCACTCTCCCAGGCACACTCAGCTTCCGGGTGGAGCAGTCACCCGACGTCAGAACTCCTGCAGCCACCAGGTTAAAACAAAACAAACCCAAGAGGATGGTCACCCTTTCAGAGAGACAGAGACTTGGTGACTAAGGAATCTCCCAAAGGGAAAACCAACCAGAGGACACGTATGGACTGGAGTGCAGCCTCTGCATGTGCTGGACACGTGGCTGTCACTTGCCACAAGGAGCAATGTCCCCCTCTACGCCACAGCCCTCTGTGGTTTCTTTAGCTCTCACTCACCCTCCTGCTTTGTTACGGCTCTAACCAGCTCTGCCCCGAGGCTTGGAGCCTTTGGAGGTTTTGAGTCACAGTCTGCAGAGCTTTTCCTGAGGACAAACCAAAATGAGAAAAAAAAGTCAGTGTCAGCAACAGGCCAGCAAGCAGCAGAGACCAGGTCACAGGCCGCACTGAGCCACTAGCATCCTGCTCCACACGGCCTCCTCTCTGCACAATACAGAGCCCTGAATCCACGAGTGTCTATGCCTGTTGCTGGGGACAGGTTCCTGTCACCAGGACAGGACACAGGCTTTGTGAATCACCCCACAAGCAGCTCAGACCACTGAGCACGAATGATGTGGGGAACACGTGCACTACTCTCCCCTTCTCTCAACCTGGGCCTCAGAGCAGCAAGGCAGAGCACAAGAGTTCCAGTGAGAAGAAATGCAAGAAAACACCAGCACCAGAGCCTAGAGACTTTCCCAAACGAGCAGGGACTGGCAGGACCCCTGATCTACCACTGCAAAAACATCAAAAGCCTACCCAGCACAACAGTCACTTCACACTGCCAGAGTCCCCCCACCTTACCCATTTCTCCCACACACTCCTCCAGGACAGCTGACAGCTCAGGCAGGCTCAGAGACTTCAAGGAGGGTGGCCACCCTTCCAGCACTGCAACAGAGAGGAAGCACACATTTTATCACCCCTGGTATGCTACTCACAGTGCAGCTTAGGAGTTAATCACTCAGTATAGCACAGAGCACCTCTGTAGAGAAGGACCTGGGAGTCCCCGTGGACAAGTTCACCGAGAGCCACAAATGTAGCCTCATGGCCAAGGCCAACAGTATCCTGGGGTGTATGAAGTGGGACCAACAGATCGAAGGAGGTCCTCCTGCCCCTCTACTCTGGTGAGGCTGCATATGGAGCCCTGTGTCCAGTTTTGGGCTCTCCAAGACAAGGAACTACCAAAAAGAGTCCAGCATATGCTATCAAGATCCTGGGCGGATTAGAGCATCTCTCTGCTGAGGAAAGAGAGAGAGACCCAGGGCTGTTGAACCTCGAGAGGACAGAGGGTATCTGGATTAATGCTCAACAAGAAGTAAAGGGTAGGGGTTGGGAGGATGGGGCTGCACTTGGTTCAGTGGTGCCCAAAAGGACCAGCAGGCACCACCTCTGAAGCTCCACCTGAGTATGAGAAGCTTCTTTCCTGTGAGGGTGACAGAGCCCTGGCACAGGCTGCCCAGGGAAGTTATAGAGTCTCCTGCTCTGGAATGATCCCAAATCCAGCTGGATGCCATCCTGACCAACATGATCTGGGTGAACCTGCTCTGGCAAGGGAGTTGGACTAGATGATCAATTGGGAAAAGAACTTCCAACTGGGACAAACTGACTGGCTTCCTGGCAATTCTACCACTTAATAACTTGGTTGGGTTTTGTTGTTGTTTTTTTCCCCCCAATTACTTTGTTGGCTGAGTCACCTACTAAAAGAATCATAAAGAGATTTAAATGTAGTGGACATTTAAAAACACAAAGGTGAAGAGCACATCCTGAGATGCACCACACAGGCAGGAGGGAGAATGTCACCTGCCACTATGTTCATGGTAAGGAGCTGGTGGGCTGAGCCTGCCCAGCTGTGTGCAGTAGTTTACTCCACAGCCTGAACAGCTCAATCCCCCAGACAGGGTCAAGGAACCAGCTGTGGCTTCCAAACCAGCCTTTGCTCTAGTGCACAGTTCAGTAACACACCTGCTGGAATGTGGGAAGAAGCCACAGAGCTGCCACTAGCTACCTGCCATTTTTAGCCACAACCAACCTACCAACTAGACCCCAAAAATCCCCCCATTTCCAGGGCTGCTGAGAAACTCATCTGCATTTAAAACACTCAAAGTGCTCTAAATTTAATGTACAAACTCTTGTTGAAGGAAGGCATCAAGGGTTTTGTTGCTCAGCTTGTCATCCACTTCTAACTTGATCCTTTCAGCAACGAAAGATGAACACATGGCTTGTTGTGGGGTCTCCTGCTGCTCACCCACCCCTCTGCACCCGTCCTGGTAGTTTGATAAACAGTTCCTCACCTGGGCGCTCACCAGGTCGCCTGTTCTGACCGGTTCCCAGCTGCACCTCTGCGTCCAGCACTCTGCTGCCTGCCTGCTCCTGCGTTAGCCGGGAGGACAGCTCTGCCTGACAGGATCTGCCAAACAAGACAAAGCCCATCACAAGTGTGCAGGGACACTTCTCTGAACAGCATGCCAGTTTGTGCGCTCCTACAGCCTGCAAGTACCTGCTTGGGGTGCCGAGGGACCGCATCTAACACCCTGGGTTACAAACTGCTCCTTGTTCCTTCCCAGGAGGAGGAAGACGTGCCCCAGACAAAGCTCAGGGCGCTCTCCACTGTGCCCCAGCTCCACAGCAATCTCTGCCCCTGTCCACAGAGGAGCTGCGGGGGGAGAAGAGAAGGAGGGGGCGCGGTGAGCAGGAGAAAGCCTGAGCCAGGGTCTGTGCCTGGTTTACATGAGAATCAAGCCTGATCCAAGCTTTCTAATGGACAAGTAAAGTTGCTTCAGGACAGGCATCAGGTTAAAGAACTGGGTGCCTCTCATGCTATTTGCATCACACCATCAACTCCAACAGGGTATACCAGGGCCCTTCTACCAGGCAACCTCAAGTCTTCAGCTGGGGAGTGAGGAAGATGAATCCTGTGCTCCAGCAGTTAGAATTACCACTTGGCTGTCCTTCTGGAAGCCAATACCAGTTCAGCCTGGCTTGGTAGTGACCAGACAGCAGTCCCTGCTGGGATACGACACATCTGTTCTGTCCACAGCCAGAACAGGGCCCAAACAGGAGTGCAACCAGGTGAGAAGAGCACCAAAGAGGTAATAAAAGGTGTATTAGGAGGTGGGGGAAGAGAACACTCAAAAGGAGGAGTTGCTAGATGTCAGGAATTGCAATATAAGAAGTATTCATCACCAGCCAGGACAAGACATTACAAGTCCTCTGACATGGGGTGGAAATTAGAATCTGCATTCACCCAATCACCAAGTTAAACACTGTCTCACATAAGCACAAAGCATTTAGCATTTTTATTCCTTCTGGTTGAAAGAAGAGTACTCATCTCTGAAAGTCAGAGCATTTGCAGCTCATGCATTTGACTAAGACTGCATACGCTCATATGGCTGCAGCTTTTCACTACAGAAAGTCAGGCAGGATCCAAAAGGGGTTCTGATGTCTGGGAAGCCTTCCTGGCTTACCCTATACACCACCTGCAGGACTGCAGTAGCACCTCTGATCTCTATACAGTCCAAATCCCACTTTCCAGTAGCTCCAGGTCATGTGAATGACTTACTTGATCTGCTCCAACAGCACTCCAGCGTCCTTGGTGATGGCCTGAGCCTCTCTGAGCTGGCACTGGATGGTGTTCCAGGTCTCATCTCGCTCCATCAAACAGCTCTCAGCAACTGCACGCAGCTTCTGCTCCTGGCACACCTGGCCCTTCATCACCTCCACCTCTTCACACCTCTACAGCAGAGCAGAAAGGAGCATCAGGCTGGGGGTTCTGCACCTACCCTGATGCACCTCTGCTATTCTAATGGTTTTGGCAGCCAGGGGTTTCCTGCAAAAACTGCACCCAATTCAGTAGGAAAGGAAGTTGGTTAAGGCTTGTACACTGAATGCAGTTTTCACACAAAGACCAGCCCCAAGTTACAATCCCCCTTCCTGCCTATTTACACAGATATTCTGTAGGCCTAACTTCCCAAAGCAACAGAAGCCTGTTCACTAGCAGCTGCACAACGTCACCACAGAGACAACACTACTGGAAAACAGCAGGTTTTCAATCCCTCTCACTTGCCCTTTTAGCTCTGAGGTAGATGGGGAACAGCAACATAAAAGGCTTCATGAGCACAGAGGGTTCAGGATAAGGAGTGGGTAAGCTGCACTTACAGTGTTACCCAATCTACTGGACAGCAACCAGTCATGGCTTCTCCTTTACCCCAGGCATTAGAGGCACAAGACAGAAATGCACCCTGACCACTCACTGCAGTGTGACAAGGCACAGAGGGGTCAGCTCCTGGTGGACTTCTTACCTTGTGCAGCTGAATAGCCAGTTCCTGCATCTCAGCCTCCAGCCGATCAGCATAGGCCAGCTCCAGGGCATCGCTGGGTGGCCGAGCGTTGCTGTGCCAGCGGGCGATGGCAGACGTCATCTTCCGCTTCGGTCCAAACAGACTGGCAAGAGAAGAGCAAACTGTCAGGGATCACATACTGCACCATCTGTCCCTGGGCCCAAGGGGATGCCACAGGAACCTCATGATGTCTCCTGGTTCCTTCAGGACACCTCCAAAGCCAGAAGCCTGTTATAGTCAAGGAATAGGGACACCAAACTTGTATGGGAGACAGCCAGAACCCAAAAGCACTCACTCACTGAACAACCCTGCCCAGGCTGTGTGCATGGTTTGTAAGGGGAAAGAGAGCTACACAGCACTCACGTGATGCCTATTTCTTTCAGATCACTCTCGGTGAGGGTCAGGAAGATCCGAAGGTCAACATCTTGCTCCTCAAACACTTGCAAATACTTCAGGCATCCAATCTGCTCAAGGAATGTTGCCAGGTCCTGCAGGCCATCCAGAACAAACTTATTTATATACAACAATAGCATCACCAGTCCCCTAAATCCTAATCATCTGTCTCCTCATGTTGCTGTTAGGGCCTTCCCGGGTTCTACCAGCAACGAGGATATTCCTGGTCATCTGCCCTTCTGCACAGTCACAGCCTGTCTGCTGCAGCCATGGCCTCTTGTGGCAGATGCAGAGAAGACAGACACACCAACCTCTAGCCTACTCCACCCCACAGCCACGGTTTGTGGCACCCTCAGGCCCAGTCTAGAACACCCCTCCCAAGCTACAGCAACACCAAAGGAAACACTAGAAACTGCCGTTTCACAAGCATTTAAGTTTGGGCAGAGGTTTGGAGTGAAAGAGGTGGCATTTCCCCTTTCATGTGAGAAGGCCAAAGAACCTCCCATGGTGAATACAGTGCACGCTGCACTACTTCAGAGAGAACCTTGTGTGCAGTTACCTGGGGCCCTGTGTAGGCAGGGGGCTCAGGAAGGAGTAAGTGCTGACCAGAGCCCCCAGCTTTCCCTGGGCAGTGGGTCCACTGGCTGTCACTGTTGCTGTAGCGGTTCTTGACCTTAAAGCTCTTGGCCTGTTTCCGACTAGGGGGACTGTCTGCGTGGTCTGAATCCTGGAAACAGAACATCGATCCACAGAATATGGAAAAGGTCACGGATGATCATGCAAAGGTGTCAGGATCACTAGCTAACGAGCAGAGACTTCAACACCCAGCTCTAAATCCAGGCAGCACCCCACAAACACAGGCAAAGCCTAACAGAGCCCTTATTAGGAAGGGCTGAGTCAAGTCGCTCCCATGGTGGCAGCCTGGTACCATGGGATGGCATGCTGCTCCTGCAATCCTAGCCAGGCAGCAACCAGCCAGAGCAGTTCTGCAGCCTCGAGTCAACGCAATGCCCCAAGATTCTACCTGTGAGAAGCTCAAGATACAGAGGATGTTTGCTCATACCTAGTTGTATCACAGCCCCAGAGCTGCACTTTGAACCACAGAGTAACCCCCAACTCCTTCTCTGTTCTGTGCTTCAGAAGTGCCAACACAGTGCTGCTGTGCTCCTCTAAATCTTACTGCAACACCTGTTACCTCATCCAGCTCAAGGACTCACCCAGCATTAACAAATCAGTGTCACAGAATCATTTCGGCTGGAAAAAACCCTCTAAGACCATCAAGTCCAACCATTCACCTGACTCTGCCAAGGCCACTGCTAAACCCTGTTCTTAAAGTCTACACCTCCATGACTGTGAAACGCATCCAGGGACTGTGATTCAACCCCCTCCCTGGGAAGCGTGTTCCAAGGCCTGATGGCCCTTTCCAGGAAG
This sequence comes from Rhinopomastus cyanomelas, assembly GCA_013400115.1. Taxonomy (NCBI): domain Eukaryota; kingdom Metazoa; phylum Chordata; class Aves; order Bucerotiformes; family Rhinopomastidae; genus Rhinopomastus; species Rhinopomastus cyanomelas. Next base: position 547,141 of record VXBP01003133.1, read on the forward strand.
GAGTTTTTTTCCTAATGTCCAACCTAAACTTCCCCTGGAGCAGCTTGAGGCCAGTTCCTCTGGTCCTGTCACTTGTTCCTTAGGAGAAAAGAACGATCCCCACCTCTTTGCACGCTCCTGCCAGGCAGCTGCAGACAGCAATAAGGTCTCCCCTCAGCCTCCTCCTCCCCAGACTAACCAGACCCAGCTCCTTCAGTTGTTCCTCACAAGGTTTGTTCTTCAGACCCTTTCCCAACCTTGTTGCCCTTTGCTGGACCTGCTCCAGCACCTCAATGTCCTTCTTGTACTGAGGTGCCCAAAACTGAACCCAGCTCTTGAGATGAGGCCTCACCAGAGCCCAGTACAGGGGGACAATCACTCCCCTACTCCTGCTGGCCACAGTAGTGTTGATCCCAGCCAGAATGCCAAGTCATGTCCCTTCTTGACCCACCTCTACCTAGAAGACTGCCAAGAGCTTAGAAGCTGGAAAGAACATAAATTACTGACTCGCCATCAACATGTTGTTACTGTGTTCTGTAAAGCTGTGTTACAGTGACTGTGTTCTGAAAGCTGGCTACTAGCCAGAGATCAAACAAGCCAATCATCCATCATTCCATATGGAAAATGATTTTCTCCTTGCTGTAACACTACATTTGCTCACGCAGGCTGGCACTACAGCCCCCTGCAGAGGCAACACAGCAGGCTGTGCAAGGGTGACAGCACTGACCGAGCTGAAGGCAGAGAAAGGGAAACTGGAAACCCCACCTCATTGCTTTCCAAGGAGCCTTCACTGCTAACCCCCGGGGCTTTGGTCAGGCATTCACTGCTGCTGCTGCTGCTCCTGAAGGTTCCCAAGTTGTTGGTGAAGAACGCACTGTCCTCTAGAAAGGAACAGTAAAAAAGTAGTTTGAGGTTCAGCTTCCTTACAGTCAGTGCTGGTTTTGCTGTGCAATTACCACCAAAATCTCTGGAGTTGTAAAGAAAGGAGAGAACCAGAGGAAGGTTTCATACTCAGCACTCATGACACAAGGGGACTCAGAGATGGAAATATGCAAGACCCCAGGCACTAATCTCTCTCAAAATCTCTTTAGTGCCTCAGAAAACAGGAAGGCTGAGAGCGTGCATTTCTGTGAGGCCCTTTGCTATGGAGTGGGAAAGTGGATTATTACCACCAAGCCTGCATTCCCAGTAGTACAGTGCAGGAAAGACCTTTCCCTGAGAGGAATCACATCACCCTTTACTAAGGTAGGAACTGCCCATGGATCCTTTGTGCTGCTGCACAGATTCACAGAATAGAGGCTGAAGGTGTCTGGAGGTTACCTTGTTCACACCCCTACTCAAGCAGGGTCACCTACAATAGATTCCCCAATAGGAACAGCTCCAAGGATGGAATCTCTGACATCCTGTTCTGGTGTGCAGCCACCCTTGACCCATAAAATACCAAAATCCAACCAACCAAACCAAAACTACTAGATTTCCTTATGTCCAAAGGTAGGCTTCTATCAGTTTGTGCCCACTGCCTCTTGTCCTGTCACTGGATGCCAGTGAAAACATCCTTGCTCCTTCTTTGCACCTTCCCTTCAGACAAGGCCCTCACTGAACTTTTTGTGGCAAAGGCTAAACCACACCAACCATCAGCCATTCCTCACAAGGAATATTTCAATCTTCAACACCTTAATGAAAAAGGAGCACACAAGCCTGGCTGGTCTCACATCCAGGTGGGCACTGCAAGCCAGAGTATTTTCCCAGACAGTGACTCACCCCTGCTGCTGCTGCTCTCCACATCCTGGTCATTAATTGGAGAGGTAACATCCCGGTTCCGGATATCACCTGCTTCACAGATGCCATCATCACTGAAGGTAACATAGCCCTGGGGAGGGACCTGCTCTGTGTGCAAGAGGAATGGAGAACAAGCAAGTTGCCACAGAGGCTCCAGCAGAGAAAAGCAGCCATGTAGGGATTTGAAAATAACCAAAAGAACAGACTAGCTTCTCAGCTAGCAGGTTTCATTCTACACAGCACAGAGAACCCCCAGAAATGCATATGCCTACAGCTGCTCTCACGAGCACATGTCAGCTACACTTGATAGAGATGGTTGCACTAATAGAGTCAGAAGAAACAGCCTCCTAGTAGAGGCACCTTGAAGAGTTGCTTTCAGCATTTCCTCTCTTCATACCCAAATGATTCCATGTAAGGGAGCAGCGTGTCAGCTGTGTTTCATGCCCAGCCAAGCACACTCTGTAAAACCAATCCTTCTCCTCTGTGCTGAGACACTGGTGGCACCTTGCTAGGATTTAAGCGGCTGGCAGTGTCATTTCAATAGAGCCACTGCCTGTGGGATCTGTGTGCAGAGAATTAAGCAAACTGTGAATGTCCTTCTTAAGTCCTTGATTATTCTAGATAGCTTGACAATCAGCCTGAGAAACACCTATGGCTACAACATGCACAGGGTGACAAAACTGATGGGTCTAGAAGCAGTAAGTTCATTTCCATGATCAATGAGTTTTGGCCTGTTTGACCACCAGCTTGTTGAGGGTTCTCAAACATTTGAGCCTACCTCAAAAAGGAAAGGTGGGTTGTTCTGCAGAGTCAGAGGAACAATAACTGAGGTCAGAGCAGTGTTTGCTCCATAGGCATGTTCTGCTCACCCCTATGCATCCCTGACAAAAAGCGTTCTAGAGGTTTCCTTTTTAAACCAAGTTTACTGTCTTACTGTACAGACCACACATGAATCTCAGAGAGAAAGAACAGTTGGCAAAGAAATAGCTGTAATACGTTTGAGCCTGCAAACAACTCAATCAGGCTTCTAACTCTTCTCACCATAGCGAGACTGCTTCTTTCCCCCGATTCCAACTGCTGTTATCTTGGCCAAAGCCTGGGGCCCATCATGGATGCTGGGACCTTTAGTCCTTCGAGCAGGTCTCTGTCTCTGGGGAGCAGAACATGATTCATCTGAGGAACTCAGCTCTTCATATTTCCCTGTAGCACAAAGACACAGCTTGTGAGCAGCACTGGAATTCATTCACCTACTTTATTTGCTCTACGTGCAGTGGAAAGAAAAAATGAAATGTTAAAAGAGGGAGGATGAAACAGTTTAACAGTTTTATCTTGAAATGTTTTAGCTTGTTCATTTTGCCATTACCTGGACCCCTGCAGAAGACCTTAGGCACAGGGGCTGCATGCAAGTCTATCAGCCCCACAATCTTTGTATGGCCATACTTCATGGCCAGTGTCCGTGCTGTAGCTCCAGTGTTCTCTCTGACATCTGCCTTCACTCCCTGTAAGAAAGAAAAGCAGGTTTAAAATGTGAATCTACAGAAATGCAGAGAAGCCAAAGAATTGGTTACAAATTAGAGAAAGGCAGATTGAAATGGGCTGTTAGGAAGAAGTTCTTTAGCAGGAGTGGGACTGAACACCAGAACAGGTTGTCCAAGGAGATGAGGCCCCATCCCTGGAGATCTTCAAGGTGAGGCTGGACAAGGCTCTAGGACAGCCTGATCTAGTTGAGACTGTCCCTGCTCACTGCAGGAGGGTTCGACTGGATGACCTTTGGGGGTACCTTGCAGCCCGGGTCATTCTATGATAATTGTCTCCATCAGAAATACAGCCTCAGCCTTGTTAGACAGCTCAAGCTCCATTTCTAGTTGTGACTGCCTCACCAGTCCCCAAAAGCCTACAAAGCAGCCCATGTAGATGGCTCTTTTGCACAGCCATGGGGAACCTGCTTGTTTCATCTGAAAGTCATTTTGAATTGCTGACTCCATCTGGCAGTGAGCTGGACCAGTTAAATGGGATATTGAAACAAAATGTGTCCACTATTAAGAGACAGGCATCAAGGACTAATCCTAACGCTGTATAAAGTCTGGTGTCAGACTCGTGGTTCTTCCTCTGAAGGTTGTATCACATGTTCAGCTTTACAAAGACCTGCCCAGAACACTTACGTGATTGAGAAGGTATTGAACAATGATCTCATGGCCAGAAGCAGCTGCCTCCATCAGAGGGGTATATCCATACACTGGCTCTCTAGAGAGAACAAACACACACAAGGACTAGGATAATCACAGCTGAAATCTGCCACAGACTTTGTCACACTGTAACAGGGCATCTCCAGCCTCTGCCATGAACGGGCTCTTCTACCACACTCTGGTCTATCTCAGAAACACTCCCAGTGGAGATTCAGTGTCACTCTATTGGCTGCAGAGCAAACAGATCATAGAATCATTAGGGATTGGATCACTCCTCCAGCTGCAGATCTGCCTTTTGGTGGCAAAAATCACACTTGCAGAAGCTAGCAAATCAAGACCCTCTTCTTGACCTCAGGCAATTCACTGTGTGTAGATGCAGAGGCAGTTCCCAAGGCATGGGAATGCACTGCACAATTCAGAACAAACTGAACTCCAAGTACACAGAAAATTCAATAAAGGCTTGTAAAGTACATTGCAGTTCAGAGGCACCTGTGTGCTTTCAGAGTTTAACCCATAATTAAACAAGCAGTAAATCTAACTTCTCTTTATCTTAAATAAAGCAACAACATGAGCAGACCTCTGTTAGTTTGCAGGTCACCTGTCCTCATACTGGAGTGTGCCCTTCCTTCTGAAGGCACAGGAGGGAAGACAGAAGTAGTGTCAAGTGTGTTCTAATGTCAACCACTGCTTTCATACCTGAAGTGACACCCCTGAGAAACAAAATAACATGATCTTCCTTACTTGCAGTTGGCATTTGCCCCATTGTCCAGTAAGAACTTGACCATCTGCTGATGTCCAGCACTAGTGCAGTGAAACAAGGCAGTCCAACCATGAATATCCTTCATTTCCAACTCTGCACCTTGCTTCAAGAGAACAGAGAATGGTCTTGACTGCACTGCAATACCAAGAGTTTAAATCCCCATCACAAAGCTGAACTTGTAACACAAAGTGCAACTGGAGGAGAAATCCACCCAGTACATTTACACCCTGTGCTGTGGCGTTACCCACTTATTCTGGGATACAAACCTGCAGAAGGAAGTAGGCAACACTTTCATTGCCACAGCTGGAGGCCAGCATGAGTGGTGTCTGCCCTTCAGGTGTTGGGATGTTCACATTCACTCCTGCTTCCAGCAGCAGGTGCACAATGGTGTCGTGGCCGATGTAGGACGCGTACATCAGGGGAGTCCAGCCACCACAGTTCCTCTTATCCAAGTCCACATCTCCACTGAATGACAAAAGATTTCAGCTCAGCTAATGTCCTCTTGCTATGGTTACTGTACTGAAAGAAAGCTGAAAACAGTGAAACTTGGGAACTCCTACCAGTTAAAACACAACTTCTACCACATCACTAAGGGGAACAGTTTTACCAGCAGACACCCCCTGGAAACTTTGTGCGTGAGAACCTTTTGGAAGCTGCAGCCAGTGAAAACCACAACTGGCAGCAAGACCTGTGCCCCTCCCAGCCCCTCCTTACCGCTGAATGCACTCCTGCACCACTTCATACTGGCCGACGGAGGAAGCCGTATGCAAGTCCAGGGGAACATCCAGCTCTTCCTGACGGATCATCTGACCCATCCCATGCCACATGGAAAGGCTGCAGCTCAGCAGCTCCGACTCACTGGCTTCATCACTCAGCTCTGACATCCTGTCCTGAGTAACCAAACCAAAGCAGAACCTTTAGCTGCTGATGTCCACCTTCTACAGAATGTGGCATCACTTGCTGACACTGCAGCTCTGAGGTGCTGAGGACTTGGAAGGTGAGAGCTGTTCAGACAAAGCACTTCAAATTCCTACCTCAACTGCTTCAGGCTAAGGAGGGTGTCAATTCCTCAACTGGCTGAGGAGCTTTTGCTGGACAGTCCTTTTCACTGCAGCAGGCTCTGGGATTTGAATACACTGAAACATAAAAGCAAATAATGCTACAAAACCGCCAAATCCCATTTTAAGACTTCAGAAGCACTAGTTTTATTTCTTCCCCCTCCAATCAAAATGCACCTAAAGCAGCTTTGGATCCCGTGTTCCAGAGAAGCCTGAAAGGCCTATGTCACTGCTGGTGGCAAGCTTAGGGTTACACAAAAGGACACCATTCTTGGCTTGCCTGTTTCAAAATTCAGAGGGAATTAAGAATTCATGGCTCAGACATTTCTGCTCTTTCTCCATCTGTCTTGTTACAGGATGGCTCTGCTTAAATGAAGACATGATCATTACTGATGACAGCTCTAAAAAGTACTTAACATCACCTGAATAAGGCACACAATTAATTATCATCTCAGCAGCAGCCCAGGCCTGTCTGTGACTCTTGGAAATCGCAGACTCACTCTGAGCAGGAGTGCACCTGCCCGTTTCTTATGCCAGTATGTCCACTGCCTGCAGACAGTAACTTAATTACCAAGACAGCAGCTTCTTGACTGTCTGAAAGTTTATTTCCCATCCCTAGCCTCGGGGAACACTTGCCTCTCACAGGAGAGTGCTCTCATTTGGCAGTTCATAAAAAGCTGTTCTCACAGCTGCATCTATCATCCAAGGTCTTCAGATGCAGCTTGAGGCTACATCTGAGTCAATCCAATGGGAAGTACAGAATGTCTCGGGTTTGCCTACACACACTATGTTGGGCAGCTAAGCCCATGGCAAGAATTTTTCATCTTCCTGATAATTTCTTGGCAGTTTAATTCCTCAAACCAATTCATTTTGGGGTCACACAATTGCCAAATTTGGCGCTGAAGAACAAACAAGCAGGAACACACTTTCAGCAGCAGTCGCTTTAAGGCTGCTTCAACTGTAACATACATTGGATCTTAGAAAGAAGTTCTTTACTGAGAGAGTGGTTGGGCACTGGAACAGGCTGCCAAGGGAGGGGTGGTGGAGACATTATCATTGGAGGTGTTTAAAAAACAAGCAGCTAGAGCATTTGAGGCCGTGGTCTAGGGGTTAGGGAGATGTTGGGATGAGGGCTGGATTTGATGACCCTAGAGGTCCTTTCCACCATGATGATTTTATGATTTCAGAACCCTACTTGTGTTTCCTATGGAACTGAGAGTCTGTTTTGCAAGCATCAGCCCCTTTGCTATTACAAGCCTGAGAACCTACAAGCAAAAGACCTTTAATTCCTACCACCTCACTCATCTGGATCCTTTCTCCTTGCTTTTTACCACTCCTTCTCCTTCAGTTTAAGGCTACAAAAGCACTATCCACATTACCTAATCAGCATGACATGATCATACAAGAGACCTTCCACAAGATATCTGCAATTTGAATTACACTGGCAATGTACGCAGGGCAGAACACCTCATGGTCACAATACAGGAAAACAAAAATGCATTGAAATAGATCATAAAGAGGAAAAGTAGGAGAGTTTCTCACTGGAGCACATTAAAGCTGCTCAGGAAGGCAGAAAGGCTTGTTCACACTTAAAGGACGCAAAATACAGGACAGTTTCTAGAAGCATAATCAGATGAAAGTGAAGCTCACTGATCTCTGTGTTAGATGGGCACACTAACTACATATAACACAGATGCCTGGCAGAATTAACCTCACATCAAGTATGAGTTACCAAAAGAGCTTTGGTGAGCTGATCCAGTCAGTCCAGGAGGCTTCTCCAGTGCATTGGTGACAACTTCCTGATGCAAACGGTTGAAGAGCCCACTAGGAGAGGAGCGCTCCTGGATCTTGTACTCACCAACAAGGAGGGTCTGGCTGAAGGAGTGAAGGTTGAGGGCAGCCTTGGTTGCAGTGACCATGAGATGGTAGAGTTCAGGATCTCATGCGGCAGGAACAGAATCCCTAGCAGAATCACAAGCCTGGACTTCAGTAGAGCAAATTTTGGCCTTTTCAAGCAATTGCTAGGGGAAGTCCCAAGAGACAGGGTATTGGGAGGTAAAGGGACCCAGAATAGGTGGTTAACATTCCAAGACCACTTCCCTGAAGCCCAAGATCAGAGCATTCCAACAGGTAGGAAGACAGGAAAGGGAGCCTGAAGACCTGTGTGGTTAAACAGGGAGCTGCTGGGCAAACTTGGAGGAAGAAGAAAGGTCATGGAAAGCAGGGATGGCCACTTGGGATAATTATAAGGCTCTAGTGAGAGAATGTAGGGAAATAACTAGGAAAGCCAAGACCTCCTTGGAATTAAGCCTTGCAAGAGAGGACAAGGGCAACAGAAAAGGCTTCTTCAAATACACTGCAGGTAAAACTAAACCTAGAGGCAATGTAGGCCCCCTGCTGAATGAGGTGAGTGTCCTGGAGACAAAGGATACAGAGTAAGCAGAGATACTGAACACTGTCTTTGCCTCTATCTACACTTCTGGGGGCTGTCCCAATACCAAGCCCCAGACCTCTGAGGCTCCAGGGGAAGTTGAGACAAAAGAGGAGTTTGTCCTGCTTGATGAGGACTGGGTTAGGGATCAATAGAGCAAACTGGATGGACATAAATCCATGGGCCCTGGTGAGATGCACTGCCTGCAAGTGCTATGAGAGACTGCAGAAATCATTACCCCATCATCTTTGCTAAGTCATGGGAATCAGGAGAGGTGCCTAGGGACTGGAGGATAGCAAATGTCACTCCAATCTTCAAAGAAGGTAAGAGGAAGGACCCAAGTAACTATAGACCAGTCAGCCTCACCTCTATCCCAGGAAAGATAATGGAGCAATTTAACCTTGATGCTGTCTCTAGGCACAGCAANATGCTGTCTCTAAGCACAGCAAGGACAGGAGGGTTGTTAGGGACAGTCAGCATGGCTTCACCAAAGGGAAGTCATGCTTGACCAACTTGACAGCCTTTTATGTGACCATCACCAGGTGGACAGATGGTGGCAAAGGAGTGGATGTGGTCTATCTTGACTTCAGCAAAGCATGTGAGACAGTCTCACACAGCATCCTTGCGGCCAAACTGAGGCAGTGTGGTCTGGACGACAGGGTAGTGAGGTGGATCAGGAGCTGGCTGCAGGTTAGAAGCCAGAGAGTAAATGGGACAGAGTCTAGTGGAGGCATGTTTCTAGTAGAGTCCCCCAAGTGTCAGTACTGGGACCAGTACTATTCAATCTATTCATCACTGACTTGAATGAGGGATTCGAGTGCACTGTCAGCAAGTTTGCTGATGTTGCCAACACCCCAGCAGGCTGTGCTGCCATTCAGTAGAACCTGGACAGGCTGGAGAGCCAGACAGGGAGAAAATGAACGAAACGTAACAAGGGCAATTGTAGAGTCTTGCATCTGGGCAAGAACAACCCCAGGCACCAGTATAAATTGGGGACTGGCCTGTTGGAGAGCAATGTAGGACAAAGGGACCTGGGGGTCCTGGTGGACAGCAAGATGACCATGAGCCAGCAATGTGCCCTTGTGGCCAAGAAAGCCAACTGCATTGTGGAGGGGATCAGAAGTGGGGTGGTAGCAGATCAAGAGAGGTTCTCCTTCCCTGCTACTCTGTCCTGGTGAGACCAGATCTGGACTGCCGTATCCAGTTCTGAGTCCCTCAGTTCAAGGACACACAATGCTTGAGAGAGTCCAGCACAGAGCCACGAAGATGATGGAGTGGAACAGTTCTCTGATGAGGAAAGGCTGAGGGAGCTGGGTCTCTTTAGCTTGGAGAAAAGGAGACTGAGGGGTGACCTCATTAATGTTGATCAATACGTGAAGGGCGGGTATCAGGAGGACAGAGCCAGTCTTTTCTCAGTGCCATCTAATGATAGGACAAGGGGCAATAAGCGTATGTGGAACCTCCTATGTTCCAGCGTAAGTGTGAGAAGGAACTCCTCCCCAGTAAGGGTGACGAACCACTGGAATGGGCTGCCCAGAGGGGTTGTGGAGTCTCCTTCTCTGGAGATGTTTAAAACCCACCTGGACATATTCCTGTGTGGCTTGGTCTCGGTGATCCTGCTGTGGCAGGCCGACTAGGCTAGATGATCTTCCAAGTTTCCTTCCAATCTCTAATGTTGTGTGATTCTGTGACAAAGGTTTTGTCTGACTTCAGAACATTCTGGACTCTCAGTCCTGCCTGTGCAATGCCTTTGATTCTTTTCACTGCTCTGAGGTTCCAACCCCACCTGCCCTAGAGGCTGATATCAGCTGTGCAAGCACCAGAAAAAACAGTACAGCTCAAAGGAATCTAGAGGAGAGCAGTACAAGTGATCAGAGCTCTAACGTCAAAACGAAAAGACTGAATGAAATTAAATCAGAGTTGTCTGGCCTGAAGAGGAGATGCCTAGAGGGGACACACAATCACAGCCTTCAAACACATAAGTGGTTCTGCAGAGAGAACGACAGAATTAATCTGCTCTTTGTGATCACGGTGAGTATGACAGGACCTAACAGGCTTATGTTACAGCATGGAAAACCTTCCTTAAACACCACAAAAGTCCTTGCAAAAGTAAAGACAAGAATATTACATTAGAGTAGCAGGAGATATTCAGTTTCTAAGCCAGAGAAAGCCCTCCTGAACATTTACACGCTGTTCTTCTGCTTTGGAACGCAGCAATAAAGTTAACATCTACTAGAGACCTTCCTCAGCCCTGAGAGGCTGCTGTTATTATTATAACATTTGCTACAACTCAACCTAGCTATTTACCAGGATCAGAACTCTACAGTGCTGAGATTCAGAGCATGCAGCAAAAACCACACTGTCCCGGACTCAAGAGTCTGGGTCTGAGCAGATGACAAAAAGAGAAGGCCTCCATACCATTAAAGCTTAGTGTGAAAACTGCAGCCAAAAGCACCTTTTTAGAGGACAAGCCTAACAACCCCATGACAGTTGACAGAAGAGTGTCAGAAGAGGCACAGAAAATAAATGGGAGTTGACCTGAAAAACACAAGGACAGGCAGTCCTCAACACAGAACAAATCCACTACAGCTCATTAACCACCTCTCAGCAGGCACCGTTAAGCTGCATGGGGTCTGTTAAATTCTCTTCCACAGGTAACATTCACATATGTCCTTCTGTCCCAAAACACACACATGGCAGCACAAGTTTCCAAGTCAGCCAGCAAGCTGACAATCAGCTTCACCTCTGCTAAATTCAGCAACAATCTATTGTGGAAATAAAAGCCTTGCAATGTCCTTGTAGGTATACAGCTCCATTACAAGTACTCCCAGAGCCTGAACATCTCACCACTACTGCCTGTGACCTGACCAGAGATGGGCACAGACACGCTAGAGGTGTAGGAACCACAGCAGAGTTCACAGGACAGTGGGCAGTGCGAGAGATTCCTGCAGCAGAGGACCCCGTTCAACCATACACCCCTGCTAGAAAGACCCCCGAGCTCCTAAACTGTCCCATACGTTTGGCAGCCCCAAGCACGTTAAAGCACACTACCGGCTTCCCAAAGGACAACATCAAAGGCATAAAAGCGCTTCACAGCCGCCTCTGGGCGCGCAGTGCCCAGGGCAGGGGCTGCCAGGGCCCGGCACTGCAGGGCACCAGACACCGCATCCCTTGCGCTCGGTGCTGAGAGGCTCCAGATACTGTCAGATCAGCGACCTCGGCTAAAGCTGCCGAAGCCGCAATTACGCGGCTGCTGCCACAACTCTTAGAGCAACGCAGGCTCCAGGCCGCCTCACGAGGCCGCCTCACCAGGCCGCGGCTGCCCCGGGACCCCCTCAGGAACGCGGCTCGGCCCCCACACCTATGGGCCGGGCACTGTGAGCCTCAGCTCGCGGGCTGGGACCGCTGCAGCCTCTAGCACTACAAGACCAGCGACCGCCCGGGCAACTGCACTCAGTCCGGCACTCGCTGCAGGAACCGAGAACAGCCCCGCCGCCCCTCACCTACAGTTCCCGGAGCTCCGCACCGGAAGCCGCTCCGCCGCGCAAGGAATGCCGGGATGGCGCGAGCCCCACACTACAGAGCCCGAAAGACCCCGCGGCGGAAAGGGCGGCAAATACACTCGCCCAGCGTATAGCGGCGGGGCTAAGAGTAGCCAATGGGCTACGCGCTCCGCGGAGGGCGGAGCCGGGCTAGTGGCTGAGGTGGAGGTTGGGGGCGAGGTGAGAGCTCTGCAGCGGTGGGGCTGGGCGGTGTAACCTCGCCGGCCCCTCTCGTTGATTCACTGCAGGCCCCAGGCCCGGAGGCCCCGGGTGGGTGCGAGGAGGGCTCGTGGCGGCCTCTGTCCATATTGCCAAGGCGATCGGGGGCTGGGCGCGTGCGCGCTGCGCCGCCATTTTATTGGTGGAGAAGGGGCGGTTCTCAGCGTCTTACTTAGGGCCTCCGTTTCTCGTTCGGGTCGTTGCGGTGTGACAGGAGCACAGGGCGGGGTCTGGCTACTTCTGGGCCCCTCCGTCTGTGGAGACTGCCCTACGCGAGATGTTGGTTCCTGCTGTCACCTGCATCTCTCGTATTCTCCCTTGGTCCCGTTGGGGGTACCGAGGTGGACGGGCAGGAGATGATGGCCTGGGCACAGGGAGATGTTCAGCATAGCATCCTTGCATTGTCCCGAGCTCTCCAGAACACCCCTGGGGTGTCGCAGCTGTTTAACACGCCTGCACTGTGTTCCAAACAGAGCTCCCGTGAAGATCTGGCTGAGGGACTGATAAGTCGTGTCCAGTGACATCCTTAACCTTGGGAGGCTGAGCTTGGAGTTGGCAGAGGGAACTGTGGTGGGCAGTTTGGGTTTATGCCCGTTGACATACAGAAAGGACCCAACAACTCTATTTATTTGAAGAGGTAATTTATTTGCTAGCGGGTGCACAGGGGCTAGCGCTACCACAAACGTGCACACAGCTGGCCATAAAATAATACATATTCATTAGATATTCCAACACACCTATACATATGCATCTCCTGTCCCTACTTCCTGTGTTAATTAAGTCTCTTCCTTCTTGTGCTTGCACAGTTTCTTTTGGTTGTCATTTTCTGAGGGTCGTGACCTCATCTTGAGATGAAGTAAGAGTCTTCCTAAGGGTTTGACTTTTTCAGCCCATCACTCTGTGCATGCCCTGTTGTTTGCTGTCACCAGTCCAAACTGTATAGCTGGTCCCTGCCAACATTTTAGCAATCAAGTTTCTTCTTTGACAGGGTGCACCTAGCCTTCCATATTTCTACACAATACTGGTTGCTAAGCTTTATGATTTTTAACAATAATAGGTAGTTACTACGTAATCTAAGCTAAGGGTCACTCCAACACCATAGGGCTCTTCCTGCCCACAGTAACCTCTGCTTAGTGGCTGAGCTTGGTCCTTCAGCCCTGGGAATTTCCATCCTCTTCACCTGAATCACATCCAGGGGTTGTTTCACAGGACCAAAGCTGTGCAATTTTCTTATGAGCACTTTGCAAGGTGTAAACTTGCTGACTTGCTGGAGCAAGAGATGAGTTTTACTTCTTCAGACGAGAATGTGGTCAGGCCATGCCAGTGCAAGTGATGCTGATGATGTAATCCTATGCACAGTTCTTAAATACTGAACAACCTACAGTCACAAACCCTGTCCCACCAAACAGAAATGATTTACTCTCCCCTTTGATTCCCCATGAATCATACTACAAAACTGTAGCGTGAAATTTAAAGACTGGAGGTTTTTGGTGAGGATTAATCCTCTAGTTTGTTGGTACAGCAGCAGTCCCTACAGCATTGTCGTGAAACCTTGTGTACATCAAGGAACACAGGAGGGAAGAGTCCGTTTTATAAACACTTTGAGAGGTCAAAATCCAAGAGTGTGTCTGCTCTCAAGTATTTTTATACAAATCCAGTGGGAATAAGCAAACTATTTTATCTAGGATTTGAGCAGTGAGGAGGGGAATGTGAGAGAAGAGTAAAAACTGTTTTGAGAACAGAGTTACCAGCCTTGCATTCACTGCATTTCTTCCTCTCTGTGCAGCAGTGTGATTTCCTGAGCAGTTACAAGCCAGTCTGGCTAAGAATCCCCCAAAATGTTTTATAAATGAGAGGCTAAACTGCCTCCCTCATGTGGCTGCAGGTATGGATGTACGTAGTGAGCAGAGCAGAAAGCTCTCAGCCTTCTGAACTCAGGTGGGAAGGAATGACATAAAAAACGCAGATATTATCTATCGTTCTGTGCTGGCAGTAAAAGCTGTGGCAGTGCTGGGGATTATGCTGACCCTGAGCATGCATGCCTTGTTCTCGTTTTGTACTATGTTAGCTGTTGTGTTCTTTCCTGAGGGTGTACTTGGTTTTGTCTGAAGGGAACCTGTTCTGATGGCTTTGGAAGGGCAGAGTGAGGATACGGAGCATCCACATGAGCCTCCCACAACTCCTGTTCAGAGCAACAGAACATTTCATGGAGAGACGTACTCGCTGCGGTGAAGGATCAGCTCCCTTCCCTGGACTCTGATGCCTCCACAGTAAGCACTGGAACCTGCCTTTCTTTCTTCCATTCTTTCTCAAAAGCCAGAGAAGGTCACCTTAGCCAGGGACCTCTGCACATCTGGCAGAGGGGCCAGCTCTGACTAACCCTGACCTCTTCTGACTAACACTGTGCCTTCATCAACAGCCTTCTGCTTTCTATCTGTGTAGTTGCCATCTCCTTTGCTTTATTCTCCAGAACATGAAAATGGGGCTGATTCCTTCAGATAATAAGTATTTCTAGGTTGGGAAGAGGAGGGTAGGGGGCATGTTGCAGAACGAGCCTGCACTGATTTAATTCATCCCAACAACCCACTTGCCAGCCCATAAGCCTGTTGAATTGCATTTGTCTGTCTGAGGATCACAGGACACTGATATTCCTGAAGACTGTGGTCCACTGGAAAAAGGATTTGGCAGATCTTTCAATCCAGGATACAGGCTTTTCCCCCTGCCTGTAATTCTCTGTAAGCTATGCTGCTGCCTTTTTGTGCTTCAGCTCTCCTTGCAAAGAAGCATATTGCCACCAGGCTTCTAATCCCTATCTAACTGATAGATACAGTGTTCTGCACTGTTTTTCTCTTGCTGCATCTTAGTGTCTGAGTCAGGCTGCCTCTTGGCTGATGAAAATCTCTGTCCACAGGACAGCAGCAGTCTGGTGGAAATAACAAAGGATACCTCTAGTCCAGGATGTTGCTGCGGCATTGACTTGTCCGAGGTGATAATGCACCCCAGGACTCGATTATTAGTAGCCTTTTGTCCAAATCACAATGTTGCGTTGATTTTCAAATACATAAACTTCAAAAAATATTGTTGAGCTCTCAAAGAACACGTTTTCAGTTAGTGTGGCCCTTAACACGTCAAAGCAAGCCCTGTGAGCTGTGAAGAGGACAGAAAAGCTTCCCTAGGGTGTTTATTATTCAACAAATTGTCAGAAGCAGTGTGGTCAGTGGAAAAAATGTTAACCTGGATTCCATGGTGTGTTTTCTGCATGTGTCTCTATCCCTAACACGTTGGACAGGTGGAATTGTCTCACTCCTTCCCAGTTCCCCTCCACCTACATTCTGCTTTAGTTGTTCAGACCAAGCGTCGCATTTTAAGCCATGGCTGTGCAGTAGGCATTCTTGCTGTGTAAGACAGAGAGATGGCTCAGTACAAATACCATTCTAGAATTAAATAATGTTGAACATTTTTTACTTATAAACAATTCCCAGAGTCTCTATTTCGCTTACATGTGTTAAAAAATTCCAGCTGAAGGAACTGAGTGTTGTGGGTCAGAGATACTGACTTCATTTTAACCAAGAGCTTTTAGCTGAAGCATCAGACACAAAGGAAGGGCTTAACAAACCCACTGACTGATTTGCAGGCAGTGAAATAACTGATTCAGTTTGGGAAAGAAAGGCTTCAAGATATTTTAATTCACTCCCCCATCACTGATCAGAGAAAAACCCCACACAAAACACAAGCAGACAGAGTTTCCTCACACTGCTCCTACACTGAACTGAGATAAAATGTCAGGAACATCTTCATTATAGACAGCTCCTGCTTCTCTCTGAAATCATGGTCATTGCCCAACTTCAGTCTTGATCCTCATAAATCTTTACAGTTCAGAATTCTCCTAGACTCCCCAGTTGAACACAGATCAATCAGTAGATCCTGATGGTTCCTCCCTCATGTCTTCAGAAGCAGTAACTTTCTCTCTAGGAGCAAAGCAAGTGTAGCTTTGAACAGACACCAAGATGGAGAGAAGCGGAGAACAAGCAAAGAGGAAAGCAGAAGTCACTGAGGAGGGGAGGGGGTAGAAACTTTCCAAACCCAAGCTTTTCTGCAGAAAACACATTAATTAAACTGACAAATTCTGTTCAGCTTTTAAAACAGAACACTGAAACAATCTATTTAGCACTTAATTTGCATTCAAATGGTGGAGCTGTATAATCCCTCTCCCGCTCCTGCTCCTTAATGTGGAGTGGTGGCCTGCCCAGCCTGCAGTTCTAGTGTGGCACCTTTGTTTGACTGGCTTCCACTGGTATCAGTGATGTGGGACCTCAATGTGCCATGCTCCTGCCTTTGAAAAGGGCTGTGGCAAGTGTGGTTGAAGCTCTGGAGTTCTTTCATTACCACGATATGCTGTTCATTATGGGACAAGAAGTTCTATTGCAGTTTGCTTCATGTGAAGAAAAATTAATGACAGCAGATTCTGTGCAGTGTGAGCTACTGACAAGGTACATTTGCAAAGCCAAGGGACAAGCAGGAGATGGGTATCCTGACTGTTGAGGAAGTGCTTAATCTCACTGTGGTGTCTCTGCATAAGGATTCATCTGAAATACATTTCTTGTGTTAGGAAAAGAGAGATTACAGAGCTGTTTAAACTCTGACCACTCAAATGCAGGCTCTGCTCTGCATTTGGAGCAGTGCTTGTGAGGGTCCTGACTGCAGAAATAAGTCTTTGTGGCCCAGCCCAGCCTCAGCCAGGACCCCCACCCACGTGTCTAGCAGCTCTATTTGAGCTCATCTCTGGGCCTTTGATTTTTGTTGGAGGGAGCACTGGTATTTAGGTACAGTCCTGCTTCATCCTAACTTCTCCCTGTGAATTGACTCCCAGGCTTCATCTCTGACCTGCCTCATTACAACCTGAGGATACAGGCTCTTGAGTCAATCCAGGCACTGCCTCTGCTTTGTCCTCTGTACTCCCTTTGGGTACTGTAGCACTGGGCTTTGCTGGTGAGCCCTTGCCTTCCCTGTTAGTTGTGGCAATGAAGATTAGCTGTTGCAAGCAACTGTCAGAGGAACCAGCTGACCCAGCTGTTTCATCACAGAATCACAAAATGTAAGGGATTGGAAGGAACCTTGAAAGACCATCCAGTCCAATCTCCCTGCCAGAGCAGGATCCCTTAGATCAAGTCGCACAGGAATATGTCCAGGTGAGTTTTAACTGTCTTCAGAGAAGGAGACTCCACAACACTTCTGGGCAGCCCGTTCCAGTGCTCTGTCACCCTCACTGTGAAGACATTCCTTCTCATATTGATGTCGAGCCTTCTATCTTCCAGCTCACAACTGTTGCCCCTTTTACTGTCACTGGATGACACTGAGCCTGGCTCCATCCTCCTGACACCTACCCTTCACAGATTTATCAACAGTAATGAGGTCAACCCCAGTCTCCTTCAAGCTAAAGAGATCCAGCTTCCTCAGCCTGTCCTCATCAGGCAAATGTTCCACTCTTTTCATCATCTTGGCACTGTGCTGGACTCTCTCCAGCTTTTCTGTCTACTTCTGGAACTGAGGGGCCAAGAACTGGACACAGTATTCCAGATATTACCTCACCAGGGCAGAGTAGAGTGGGAGGAGAACCTCTCTTGTTCTGCTAACCACCCCACTTCTGATCACCCCCACAGTGCTGTTGGCCTTCTTGGCAACAAGGGCACATTGCTGGCTCATGGTCATCTTACTGCCCACCGGGACCCCCAGGTCCCTTTCTCCTACACTGCTCTCCAACAGGTCAGGCCCCAACCTTTATGGTACCTGGGGTTGTTCTTTCCCAGATGCCAGACTCTGTGCTGCCCTTGTTACTTATCTCACTGTAAGAAATGTCCTGATGAGAACATGTAAGGAACATTAACTTCAAGAATGCTTAGCCCTTTCTGAAGCTGAAAGTCTCTGAAAGGGAAACAGCCTGACAGCTTTCTGTGGGGGGTAGGGTGTGTGCTGTTTCTGGATGATGTCTGAGCTGGAGCTGCTGTCTACCAATGATTTGATTTTGGTTGATTGTCAGCTTTGAAAACTTGGGGAGATCTCACTGTGTGTATTTTCTCTACCTGTTGCAAACCCAGGAAGCAGAAGGACACTCATGGATGGTCTGGAATGGCAATTGGGAAAGTTTTTGCTTTCAAAATAAAAGGGATGGTGCCCAAGTCATCGCTAAAGATGAGCTACAAATGATTAAAGATGAGACTTCCAGTATTGCCAGCCACAGTGATGAAATTCCAAACCAGAAAGGAGATCTTCTTAAAGAGCCTCTCACAGATTCTACAGCCTGCCTTTAAGAGAAAGAATTGGGTGGGACACAAGCCAGGAGAAGTGGTCTTACCACAGCATTGTCTTTGGAAAAGCTGGACAATGCAAAGAAGATAAGATGATCGAGCCAAAGATACTCTCCAAAATAATTCTGGAGCCATCACTAGGCCACATCAATGTCAAATCTCCCTCACCTGGCATCAGCAACAGTCCAGAAAGAATTGCTAAAGAGGAGAGCTCCTCAGATGATCATCTTCAGGAACTGACCCATTTGTTACTGCAGGTAAGTGGGCGAAATCAACAGTGCTGGTGGGGTGGAGAGCACAGCACACTGCTCCTACTGAAGTAAAGAACCAAAATACAAAGTTCTGCACACAGCACAGTAGTCCTTCTTGCTTTCACTGCTGTCCTGAGTGTGGGTTTTGTGGGGTCACAGGCTGTACCAGCTACCAGCAGATCTCATGGAGCTGTTGTTAAAAGTCCATGATGGCAGCAAAAGCTGTGGGCCAGCAGCATGTTTCAGGAAAGCCAACACCTGTCCATGGAGCAGCAGGGAGCTCCTCTGGTCCCAGTCAGACTTTGCATTCAAGCAATGGGCTTTCCACCCCAGCTCCTGTGTACCCTCCTGTGTGCCTTCAGTGAACTGAAGCCTGATGCTTTTGTGTGAGTCCTGAGCCCAGTCTCAGTATATTCTCACTCTCACAAAGTGAGAGTGAGGCTGGGTCCTTTGTGTGTTTGCTGTCTGTGTTTGGGTTTGAAGGCTGCTTGTTACTTCCCAGCTCAGCAAGGTGCCTCAGTTCATGCCACGTAAAGTCATTAGAAGAAATGTACAGCTGCTTCT
The DNA here is from genome assembly GCA_013400115.1 of Rhinopomastus cyanomelas. NCBI lineage: Eukaryota > Metazoa > Chordata > Aves > Bucerotiformes > Rhinopomastidae > Rhinopomastus > Rhinopomastus cyanomelas. The sequence continues at coordinate 566,215 of VXBP01003133.1, forward strand.
TTCTCATTTGAAAAGGACTTGCCCTTTAATTCCCTTTCTGTAATAGAAAGGGAATTGGACCTTGCATAGTCCCTTACAACAGTACTATTCCTGTAGCTGTACAGCACAAAGCCTGTATTAATACAGCTGGCTTGATTGTAGTCTGATCTTTTTATTGTAGTGGTCTGTATTTAAGCTCTGTTTTGTAACGAAGGTTTGAAATAACTGCTCTGTATTTAAAGCAGTGTGTTGTCTTTCTCTTCAGGCTGTTGAATGAAACAGCAGTGGTACCACCCTGTGGCCTGGTTCTCACTGCAGTAAGCTACATTGTCAGTCATTCTTCAATCTTCCACACCAATAATACATTACAACCAGTATTGGCTTTGTGTTGGGGTGAGAGACTTCAGCTTGTGACTCTCATCAAGTGTTCACCTGTCATTGGCTGTGGCATCTATTAGATCTAATCATGGTTCAGATATGTGTGAAGATTCACTGCTCAGGGAAGAGTGAGAATCTTCTCTGAAGTAGGAGGGGCAGCTGATGACAGAGGTTTCTACAGGGTGGAGCAGCTTGGTTTGAAGTCTCCTGTTGCTACATGTGAACATGTGAAACGCATGTTAGTTGTAGTTGTGATTTAGTTGTTCTAACTGACTGCCACCTTCCTTTGAAAACACATCCTGAGCACTTCTAAGGACTGGTGATAGTATTTCAGACAGCTGTGGATATTGTTAATTAAAATGCTCATTTCAAATAACGTTCAGAGAGGAAAACAGTGGCCTTTTGCCAGTGCAGGCTGGTTCTCACTTCTAGCTTAGCAGTGTGCAGTGCAGGCACACCCTTGGCATGTGTGTAACTGAGGATCCTGTCTTCAGTGAGGGCTAAGCAGCCATGAGATCACATCTGATAACAGCTGTACCCAAAGAGATGAGAACTTGCCCTGGTTGGAAGTTGGAGGGGAAGGAAAAGGCAGTGGGGCCTCGTCTCAGAGAACTGAACAGCCTCATGCTGTAGGCAGTAAGAAGTTCTAGGTGTTATCCAGGATCAGAATATGGAGGCTTGGTCTTGATTCAGGCCATCTTTTAATCTGTTTTCTTCCTTCTGGTGATTTTGTGTAGCCTGTACAAATGGGTTCCTGATTCTCTGAGGAAGAGCCTCAGCAGCAGGTGAAGGCACTTGCATGACCAAAGAGAGATTCCTTTCATTACAGCACTTCTCTGTGGAACTGCTTAAAGCAAGATGGTGGTGTAGGTAGGGCCATCATCTATTGGAGATGGTGCAGGGGTGAGGAAAGGTACCAGGAGGGATGGACATAGGGCAATGAGCAATATGGGGATCTGCTACTGTTAGTGGGTTTGAGCACTTGGCATGGGAGAATTCACCCTGTGAATGGATGTAGCAAACTGAGCCATGTAGAGGATGTGACAAGGAGTTATATCCCAGGCAATGGCCAGATGGATCAAGCAGGTATTTAGGATAGAGTTACGTTCTGACCAGTCAGTTCTGTCTGTTCCAGAAACATCTTGTGGCCTTGGCAGGAAGGAGAAGGTACTCTAGAGAACATCAGTTCATTCTTCCCTGGTTTCTCTCAGTAATTGTACTGCACTTGTCCTTTGTGCTCAGCAGATCATGGTAATGTTGCTAAATTAATGCCAACTTTGCTGAAAGTGTCTGAAACGAAACAAAAGTCAGGCTCTTGTGTTTAAGTCATTCCTTGCAGTATCATCTTTGAAACCACAGTGGGTTTTTAATCCTGTTTAGAACATTGTTAATTAGCTTCTCTCAAGACTTAATCTTGCTTTTGGAGTTTGAACCAGTGCTTTGTGGCCTCTCAAGGCCTAAGAGCAAATTGGACTAGAGTGAAGAAGGCTTGAAGTATGTTGAGGCCAGATGCCAATTGTGTCTTTATACTTTGCCTTCTGACAGGCTGTAGAGGAAGGGACAATGTGAAAATGGGGAAAAGGTGTATTGTTCTCACAGCAGACGACTGCAACTGGTCACTCTTTTTTTTGCTTTTTCCATAGAGATCTTCAGGAGTGGGTCTGAAAATCAGCTCATGCAAAAGCTAGAAGAGCTGTGTGCAAGGACAGTGTCTCCACACTGCAGGCAGCTCTCAGCCAAGCTCTCCTCCTGTCAAGAACAGCAGGAAAATAAGTATGTCCTTTTTTTATCTCATACACTGGGTAGTCATGACTGCCTGCAGTGATACCTGGAAACCTGTAGTGTCTACAGGTGCTTTTCTCTGTGGCCTCTGCAGAAAGCTGCTGTTAGAGTCTGAATATACAACAGAGATGTTACAGGGAAAAACTGTATCTCCTTAATTCAGGTGATAAACAGCCAGCATCCTGCCACCCTGGCATTCTCCATCAGCTACCACCTTTGTCCAGACTTTATTTGGTACCTGGGACAAATGGAAAAGGCAGGAAAACAGGGCAAAGCAAATTATGACCATGGCTTTTTGTCATCTAAGGTACAGATTTCTCTTACTGGTATGGAATTTAGCATTCAGGGAGGGGGCCTCTGTGAAGAATGCATTTTCAGGCTGTTCACAGGCAACATCAGTAGTGGTAGTACAGAGAAGAGTGAAAGAAGCATGTGGAGGGGAAAAGTATCCTCGCTGCCGGAGCAAGGACAGCTGTGAGGATGATTCCCACTTTATGCATTCTGAAGGATAAAACAGAAGTGCCAGAAAAGGCAGAGAGGAAAAAGGGAAGTGATTTTTCTGTCTGACACTGGGCTCTTAAAGCCGATAAGCTCTTTGGTACCGTAACTGCCTGCCTTTGTTCAACTGCACCGTTTGACATGGTGAGTTTTTGAGAACTAAATCTCTCTCATTGTGCTGCCTGTGGTCTGTATCCTTGGGGGGAGCTGGATCTTTGAGTTCGGCTTTGAGAGGTGGTGGACAGTAGGCAGAAGCAGAGTTTGAATCTACAGTAGTCAAGCACAAAGCTCCTCTCACAATCCAGTTTTGATCATGATCCACACCCTGCAGGACTTGTCTGGATAAAATAGAGAACATGCTGAGACAGTGTTTTTTTGTGCGTAGGGGTGTTGCCTTGCCATCATCTTCATAAAGTTCTCTAGGATGGACACGATACAATTACAGAGCCTGACAGAGCCTGTGACTCTGGACATAGATTTAAGAGACTCCAAACCACAGAAGTCTGTAACAGTCCCCGATGAGAAACAGAGGGAAGTTCTGGCATCACTGTTAGAAGAAGCAAAAAGTAGAGAACCATTGCCTTCTCTCTGTGTCTTAGGCTTGTGAAACAAACCTCAGTTCTCCTTAGCCCCTCTCTGAGTAGATGTGTTCTCAGGAGAGACTAAGCTGTTTCAGAGCACGTAAACCCATGGAGATGGGGATAGCACAGACATGCAGATCACCCAGGGAAGCAACCTTTAGGAAAAGCAATGCTTAGAACATTTCCATCTGTGAGGGACTGGGCAGTGAGTGGTCCCTTCTAACCCAGACTGACTGTATGACTTGGTCTAGGTGATCCTGCTGTGGCAGGGGGATTGGACTAGATGATCTTTTTGAGGTCCCTTCCAATCCCTAATGATTCTGTGATTCTATGAATGGCTGCAGCAGAGTTGGGCTGGCATTCTGTGTGCAAGCAACGGTAGGTGCTAATTTCTGTCCTGTGTGTGATAGAAGAGCCTTATAGTCAGTTATGTGAGGCTAAATTCTTCGCAGTCTGCTGCAAATTCTGCAAACTTGTTTCCTGAGAACTAATGTTGTGTGAGGTAGCTGTTTGCTCCTTTCTCAGGATGTGTGTTTGCTACAGTGTAGGGCTGAAGAAAACAGTCGGCAGAAACAGTTCATAAACAGCCAATGCATTCTGATGTAGTTGTTTGAATTTGGGGTTGTGTAGCCTGGAGAAAAGGAGGCTCAGGGGACACTTTTGTGCTCTCGACAACTCCCTGAAGGAGGTTGCAGCAAGGTGGGGGTCAGTCTCTTCTCTCAAAGAGCAAGCAACAGGACAAGAGGAAATTACTTCAAGTTGCACCGGGTAGTTTCGCTTGTAGACAAGGAACAATTTCTTCCCCAAAAGGGTTGTCAAGCCCTAGGTCAGGTTGCTCAGGGCAGTGCTGGAGTCCTCGTGTCTGGAGGGCTTGAAAAGCTGTGGAGATGTGATGTGAGGGACAGGGGTTAACAGGACCCTGGCAGTGGTGGGGGAACAGTTGGACTCAATGGTCTTAAAGGTCTTTTCCAACCAAAACAATTATGTGGTTCTGTGACCTTTTTTGTTTTGCTCTAGTGTGAAGAACTCTTCTCTTTCATCTGTGAAAAATCTCTGCATTTTTCTTAATGGTTCTAAATTTACACCCTGGAAATAACCAAAAGCCAGCACCCAGTTGGGACAGAGGTGACTAATATGGTCTCATTTGTTTCCTAGTTCAAGCAACAGCTCTGCTGAAGAGGAGGAGACTGTAACAGTTAAGGGCCAAGCAAAGAAGAGAATGTAAGGTTCTTTACCAGGACCTTTGCTCAAACGATCATAGAATCATACAATTATAGAATCATTAGGGATTGGAAGGGGCCTCGAAAGATAATCTAGTCCAATTCCTCTGCCACAGCAGGATCACAGAAGACAGTGTGAGATGGTGACCGTCTTTGAAGAAGGCCTGGCATCTCCTAATGCCTGGTTATCACTGCTCTCTACCTTGTCCATTGTATCTGAAACTACACCAGTTGCTCTAATGGTGATTAGAGTGAGAGCTCACGTACTGAAACATTCCTGGTGTTCACAGCAAAAGAGTTCAGTAATGAAAGTACTTCAGTTTACCCTCAGGAGCTCACTCTTCTCTGTCTCATGAAAAAGACATGGAAGCTAGAAATAGCAGTGGAGCCCTGAGGCAGTGTAGTAGCACTTTGCTCCTCTGGGCTGCATGGAAACAGCTCAGAAACCAAGCAGAGCAGAGCTGAGAAACCTGGCTTTTTCTTCAGGTTGAGTGACATGAGAACCTTTTAATTTTTTTTTTAATGACTCAGAACCAAACTTTGACAATGTGGTGGGGACTTGGCTCAGACAAACCTTTTATTTTTAGAAATAATAAAATAGGCTAGAATAGGTGTTCATTTAAAGAGAATACCAAATACTTTGTGTGGGCAGGGATGCTCTCAGTTCCCTTTAATTGAGGGGAGAGAGGAAGACAGGAAAAGGAAGAGTGTGACAGATGGAATTCTGAACTATAGATTTTTCAATAGGCACAGATGTCAGCCTTTTCCTGTTGCTAAACTCAGGGCTTGAGTCATACCCATAGGTTGTTAGATGTTTGTTTAATATGAAGCAGATACGTCAATCTTTAAACATCTCACTGCACTGATGCTCTGGATCACATTTAGAAGTCTGCTGTGTGTAAATTATCTCTGCAGCAGTGCTGGGGACAGGCAGAACATTTGCTTTGTGCTAGCCAATCGCTCTTCTTAATGGCCTGAAAGAAGAAATGATTTGACAAGGAACGGAGCCTAAACAGTCAATATCATTTAGAACATCTAGTCCAAAGCCAGGATAAAGCAAGGACAAGATGATGCTTGGGGAACTCTCCTCACTGGCAGTAGTATGAGTGCAGAAGTTGCTTCAGTGTAAATCTGTAGTGGTGGAGAAGAGAGCTGAGCTGATTGCATTTTGGTTTGGTTTAATGTAACTAAAGAGCATACACAGTGAAACGCCTGGCAAATGTGGATCAGTTCTGTTTCTAAGAAAGCTTCAGGGTCTCAGCAGGGCAAGATTTTTATCTCATTCATGAGGGGTCAGTCCCAGTGTCACTCTTATCTGGATGGAATTATGAAACATGGCTAGAAATTCTGTAGGAAAACATAACTGAAGCCTCTCCAGGCACTGAGCCTTCAAGATCCACTATCATTTTACCCCTGGGTAGTCAGTGCCATCTCTGGCACTGTACCATAAGGCTGCTCTCCTAAATGTAGGCCTGCTCATTAGCAGTGCAGTCATCAGTGGAACTTGTTTCTGGATGTGACGGCAGGAGATGTGAGATCCTGAAGGAGGAAGAGTACTCTCCATCTGGTTTTCCTTTGTTGTGAGAAGTGCAGGTGTAGTTAAGCCTGATGCTGTGTGCTCATACCTGCTGCCATCATTAATACCAAACTCAGCCAACCTGTTACTCAGTCCATGTGCTTTCCAGCTACCACTAAAATAAGATGTTTTATCTGCTTATTACTCACCAGTTGAGCTACAAGTGAATGGGGGGTAGCAGGTGACTTGGGAGATGTGTTGTTGAGCAGAATATTCTGCAAGACACATAGATTCATAGAACCATAGAATCATTAGGAATTGGAAGGGGCCTTGAAAGATCATCTAGCCCAATCCCCCTGCAACAGCAGGATCACCTAGACCAAGTCACACAGTCATCCAGGCGGGTCTTAAACGTCTCTAGTGAAAGAGACTGCACAACTCCCCTGGACAGCCTGTTCCAGTGCTTTGTCACCCTCACTGTGAAGAAGTTCCTTCTCATATTGGTGTGGAACCTCCTGTGTTCCAGCTGACACCCATTGCCCCTTGTCCTATCACTAGATGACACTGAGAAGAGCCTGGCTCTTGTATCTGCCCAGGAGAGCACAGAATCACAGAACGATTGAGGCTGAAAAAGCCCTCTGAGCTCATCCAGCCCAGCCCAGGACCTAACATCACCACAGCAGCCAGACCAGGACACTAAGGACCACAGCCAGGCTATCCTTCAACACCTCCAGGGATGGGGACTCCAGCACTGTACTGGGCAGTCCATTCCAAGGTCTGATCACCCTTTCCATGAGGAAGGGCTTCATAACATCCAACCTAACCCTCCCCTGGCAGCTTCATTCCCTGCCCTCTTGTCTTGGCACTGGTTGCCTGGGAGAAGAGCTCAACCCCCACCTGACTACAACCTCCCTTCAGGGAGTTGTAGCGAGGGAGAAGGTTCCCCCTGAGTCTCCTCCTGGCTAAACACCCCCAGGTCCCTCAGCCTCTCGTCATCAGCCTTTCCATCCAGTCCCTTTCCCAGCCTTGTTGCTTCTCTGGACCCACTCCAGCCCATCAATCTCTTTCTTGAAATGAGCACCCCAGAACTGCCCCCAGTGCTTGAGGGGAGGCCTCACTAGTGCCCAGTAAAGGGAGAGAATTAAGTCTCTAGTCCTGCTAGCCACATTATTGCTGATCCAAGCCAGGATGCTGTTGGTCACCTGGGCACCCTGCTGGCTCCTATTCAGCCAGTTGTCAGCCAGTACTGCCAGGTCCCTCTCTGCCAGGCTGCTCTTCAGCCACTTATCCCCCAGTCTGTAGCTTCAGGGGGTTATTGTGGCCAAAGTGTAGGATCCTGCCTTTGGCCCTGTAAAACCTCATCCCGTTGTCCTCAGCCCATTGACCCAGCCTGTCCAGGTCAGTCTGCAGCATCTTCCTCCCTTCCAGCTGATCGACATTCCTCCACAACTTGGTGTCACCCATTAATTTACTCAGGGTAGACTTGATCTCCTCATCCAGGTTATCAATAAAGATATTGAATAGAACTGGGCCCAGCACAGATCCCTGGGCTACACCACTGGTCACTGGTGACCAACTGGCACAATAGGACATTTCCCAGCAGAATACCATCACAATAGTGTAGTTGCTGGCAGCTGAGCAATCTCTATCAGTTTGGAGGGGAAATGGATGAAATGAAGCCAAATACTTGAAAAATCCTAAAAATGATGAGAAGAACTTTTCTTCTGTCTGCATTTGACCACCAACCTTCTACCTAAGGAGACAAAAATGTGTAGGCTCTAATTTCCATGCCAACAGAATGTTTGTTCAGGGCTCTTCTAGCAGGTGTGTGTTGTGCCTGAAACGCAGAAGAGGTAAGTAAGTTGGCAGTAAGAAGAGCTTTGTGTTCTGCCACTGTAGTGTTTCGTGCTGCTGTTAGCATAAGCCAGCCAGTCCTTGTTTCGAGCTCTCACTCATCTGAAAAGTTCCTTAGAGTTTGAATTTTTTCATACAGTATGCTTTATCTTAAATCAGGTTCTTTTCTTTGCAGGAGGAATTGCTCAGCAAAAAGCCTGCTGCTGCAGCGACTCCGTACAGCTCATAAAGAATCCTCAGAGCTTCTTCATATAACTTTTACTCCAGATGAAAACCCTGAAGGCATAAAAGAGTATCCAGAAAGTCTGGAAGAAATAGGTTCCTCAAAAACAACTCAAACAAAATATTTTAAAGTGAAGCTAGAAACAAATAAGGTGATTCCTAGGAAATGGATGAGACTAGTACCAGGGAAAAGCCCCTTGTCAGGCTGTGGGGACAATGGAGCTGACGAAGAAAAAGAAGACAACATGGAAACCGAGAACTTTCAAAATTCAGGAAACACCCCAGAGTCACCTTTAACTACAACAGAGTTACCGAGGTATTGCACAAGAGATCAGTGGTTTTGATTATGGTTTATCATTATTATTATTATGTAATTGTCAAAGATTAAAGAATGTTATTTGTCTGGTCTACGCACCTGAGCAAAAGGATGTCTGGTTTTGTTACCTAGAAGACAGCCAGTCCTGGCAGCTGATGCAGCCAGAGGCAGTCAGACCTGCAGCAGTGAACCGGCCTGGGATGAGAAGTGTTCTGGCACTTCTGACATAGTGTGTTTAGCCACTTTGTTGAGGTGTTATTCTTTCCAAGAGAAGGATAACACGTTGTTGATCTGTTTTGTGAGGAGCAGTACTGAGATGCACTAAGCAGAACACTGTAGACTCTGGAGGGCTCTGTCTCTTTGTATCAATACAGAGTGAGGTAAAATCTAACCCTTCCCTAGCAGATCTTTATAGAATTTGATCTTGAAATCCGCAGTGGTGAGGATTCCTTAACTCCCCAGGTAGGATGTCGTGCTGCTTAATTATCCTTAGAATTGTAAATTTTTTCTTAAGTATAATTTAAATTATCCTATCTCCAATTTAAGCTTATTATTTGTTGGGCTCCCAGGAGATGTGGAAAAGGGTTTGCTCTGTTTCTCAGCATTTTACAAACTGGAAGATGGATCAGATCTCCCCTCGGGATTTTGTTTTTCCCAAACAAAGTAATTCTGACATTTTAACATCAAGAAAAGGGCAAGAGCTTGGAGGCACAAAGTTAGACCCATGAGATAGATGAAAAAAATCTTACCTCTATCTTGGAAAGCTTAAAAAAAAAGAGAGAAACAAGAATTGAGGGAATAGCAGTGTTACTTGGGCCTCTGTCTCCTTGGACTTAGTTTAATGTAGTGTGTTCTGCATAAGGTCTGGTTTTCAAGTGAAATCAGGTGGCTGCCTTATGCTCCTGTCCAGCTGTTGGGGAGAGCTCCATCACACTGACTTTTCAAAGGTTATATGCTGCCTGCTATTTTCAGAGTGGAATTTAATATTCTGACTTTGACATATGAGCCCTTGATAGAATTAGAATCTGCCTGCTCTGGAGACGTTCTGCAGTGTTAACAGTTGCCTACCTGGCCACTTAGATGTTTCAGCTACTGGGTGCTTGGTTTAAGAGCCAGATAGTTGGTGGCAGGTTTGGGCTTTTCCCCTCTATGGGATTCCTGACATTAAAGCTCAGTGCTTCCATCAGTTCTATACAAAGTCCAAATTGCCCACCTGTTGGCCTGCCATGTGGATAGGAAATGACCCCTGGGCAGGGAGCTGGGTTGTTTAGTGCTGCTGAGTAGTAGCTCGCAGTGATTTCAGCGGATTTCAGATGTCTTTCTTGCTGTTCTGATTATCATTAGGACACCCGGGGTTTTTAAGGATTTAGATGAAATGCACTCTAATATTTGGCATGGAAATGACAGATGAAATCTTTCTGCAGACATCAAAATGTGGAAAGATGTCCAGGGAAACCTGGGACTGTGTTAGAGCAGATAGGATAGGAAACAGGCTGAGAATCTGATGTGTGGGGAGTAAGGGAAACATCCCAAACACACCTCTGCTAATGGAATTCCAGTCTTCAAGGGGACTGTCACTGCTTCTCAGGGGTTTGGTGTCTGCTTCTTTGGTTTTTAGAGGGATTATTTAATCCAATGGCAATCTCTCATCCCATCCCCCATCCCAAACAGCAGAAGTGCTTTCTAAAGTGATTCTAGCCTTTTGTGTCATGATTCATCTGCAAGTGTGTTAAAGGGAAAAAGAAATGCAAACATGAACAAGGGTGCTTTTTCTCCCAAGTGAAAAGCTGAAGCGCAGCAGAATCTGTGTATTTTTCAGGCCAGAAGACAGTGAAAGAGAGCTATCCCAATAGGAAGAACAGATGAAAGAGAGACACAGATCCCAGGAGCAGCTGGAGAGACAGCAGCCTCACCAGTCAGTTACTGGAAAGCAGCCCACGGCAGAGAAAACCCCCATTGTGTTCCACATGGTCAGTAGTTCAGGGTAGGACTATCCCTTTCCTGACTCAATACAACTGTGATCCTAGAAGTAAAAATGTAGTTTTCATTGTGTTATTTAAAATATGTTTGTTGTGGACCACCATCACTCCATGAGATGAGCAGTCCTACAGCTCTTCTCTCACGCTACTAACGCTTCTCTCACCTTTCTGGTGTGAGGATGCTCCCTGTACAGCTGCCCACCAGGTCTGATGTGTTGGAGGATGGCAGGAGTCCTGGCTGGCTGAAGTCAGTGGGCTGTCAAGTACTTCTTGGGAGCCAGACTTTCACATGTGATTTCTCATAGTTTTTTAGAAAAAGGGAAATATTTTTAGTGTCACACATCTAAAGCAAAGCCTGTGCTGATTCCCATCTGCGTGCCTGCCCCTTGCAGCTTTATGTTTCAGTTTGGTGGGTAGGCTTTGAGTGTTGTGGGTTTGGTTACAGGTTTTGGTCTGGGCTGATGTCCTGTTTAAGGGAATATGAAATTATCCTGATTTTCTCCAGAGCCTAAGATATGGCTCAGGACAGGGCTGCATGTCCTTCCGAGAAGATCTGTGTGTGTAGTCCTAATTCACCTGCACACTGCTTTCACTGAACATGAGGCCAGCTGAAAAGGTAAGAAGAGATTAGAAACTCCAGAATTTGATGACAACTCCACGGTCACAATTTATTTGGACTAACAGAAATAACAAAGCACTTGTGTCAGTACAAAAGTTGAAGGACTTTACAGCCCTAAACTGGGGGATTCCAGTTTGCTTGGTTGGTAAGCAAATGGCCACTGTATTTCTGCAGATTGAGAGCTCATATAAATATCCCAGCAACAGACTGAAAGATGTTACAGGCAGCAAGGACAGTGGCATGAGCTAGGCAGGATTTCCTCAGCTGCTGATGCCTGGAGAAACAGCTCATAGTTTACCTAAAGTGACTGTTGGTAAAAACAACATCAGCCCAACCCATAATAATTACATTATCTGAGCAACTTTGATCTTAGTTCCTCTCCAGATACATTAATTATTAAAATTAAGAATGAAAGATGTGTCATCATCATAATCTGTCAATGACAACAGTTGTTTGTTAGATGACTCGAAATTCATCTTGACAGCAGTGCTTTTCCTTTGAGTTAGAACAGGTTTTCCTTTCCTTTTTTTCTTTTGCTGCACACAGGGAGGCAGAAAAACTTGAATGTTTTGACATTTAAAACCAAAGAAGCTGTGATTTGGCAGCTGTGTCTCACTGAAAATATCTAATATCTATATATAAACAGGGATATTCAAAGAACAAGCCGCAGTGGCTGACAGAGAAGCACACTCTGAAATTTGTTTAAGTCCTTTGTTTTGGCATTGATAGATACCCAGATCTGGAGCACTTGTCACAGTTTGCTGAACACCTCAGGCCATTTATAATGTACATAAGTAATTGAATTGGATAATAACCAGAAGGAAAGTTTAGAAACTCTGCAGTTCCTATAGCTGAAGTGCTAGGAGAGAAACACGAAGGCAATCTGAAAAGCTGTATTAGGGTTACGTTAGAGTTATGGACTAAAATCTAAAAGCAGTGAAATTCACATTTAATGCTGCTGGGTATTTTCTTAACTTAGTTCAGTCACACTTTGTACTCTCGTGGGAAGCACCATTGTAAACGAGAGTTAGGCTTGGGAAGAACACTCAAAACAGTGCCGCTAACTTGGAAGATTAACAACTCATTTCTGGAGGTACTTTGCATCTGAAGGAGGGGCCAATACCCAGTAGTGTTTACAAAAGTTCCCCTGGAAATCAGCAGGTTCATTCTAAGAATCCTGCCTGCCAGATCTGTGTCTTCAGGTGTTTGAACCCTTTTGCAATCTGCCCACCTCTTTAGCTTAAAAACACATATGAGAACCATCCAAACTTCCAGTGAAACGAGAGTGGCACGAGCTGATCTCTTCTGAAGGTGGGCCCCTTAACTGTGTTTTAACCTTTGGATCTAATTCAGAGCTACTTTGAGTGTGTACAGTCAGCTCAACACCAGCAGAGTGGTGATGTGACCCATACTGTAAGGTCAGCTTGATTGATAGCTCAGAGCTACTAATGCATAGGGTTTGCTTCAGAGTTCGAGCAGAGCTGTCGACAAGGAAGACAGAGAGGATGCTGCACAGTGAAATGAAGGATGGCAAACAAAATAGGTTTGATCTGTCCTTTCATTCATCTTGTGCATTATGATAGAGTAACTTAGCACAGGTGTTGATTTCCATATTACATCCCCATGAGATGGGATCCAGGTAATGGCTGTTAGGTTACCAGGCTCATATCAGAGTTTTCAGTAGTGGGGTAGAGCAGGACAGGCAGGTAACTATGAGAGAGGACAAGCTGGGAGCAAGGCAGACAGGGGCAGAGACCTCACTGGCAAGGAGTGAGGTCACTCAGCAGCCAGACAAGAGAACCAGGTAACCAGCCTGCGGTAACGAGGTAGGTCTGAGATCGAGCCCAGAAAGTCAAGTCAGGGACAGGATGGGGGCCAGTGCCAGTGCACAGGGTCAGCCAGCAGGCCTGTAGTGATGAAGGTAGTGTGAGATCAAGCCACAGTCCAATTGGTTAGTAAGGGCTGGGATCACATGCACTGGCTGAGCCTGGCAGAGGCTGAGCTGCAGTGCAGCTCAGTCAAGGGCAAGTGCCTGAGCTTAAGTGCAGCTCCCAGGCAAAGGGGAAGGGCCCAGCAGAGGCTTCACAGAGCTCTTTTCATAGTAGCCTCTTTTGAAGTTGAACACCTGAGCTTGTGTCAGAGCTGCCCTTGAACACAGGCAGCTAAACCACTGCAGGGAGCGGTGTTCATGGCCTCGATGCTTTACATCCAGCTGGAGAATTAATTTAACAGACAGATACTATTATTTAGCTTTTAAGATCTTTTATTATTGGGACAAAATTGGTGTTTTCGGCAAGGCTTCAGCTTGATTCTCTCTTTATCTTTATTGTTTTATTGTGATGTGGCAGAACAAGATAATGTCGTTTGAAAGCTATTATGAACCGCCTTGTTACTGGTACCTTCTAAACACTGCTTTATCTACCTCGTGCAGCTGAACTGTTTGGAAGATGAATGTGTTGACTCACACCGAGGCATCTAATTTTTCTTGGCTACACAATCCCTTTGGCTAACCTTGTATTAGTAATTATATTACCACAATCATTGTCTTAACTGCAGCTCAGCCTTGCAGCTGGCTTGCAAAGCAACAACAGTCAGACATGCAACCGAGTCATTCTAGCTTAACAAATATGTTATGTGGCTACTTCCTTTTCCTTCTCATAAACATGGAGTCTACAGCCTTCCTGTCAAAACTGGTGGGTTTTTTTATATCAGCACTCCATTGACCCAACTTACTGGTGACAGGTAAAATTCTCAACCAACAGATTATCTGCTTGCATTCGCACAAAGCTGAAGTTAACAATGTGTGATGGCCAAAGTTTTCCTTGCCCTTTTGTGGCCCTTACTCTCACTTTGATCTTGTACTGCTTTGATAGAAAATCCCTGACTAAATTCCTGGATTGTGCTTAATTGTAGAGCACAGTGCTGAAGCCGTGTGTGTTCAGTCACCCTGCCCTAGCACAGGACAACTGAAAGCAGAGATGAGTTTCCAAAACCTGTAGAAATATTTTTAGTTCAGTTACTGGCCCTGTGTGTTGTTTTCTTTATGCAGTAGGTGCCTTGATCTGCACAGTTGTCAGTGAAATGCTTTTGATTCTTTTCCTCTCTCACTAAAATAGATGCCTGTGATTTCCATTACTGTCTTGTGTGTGTCTTCATCTTCATCACTGTCTTCATCAGCAGTGCTGGCATCAACACTGGAAGCTACCTTTTCTTACCTGATCAGCAAGGGCTGCTCAAGGGCATGGACTGTGGGTCTCAGGATCCCAGTGCAGCAGTTGACCAGCTGGACTGTACTACCTGGGCGTGCAAGTCCACTGCAGAGCTGCTTACATGGATGCACTTGCGTGATGTCCTAAGCAGTGCTCACAAAATCTCCATTCCTATTACTGTGTGGAAATAGCATAAAGGAAAAGAACTATGCCAGACTGAAATTCACATCTTAGAATGTGCAAAGGCCTGGGTACCAGGAAAGGAATCAGGTTTGTGATAGTTCTATACAGAAGCACCAATTTATCTCCCACATAGCGGTGCAACATGAACATTTGGAGAAGTCAAGGGAAGCTGTAGAATCTTGTTTCATTTATAGTGATCTCGTGACACAGGAGCTGCATTTTGCTAGATCTGAATTATTCCAAAACTGATCTCATAGCATAAATCACCCGGTGACCGAATGTTTTCATTTACACTGAACCAAAGCAACTGGTCTGTCATCTGTCAACAGATTGTCCTCAGCACCTGTGTGAATGTAACTGGGCCCAGCACTTAGCCCTTATTATTATTATTTTACTAGAGCTTAAAAAAATATTAGTTGTACAAATGGCAAAGTATTTCCTGCCCTAAATCTCTTTCTGACACCAGAGCTGTAGTTGGCTTGTACTGTGCTCCAGGTCTTGCTCTCTTGGAAGGGCTCTGCAGGGCTGTGGCCAGCGGAGTTGTGCCAAACCGCCAGCAGATGGCCCCTGGACTCGTCGGTTTTTTACAGCGAGGTGTTTAATGAGCTCCCGAAACAAGATTAAAATCTCTCGCACTTAATGAACCTGCTGCCACAACTCAAGAAAGGCTTAGAAATAAACGAAGGCAATTAGAGACACGGTTAAATTTAGCTCGCCAAACCAGAAGGCTAAGATCCTGTTTGTAGCACCAGTCCAGCACAGAGCATTCAGAATAGCATGGAAGTTCCCAAGGAAATGTTTTCCTAGCACAGGCGACTGTTGGCTGGCACAGAGCCTCTATTTCTGGCCTCCTCTTCATCTTCCCACTTGGTGCCAGTAAAAGCAAATGGGAGGGAGATTTGCTGGCACAGTACTTTATGCTTAGGTTGAGTTTAGGTGGTTTATGGCTTCCCGGGCTGTAGTCAGCAAGCCAGAGGAGCTGAGGCTGCTGCTATCTCTGCCATGGCTCAGGATGGCACTGATTGATCCTAAAGATTTGCCTTAGCCAGCGAAACAGAGGATCTAACAAGGACCTTAAATGTCCTTGTTATAAACAACCTCCTTCTTGTCTGCTTGCTCACTCTGTCTTCTCTGAGCAGGAGATGGTATGGATGTCTGAGCTTTGGCAGTCTTGGGGTGACTCAAGCCTGTCAGGAATTGTGCAGATTGATGACTCTCCTCAGCAGTTTTGCTCACACCATCAGAACAGTTCTAAAGTTCCAGACAGTAGTGCTTTACCAACCTCTTTCAGTGGGTTTCTCAGCCAAATTGCTGCATAATACACTCAGAACTACAAGATTCACTGTAGATTCACTACCAAACAGCCATAGAGAACTCTCATTCAAACTTCCACGCGGAGACCCAGTGTGATGGTTTCATAGGGAAACCCACCTTTGTCTAGTGGTCTCTCCAGGTGTGGAACAAGGTGAACAGGCAATGCCTCACAAAGAAATGAGTTTCTTCCCTGATTAGAGTTCGATATGGCCTCAGGAAAATGTGAAGTAGTTAATCCTTTGTACTCCTGGCATGTCAGGAGTATCACTCCAAGACTGGCATGTCTTGGAAATGATTAAAATGAGTTTAGACTTCTTCTTGAATGTACTGATCCGTGAACTTGACAGATGGGAGCATTCATTGCTGTTGCTTAAGGGAAAGGTTCATGCAAGTAAAGAAAACACAGTTCCCAGAGTTACAAGTATGAACTTGCTGCCAGCAGAGGTCCCAAATACTCCTCCATTCACAGCAGCCAGTTGGTTCAGATTAAACCTGAAGAGAAGACAGTAACAAAAAAAAAAATCCACAGGCTAAATCCTTTTTCTCACTGAGAAGAGGGTAGGAGGAGACAAAACATTTCTGTACCTTTTGTCTCTCTGGGACTCGTTCATTGACAGGTCTTGTGTTTATTGACAGAAGAGATGGTGACCGCAGTTTGCAATGAACATGTGCCAGTGTGCTGGGTTAGCATTTATCTGTGTATTTCTGATCCCATTTTCTCTCTCACTTGACCTAGAGTGATTTAGTAGCAAGGCCAGTAGGGGAAGTCACTGCGGGGAGGTTTTAAGAGAACACAGATGTTGTGTATGAGGTAGGAGCACAAAGGGTGTTCTGGGAAGAAGAAGGGGTGGAGAGTGGAAAACCAGACACCATTCTAACAGAGTGTTTTGAGCTGCTGTGCATTTTCATTTCAGCTCTGTGTTTTGCCCTTGCAGTCTCGGCTGCCGTAGTGCCCTGACTCTGTTTTGGCTTTGGTTTTCCTCTGGGCTCTGCTCTGGGACTCCACTCTTCCCACTGACCCCAGTCATTATGGAGACTCACTCCTTCACGCCCACCATGCTGGTTCCCTTATACTCCCAGCACTTTGCCACCACTGCTGGCCTGGCAGCTCTTCAGTCTGCAGCTCCAGCTGTATTCTTTTTGTAGCTTAGTTCATTCTCCTCTTGTACCCTCTTTCCTCTCATTATCCCTCTGACTTTCCCCCATTAAAGTTATAGCATTTTATTCCAGTTGCCTGATCACTCTTATTCTAAAATTCTCCTATTGAAAAGAATTTACCCTGTGGGGGTTCTGCCTTTAACCCTAAAACCAGAACAGCCAGTCACCTTTACTTATAGAGAGAAATACTTTCTGCATTAATCCCTTTCTTGGGATCAGACCAGAACTCAATTCCTGGTTTTATCTCAGGGCAGAGATCAGTGATGCTGTTTGTAGATGCTGTGTTCAGACCAGAGGGTGAATCTGTCCCTGGGTTTTTTGAAGGGACCCATCTCACACACAGGACTGTTGGCTTAAACTGTGTTCCTAGTTTTTCTCATGTCTTCTTGTTTAGCATTCTGACTCTGGTGGAAAAAGGAGACTGAAGGGTGACTCCATTAATTTTGATAAATATGGAAAGGGCGTGTGTCAGGAGAATGGAGCCAGGCTCTGGTCAGTGTCATCCAGTGACAGGACAAGGGGCAACAGGTGTGAGCTGGAACACAGGAGGTTCCACATCAATATGAGACGGAACTTCTTGACTGTGAGGGTGACAGAGCCCTGGAACGAGCTGCCCAGGGGAGTCTCCTATCCATTGTGGAATCTCCTTCTCTGGAGACGGTTAAAACCTGCCTGGACATGTTCATGTGCCACTTGATCTAGGGGATCCTGCTGTAGCAGGGGGATTGGACCAGATGATCTTTCGATGGCTCTTCTAATCCCTAACATTCTGTGATTCTGTGATTCCAGTTCCATATCTTAACACACTGGGGGAAAAGCTTGTTCACAACCTGTAACCACATTAGTACGCTAATAATAAGTGTAGAAGCATTACTTTTAGTAGCAGGGAATGAAATGCAAGGCTTTATCTGAGATTATAGAGTGGAGGGATCATGTAGTTATTTTTATTTCAAAAACATAGGGCTCTGTCCAGCTCTGTGCCAAGCACCTGGAGCTCCCACAGATGGCAGTGGAAACACTTAGCTGTTCCCAGAATCATAGAACCCCCATATTTACAGCCTCAGAGAATTCACAGGTCTGAAAAGCTATCTGTGTCCAGTTCTGGAGTCCCCAACACAGAGCTCCTGGAAGGTGTCCAGAGGAGAGCAACTTAAATGGTCAGAGGCTGCAGCATCTCCCCTATGAGGACAGGCTGAGCAAGATGGGGTTGTTCAGTCTGGAGAAGAAGAGGCTCCAGGTGATCTTCCAGCAACTTTCCAATCTCTGAAGGGGGCTACAAGAAAGTTGGGGTAGGGCTTTTTATACAGGTGGTAGTGAGAGGACAAGAGGAAAGGGTTACAGACTTAAAAAGGGGAGATTGAGGTTGGACATGAGGAACAAATTCTTTCCTGTGAGGGTGCTGAGATGCTGGAACATGTTGCCCAAGAAGGTTGTGGCTGCTCCATCCCAAGTGTTCAAGGCCAGGCTGGCTGGGGTCCTGAGTAACCTGCTTTAGTGAAGGTGTCCCTGCCTCTGCAGGGGCATAGGAACAGGATGATCTTTAAGGCCCCTTCCAACCCTGGCCATTCTATGATTCTATGATCTGTATAGTATTGTACAGCTGGATGCAAGTTTCCTGAGCCTGTGGATAAACTGGACATGATCCATTTCTATACTGGAAGCTGCTAGTTTGAAAAGTTGTGGTAAAACTTCCTGGCAGAGCAGGTGAACAGTCTGCTCTCACATACTCTTTTTATTTCCGCTTGGGGATTTCCACAGAGTATCAAGGGAAATACATGAAAACATAAATAAAGACTAGAAAAAGTAGGGCTATACCCAAGTTGATAAGGAGCTGGTGAATCTCCTGGAGTCTCAGACTAGAGCCGTTTCAGTGGTATTTAAAGACGGTGAGGAACATGTACCAAACAGTAGCCTGAATTTAAGCTGGGTGAGGACCAGTTCTAGGCTCTGCTGCAGCACTCCCAAGGGACTGGGTGCAATTTCCTACCCTGCTGTGGGACTGGAAATCATGGCATATGTTGTGAGGCAGCTTGAAATCATATGACAAACAATTACATGGAAGACAGAGGTTCAACAGTTTGGGTTTTAGACACCATGATACTGTAAGGAAGAAGAGTAGAAATCAATGTTGAAAGTTTCTTTATCAAGAACCTGATATAATCTTACACTCTTCAGGGTGTTTAGGAGGCTTTTGATAATTAAATCAGCTAGACAGGGACTAGGATAAGGAACTTCACAGAGCAATACTCCATTCCAGAGCCAGGACTATGGCACATACTTCTGACTCCCAGTCTTGTGCTCACGTGAACTGTGTCAGTAATTACACTTCTTCTACTTATTTCAGCTGCTTCTCATTAACCAGGAGTATAAACTCATTAGAGGAGGAACTTTTTGTTAGGTGTGCTCAGAACACCAGCACAATGAGGCAGCGAATCCCTCCAAGCACCTTTGAGTGTTGCTGTAGTGTAAACAGCAATCACAGGGAATGCACTTCTCATTTTTAATTATTGTATCTCAGAGGGCCCACAAAATCAAGTAGGATTCAGTGTTACTTTGCCTTAAATTTTGGTGCAGTTTTCAGAGCAGTTTCTTTCCCCGGGGAGTCAAGCCTTTTTCAGCACTAAGTGATGCTCACGGGTCCCTCCCAGTTTGAGACATTCTGTGGCTCTAAGAAGTAAAGAAGAAATTCTATGGAAAACACCTCCTTGTTACCAGCTATTTGTGCCACTTATTTGAATGGTTGTGAGCTGCACTCAGGCTTGTTGTTAAATGGCTTCAACTTAATACAGTTTTTCTGGAACATATTGTGTTGAAAAACACCTTTTCAAGCACTTTTGGTTAGCTAACATGTTTCACAACCACATGAATGTTCTGTGCTCTAGTGAACATTAGAATTATGTTGGAATTGGTTCTTCATCACCTGAAAACTAGGCTAGTGCTTGGCAAATGCTCCTAGCTGGCTTTAAATGCTCATTAGAATGTTCTGTGTCCTAATGAAGTAATTCTGGAGCAGTTCAATCAAGGAAGTCATTGTTGCTCTAACCGCACTTGTCTGTCAGCACTGACCAAGAGACACTCTTGTTTCACTTATGATGTTCTGCTCTAGTGAACTCTGACTAGAAAATACTGTCTAAAAACACCCATTTGCAGGTTGTGCGAGACTCTGATGGGAATCATGTGTCAGGTGGAGGGACTGAGCAAAAGTTCAGGGTAAGACTCTGTCCCATATAAGAGAGATGGGGCAGGGGCACTGCTGTCCAGACAGGCCTGGCAGAAGGGAGCAGTGTAGGACAGGGAGCGCAGTCTGGACTATAGGATTCTTATTCAGAAGAAAATGGAGTTGTCTTTTTCACTGCAGGCAGCAGTGAAAAATGGATGTTGAATTTGAGGCCAAAATTCAAGCACACTGCCTGCATAGTGCTACGTGATGGCACACTATCGGGTCTCTCTGCTAATACAGTTCCACAAGCCAGTCTGTGACTCTCACCAGATGTGGCTCCTTGATAACACAGAGCTAAGAACTCCCTTAATGCAGCTAATGCAGAAGTGGTGCAGAACAGTGTCATTCTCACTGCATCACCTCTCCTTCCTGTCTTTACTGCTGTTGAGAGAGATGTTTTAGCAACTGATCCTAGCTATCATTAGCTCTCTGCTCGTGGTGTGGCCGGGAAACTGCTTTAAATTGCGCTTGGGGTTGACCATGCTCAGCTGGCTGCAGCATTGAGAAGGAAGCCAAAGTGAGTGTTGCTGTCCTTGGTTCTGTGCTGAGCAGAGCACAGTTTCTCTCTGTGCATCACATCTGAACTGTGCTCCTGTATTCAGTACTTCTGGTGATGCTTCTTTGACTCTTGCCCTCTTTGAGCTCCAGCAGAGACCCAGTGGAGCTTTAACTCACACTTGTTCTGACAGGGATGGAAAAGTGGTTTCTTCTGAATCTGCAAAGGTTATATCCTTCACGCCAAAGACAAAGATTAACTGTCCAGAACAAGAAGGTAATTCAATGCAAAGACCTTTCTTTGGTATTATTTGCAAAAGTGGAACTCACCAGACGTGTAGGGCCATAACTGCACTGGAGAGCGACAGAGATCACAGCAAATAACACTCCAGCATGCAGCCCATGCATTCCTGCAATCTTACTTTGGCAGAGTTATCTGCTTTGGAGGATCATAACTCCTCCAGTTTAGCAATCTGAAGCTCAGTTCAGATCAGAACATTTCAATAACATCTTGCCATTGCCACATTTTCCAGCTCCATAACCTCAGTGTGTCTGATGCTCTGAAAAGCTATTGGTGCTATAGAGAGTGGATCTAGGACAAAAATACTGTAACAGGAAGAACCATTCACGCCGTTAGCATCCATTTTGCTCTCCTTTTTGTTATTAAATGTTGCCATCCTAATTACATCATGTTCTGCCAGTTGCACGCAGGAAATGTGGCTGCTTCCCTCATTCTTATCCATTGCTCCCACTTCGCAATGATGAAGCTCTTAGACTGGTTTCAGGGTTCATCCTGCAATTTCATGTGGATTTTGGAATAATCTAACAGATGGCATTGTCATCATTTTTCCTTCCCCACAGAACGAAAATGAACAAACACTTGACATTTCCAATATGTCTTCATCTAATGCAGGAGTTTTTAAAAGGCAGCAAAGAGTGTTTTGTGCTTTGCCTTGGATGGGTGGAATTGTTCGGTGGGTCCTAACCATCTACCCTCCTACATTAGCAACATGTCTGCATGGGAAGTAGAGGTATAACCACATAATCAGCATGGTTCTGTTCCGTACCATGGGCTCTATCTGTAATGAAGCAGGAACATGCAATGCTGGAGCTATTTCAGCCTAAGAGTATAGAATTTTCATTGGAGAAATTAGCTGGAACTGCTGAAGGACCTAGAAATCAGTTCACATTTACAAACGTACAGCAGATGCATCATTTGGCAAAAGATTGCTGCAGTCAGTAATTTGCCATTCATCAGGGATTGCCTCTTAAATCTGTGATCCAAGCCACGGTGCAGATGACATCGAAGGATAAATTTAGACATTGCTGAAAACAATTATTTTGATTAAGCCTCCAGCCAATGGAGAAAGAGTCTTCCTATTCCTCCCCTTCCCCCTCCCTCATCCCCCCTCCAGTGAAGAAGGAGAGAGTGTGTGAGTATAACTTATCTTCATTTTACATGCAGTGGATGTTCTGACTTAGCTCTTGCTGTGGTAGAGTCTGCTCAGCACAGTAGAGAGTGGTTTTTGATTAAAAAACCATTTTGATACATCACTGGTGTCGCTGAAATCGGGAATAAAACTCCTTATTGCTGCTTAAGACACAGCATTCTCTTAGCTTCGGCCACACACACCGGGGCAATTTCCTTCCAAAACTGTGCATCTCAGTACAGCTTGGACAGCCTTCTATAGGGATGAGACAAACACATCCATTGCATTTCTCAGTACTAATTATAAAATGCAAACCCACCCAAGAATAGGTGTAAACTTCATCTAAGAATAGAGCAGTGAAGAAAACCCAAACCCACTTCTAAGGACACGGCTATCTGCAGCCCAAGGCTGATCTCTAAAGAGCTGATGGCCATTAAGTACCGACTGAAACAAAGAAACTCAGTAACAGTGAACTTTGATAAGCACTGGCCACCCAGGAGATAACCTCAGCCAGAGCGGGTGTACCGTTAGTTTGAGTGCATTTCTGTTTATACAGGTGAATTATGCACATTCATCAGAAAAGGTAGGGTTGTACAAATGAATTCCCATAAAACATTTACATAGACTCCTCCCAGACAGAGCATGTGCAGTAAGGTTAAGAGCGTCTTTTGGGGGGGTGTCTTCTCCACGTTGAGCTTTCCAGTTGTCACCTTTGCTGCTGGAGCATACAAGATTATTGCTGTGCAAGCTGCTTGTCTGTTGCTTTCTTATTTCCAAGGCTGAGGAGTTCTCTACAAGCTCAGTTAGTCTAAACAAAACTATACAGCAATTCTAAACATAATTCCAAAGCTGCTTACTGTTACTTGCTAAGTTCAAGCTACTGATAGATACTAAGGTTCAGGCTAATGTTAGCATTCAGGCTACTGTTATGTGTTAAAATCCAAGCTCCTGCATCACAATTGAAGCAATAGTTTTTGTCCACACTGAAGAAACACCCCTCCACCTAGCAAACACCCACAAGAGACAATTTGGAATTCATAGAATCGTAGAATCATTCGGGTTGGAAAAGACCCCTGGGATCATCGGATGCAACCATCAACCCTACACTACCAAGTTCACCCCTAAACCAGTACCACAACACCACATCTGAACGACCTTTCAACACATCCAGGGATGGAGACTCAACCCCCTCCCTGGGCAGCCTGTTCCTGTTTCTGTGAAAATAGTTTTCCTGATGTCCAGCCTAGTCCTCCCCTGGTGCAGTTTGAAGCCCTTCCTTCTTGTTCTATCACTGACCACTTATGAGAAGAGACATCGCTCACAGCAATTCAGTGACAGCACCAGTTTGGTTGGTATTGGGCAGGGGGTTAGAAGGGAAATATTGATGTTTTATTTACCTGCAAAGAAAGTCTGTCTCTGTAAAAAAAAAACAACAAAACAATGGGTTTCTTCCTGTCCTGTCCTTCCATTGGGAGGGACCAGCAGAATGGGTGAGCTGATTTTGCTGGGAAACACTCACGGCTGTCTTAGGTCTGTGGGGTGAAGTGGACTTGCCCAACATGTAACAGAATGCCATTCCTGCCCAGCATTTGGTAGCAGCTGCTTTTGCGTGTTCTCAGCCGTGTACTTTGTTGATACCAGCAGCAAAGTTAGCACCTTCTGGGCTCCTGAGCTGGTCAGTCCAGCTTCTAACAGTTCTGGTACCATCTTTCAGTTTGAGGGCAGCAGAGCTGTTTGTCCAGTCTAGTGTGCTGCTGTAGTAAAAGGAGTGCCAACTAGTCTTTAAAAACCCATCAACACAAGGATCATTCAGCCAATTAAAGCTACTTTATAGAAAGAAAACAATGGTAATCTTGGCTGTCAAACTTGGATCTACTAAGCTTCAGCTTGCTGGCATCATAAACAGCTCAGCTTTTAGAAATAGGAGGTAAAATGCCAGTTTCTGTAATGAGTGTACAGCTGCCTTCACATTAGAGGGTGATTTTTCATGACTAGTAGTTTCCTTTCATATAATCATAGAATCATTAAGGTTGGAAGAGACCTCCAAGATCATCCAGTCCAACCCCACCATGGCCATGAAAACCTGTTCCCCATGGCCATATCTATGTGTTTTTTAACTCCTTTGGGGACAGAGATTCCACCCCATCCCTGGGCAGCCTGCTCCAATCCCTGACCACTCTGTCAGGGAAAATATTTTTCCTGATGTCCAACCTAAACCTGCCCTGGCACAACTTGAGGACATTTTCTCTCATGCTATCACTAGTGACTTGAGAGACGAGACTGACCTCCTACCTCTCTACACCCTCCTTTCAGGCAGTTGTAGACAGCAATAAGGTCTCCCCTCAGCCTCCTTTTCTTCAGACTAAATAACCCCAGTTCCATCAGCTGCTCCTCATCAGATCTGTGGTCCAGGCCCTTCACCAGCTTCATTACCAAAGCCCCTCAATGTCCTTCTTGTATTGAGGTGCCCAGAACCAAACACAATATTGGAGGTGAGGCCTCACCAGTGCCCAGTACAGGGGGACAATCACCTCTCTAGTCCTGCTGGCCACACTATTGCTGATGCAGGCCAGGATGCTATTGGCCTTGCGACCACCTGGGCACCCTGCTGGCTCCTGTTCAGCTGCTGTCAATCAGCTGAGCAGTTCTGTAGCCACTCTTGCCTCAGCCTGTAGAACTGCTGGGCGTTTTTGTGACCAAAGTGTGGGACCTATCTCTTGCTCTTGTTAAACCTCACAGAACTGACCTCAGCCCATCGATCCAGCCTATCCAGATCCTTCTGCAGGGCCTCCCTACCCTCCAGCAGATGGACACTCCCACCCAACTGAGTGTCATCTGCAAACTGACTGAGGGTGCCTCTGTCCCCTCATCCAGGTCCGTGGGGCTGGACCTGTGCACGTGCAACTTCAGCACTGCAGAGTCTGTGGGCATTCTGATGTTGTCTTGCAGTTCCTTTTTTGTCGTTTCTTTTTTGGTGTGGATGTGGGGAGAGGTTATTCCTTGGCTGCTTCTGCTTGCCGAGTTGTTATGTTAAGGTGGAGAATGATGGGCGGAACTGGGGGTGGCGGGGTGGCTAGAAAATCGAGCTGAAGGACTGGGAGCTCAACATTGTAAACTAGAATTGCAAAATAAAACAGCAAACAGTTTAGAAATAGGAAATTTTTATCATATTTACTCTCTGGTAATTGTTGGCACTTGACAACAGTCAGCTGCAAGGCTGGCTGTGACTGACAGCCCAGTTCTAGCCAGAGCAACCAGAAATAGCCCAGCATCTGAGTAATTTTAGTCATTTTATAACATATACTCTCACAACTAAAAACCAGTTTACCATGAGGCAAATGGAACTCTCTTCATGGGTAGACTAGGGTGAAGTGAGCAGCACTGTGGGAAGATGCAGAGGATAAAGCACTGCCTGTATCTTAGTTCAGCCCAGAATCACACTGGAGTAACTCTTTTGCTCTTCATTAGCCTTCATTTTTTTTTTAATCAGTTAAGTTCTTCCCACTCAGATTCTCACTGGGGTAAGTTGGCAGAGGAAACAGAAGGAAGGACCAACGCAGCTCAAACCCTCGCTTGTTCTCGGTAAAAACCTTAATAAGCAAAATTCTTGGCTGAGCTTGCTTAGTAAAAACTATTAAGCCCTCCCTTGCTGTTTGGCCCAGCAAACCTGGACTGGTTGGGATTTCATGCTGAAGTGTTAGTAGATACTGCTTTAATCTTGAGTTACCTTCTGTTGCTGGTCCCCACACCCTTCTTGAGAGAGGCATAAAGAAGCGTTTCTCCAACACAGGCTGTAAAAGAAGGTCATGAATATCTCGAAGTTTCTTTGAAAGCCTCTTCCATGAAGACATATAGTGGCAGGGTCAAAACCCAGATGAATTCTCTTAGTTCTTTGGGGCTTCAGCAACATCTGTGATGCAGAGCTGCAGCATCCCAAACTTTCGCATGACTACTTGTCCCTTTATTGCTAATTGCAGTTGTTAATCAGTTCTTGTAGGCAGTGCTGTGCCTGTGGCAGTTGTTTGGGCACCAAATCCCGGAGGACACGATGTTTGAGACTTTGTGTCACGAGGTTTGGGCGTTTTTTAAGGAATTGCCTGTTTGGACAACAGGTACAAAAGTCAAGCTACATTAACTTGTCAAGTGGATTAGTCATTAAACACCTTTGTGGACACTTTAATTCTGAATTAAAGTGGCTTTAATTGGATTTAGCTTACTTTGCTTCCAAAGTAAATTCGGGCAAATCAAATTAAGGTTAATTCAGCACAGAGGCTTGGGCAGATGTCCTCATTATGGGCTACGTGGAGCAACTGTGAACACAGCACTGCTGAGCTGCTCCTCAACAGCCTCCTGCACCCATTGTGTTTCTGTGGTGCTCCGCAGCTGGGCTCACAGGCTGTGATGCTCGCTAGTCTCCTGCTGCAGTAGGCTATTCCAGATGCATTCTGCTTCCCTTACTTAGCAATTTAGTCTGTTGGGTGATTGTGTTGACCCATACAGGAAATGTGGTCGCAGTGCACTTTGCTGAGTGGTGCTGTTGATAAACTGGAGGGATGGGATGGCATCCAGAAGGACCTGGACAAGCTGGAGAGGTGGACCCAGGTGAACCTCATGAGTTTCAACCTGACCAAGTGCAGGATTCTGTACCCAGGTCAGGACAGACCTCGCTGTCACTACAGGCTGGGGGAGGAGGGCATAGAAAGAAGCCCTGAAGTGAAGGACTTAGGGCTGCTGTTGAACAAGAAGCTGGCTATGAGTAGACAATGTGTGCTTGCAATCCAGAAGGCAAATCACATCCTGGGCTGCATCAAAAGCAGTATGGCCAGCAGACTGAGAGAGGGGATTCTGCCCTTCTGCTCTGCCCTGATGAGACCTCACCTGGAGTCCTCAGTACAGGAAGCACAGACACCTGAGGGACTGGGTCCAGAGGAGGCCATGAAAATTATCAAGGGGTTGGAGCACCTCTGCTATGAGAACAGGCTGAGGGAACTAGTGTTATTCAGCCTGGAGAAGAGAAGGCTCCTGGGGGGTAGCAACCTTTCAGTCCCTGAAGGGGGCTACAAGAAGGCTGCAGAAGGACTGTTTATGAAGGCCCAGAGTGATAGGATGAGGGGCAATTGTTTCACATTAGAGAAGGGCAGATTGAAATGGGCTGTTAGGAAGGAGTTCTTTATCAGGAGGGGGGTTGAACACTGGAACTGGTTGCCAAGGGAGGCAGCTGAGGCCCCATCCCTGGAGATCTTCAGGGTGAGTCTGGACAAGGTTCTGGGCAGCCTGACCTAGTTGAGGATGTTCCTGCTCACTGCAGGGGGGTTGGACTGGATTATTTTTGGAGAAACCTTCCAACCTGGGCCATTCTAGGACTCTAAGACTCAGCGGTGGGGGCATCATCCTCAGCTGATGCTGGAATGAGTAGCTTGGAAGAGTTAAACCAACAAACAGCCCCAGCTATTTGCAAATGAATACGCACAGTATATGAGGACTCAACACAGTATATGAGGACACAAGATGCTTTGGATGGTAGGGCTGAGAGTCCTCTTCACAGGATCACAACTGCCAAGGAGCCAAGCAGTAGTCTTGTGTATTCCAGAGAATCTTTGTGGTTTTCCAGGGTTAAAATCAAAGACTTAATTTACAGGGACAGCAAATTGCATTTAGATAGGAATAGCAACAGCTGCAGCTCCCACATCTGTGGCAGACACAAAGAGATGCCATAACCCCATGGTTCAAGCTTAGGACTGGTTCTTAAAGAACAGATCTCTTATAGAAGAGGGAAAGTGCATCCTAACTAACCAAGTGTCAATCCTAGAGTGACGGAAGGAGGTGAGTTCCCTTGAGCATAACATCACCGGTGAGATGAGGTACATTAGCTGAAGGAAAAAGTAATAAAAGTGTCATCACTTCTGTCAAGCTTCTTTTGAAGATACTTTACTGATTAAAAACAAACCAACAGCCAAAACACTGACTCTTAAAGAATACAGAATAAATTCAGTCACACCCTTTCCAGCTGTGGCCACAAAATCTTCCATTCACACAGCAGCGTTTGACTAAATGAAGACCCTGGTGATGGCTCTCCAAGAAGAACTGAAGTGCCTCAGAAAATGTTCTGGCTGTAATCCCCTATATCCCTTTCCTTGTGCCAAATGCTCACTAGCTGTTACTTGCCCCTCCTGCACTGAAGGTCTGCCTGACAGAGTCCAACACACAAGGATGATGGACTGGAGCACCTACCTTATGAGGAAAGACTGAGAGGAGAAGGCTATGAGAGGATTCAATCACTGTCTATAAATTCATGAAGGCTGGGTGTCAAGAAGAAAGAGACAATCTGTTTTCCCTTGTGCCTTGTGATGGGACAAGGGGCAATGGGTGTCAGTTGGAGCACAGGAAGTTCCACCTCAACACGAGGAGAAACTTCTTTACTTTAAAGGTGACAGAGCACTGGAGCAGGCTGCCCAGGGAGGTTGTGGAGTCTCCTTCTCTGGAGACTTTGAAGACCTATCTGGATGTGTTCCTGTGTGACCCGTCCTAGGTTCTATGGTCCTACTCGAGTAGGGTGGTTGGACTCGATGACCTCTGGAGCTACCTTCCAGTCCCTAATGATCTGTGTCTGTAGTTCATTTGGAGTGATGAATACAGCCCCAGTGAGCCAAATTACTTCAATTTTATTACCTTTTTTTTTTACAGGAAGCTTCTTACTTGCCAGATATCAACACATAGCCTCAACCACAGAAAGATGAGGAGCTGCTTATGACCATTTGGCTGTCAAGCTGTGACCAAGTAGCCATAGAGCAATATGGTGAGCAGAAGCCTGACATGATGCTGAGAGCAACCAACACCTACCCAGCTCTTGTGATGTGGCTTCTCTTTCTGGTGAGTGCATGCACAGAAGAAAGTTCTGCATGATTAAGGCTGTGTTGTGCCCTACAGTGACTATATCATCATTATTTAAATCTCTTCCTTCCAAAAGCTACCAAACAGTGGCTGAATGAAAGCCAAATTATGTTGTAACTGTCCTTAAAGTTAGTCAATAATTCTTGCTGAAGTCAGGGGGAAGCTGAGTTGTGCCTGCTGAGCACAGAAAGTAAAAAATTATTGAGCCAGACTGGCAGGAGCCAAAAGTGACTCCTGGAAGTAGAGGGCTCACTAAGTTTTGTACTTTGTACTTGGCAAAAGAAGCAAATGCATGAATATATCAATTTTTTACCAATTTTTCTAATTAAGAGCATTCTGATAATCAGGAGGCTGGGAACAAGTGATGGTCTGGTCCATCTTCACTGTCCTTTGGATCCCACTCTTGTTTTTTGGGGGAAAACAGGCTGTGTATGTATTGTCCCCAACCCCCCAGCCCTCATACTGGCCTCATTCGTTCCCTTTGTTGAAGCCACTGCCATACCAGTGCACTCAAGGTAGATTTTACCCTGAGCAGACAGCCTGCACGAGGCTTGTAAATCACTTGAACTCCACTTACACACTATTAATTGTTAATCATGTCCACACTTCCATTAAAACATGGCTGGTGTTCTTTAATGTTAGCTCAGTGCTAATGAAAACTACTGCTTGAGCAACCATTCAGAACTGGTTAACTCGTGACCAGCTGCAGCGTGAGCTTTCCTTCCCTTGTGTTGTTTCCATCATAAAACTGAGCTCCAGCTTGCAGCAGCTCTCAGCCTGGAAGGGTGTATCAGCTTCTAGGACTTAGTGTCTCTGCTAAGGCTGTAGGGTCAAATGTTGTGATGGACTTTGTGCCCAAGAGAAACTGGGGTAAAATCCACTCATTTATTTCATGCATGTTCTTGTGCAGCTTGTGGATAGCAATGAAAAAACCTGCTCCACTTTAAAGAAGTTCAAAAGTTGAGACATTTTTAAATTAAATTCTCATCTTGTCATCATCTCTGTAATCCCACTGATTCACTGGCTTCCTGGCCTGCATAGGTCAGCATAACCTTATTGATCTCCTTGGAGATATGCTGATTTCAACTAGTAGAGAGTGTGATCCTTCAGATGGGAGCATTCCCCAGGACAGAGTTGCTGCAGAAGTTCTCAAACCCATGTTCAGAGCAGCCATGGACTTAGCAGTGCTCTCTGGAGTGAAACAGCTGCCCTCCACAACACTGCAAATCCACTCAGGCCTGTGATGAGGCATTTATCTCAGTGTACATGGGTTGGGGTTATGTATGCAGTGAACGGGAAAGCTGTTGAACCAGCTGGAGATCATGGGGATGGTATCAACCATAAAAAAGGGACTTAGTGGTTTCCATATTCATCAGAACCCTGGACAGAAATTACAGTCCTGTCATTCAGACTAGCTGTCCATCTGCCTCCATGGCTGCATTTCCTTTCCTCTGGCTTTATGAGTTGCCTGTGTCTAACTTCCCCACAGCCTTCTACCCTCTTTCACCTACTACCTAGGTTTCATGATGCTTTCCAGCACTGTGGTGCCTTCCCAGTTCATTTCACCTGTCTTTCCTGTCTCTTTTCTCCCCTGTAATAAAGTTTCTCATGTACTCTGTGTGCTAAGTGCACGCAGACTGACTTTGAGCAGCCTTATTGGCCAGTGTGTGAGCTGTCCTCCTGGAGACCCCTCTCTGAAACCAAACTATATTCCCAAAAAAAAGATGCCCAGTGTTGGCAGAAGTTGCTTTTCACCCTTCTCGCTTTGGCTCAGATGAGTATATTGGAAAACAGAATGTTTGCCTCACACACACACGCATCCATCAGGAAGGAACAGCCTCATTTGAACTAGAAGGTGTGTTTGCTGAATGGGCATTGCTGGGGGTTTGGCTACTAGCCATCACCAATAGGGTAGGCAAAGGCTGATTAAAGAAGGCTGCACGAGCTCCTCAGTTCTGAGGCATAATCACTTGGCATTGATTTTTGAACTGAGGTTGGATTGATCTCATCATCACTAACACCGGCAGCACCCGGTGCCACTGTGGCCAGAACACCCTGTGCAGTGTGATAAGGAACTGTTCTAATTTCTTCCTGGACTAGGGAGCTAATGCATGTTCTTGCTTTCACACTGGTGGAGGTCAGAGCTTGCAAGTCCTCATTGTGAAAATAAGTCCTATGATATATCAAACCTACCTGTTATTCCTATTTAATTTGGACTTTATTGATTTTTCTACTGGCTAAACTGCAGCTAATCCACTAATCAAGTGATTATTATATATTACAGGACTTTACTCAAAAGCAGCAGAGCAAGATAAAGGATTCTTTCCAATCTATAAATACAGTCATCTAACAATGAACTTGTGTCCAAATGGATTTGCAGGAGCCTTGGTGAGAAGGAAGGATGGACCCAAAGCTCTGCTTCAGGGCTGCAACAGGCCTGGTGGAGGAGGGCTTGGCCCTGTATGCGTGTCTAATGCCAGCAGACGAGTCTTCAGCCCAGAACAGCACCAAGATCCAGAAGAGTGAGTAGCAGCATTTACACTTGCTGATCATCATGCACGACACTGATATGCTGGTTCTTCACCGAGGTCTAGGCTTGCATCTGCCAAGTCAAACTCAGATTTCAGTAAGCCAGGGTAAACTCGAATGTGGGAGCAGCCTGGTCCGTGGGCCAGCAAGACTGCTTACAACTAATTGTCAGCTCAAGCTGTCCTCAGTTGTGCTGAATTTAGATAATGTGCAGATGAGAAACCAGCTCTGGGCTCGGTTTTTTTTCTCTCTCTGCTCATTAGCCATTGTTCTATTTCTGGTGGCTGTAACCCCACAGTACAGGAGCTTTACTGGATTCTGAGCAGACACATCTTTGGAGGCATGGTGGGTTTTTCCCTTTCAATTGAACCATGTGATTCTTAGCCTCTCATCTTGCTATTTGGCTCCTTTGGGGCCCAAAGGCAGGATCTGAGAGTCTGTTCCTCAGCTCTGACAGACCCCAGAGTCTGTACTGTGGTGAAAGGTCAGGCAAACAGGATGAAGATGTAGCATGTGTAGGTGGCAAAGTGTAATGCAGAGCCTGGTATGAACTTGTGTCCTGCAAACAGCAGAGCTGTGAAATAGCAGCTCTGGACTCTACTTTGTTGGCTCTGTCTTTTTGCAGATGACACAGCTTGTTCTATTTTCTAGAAGCATCGCATTCTATTTTCTGTTTTGGAGAGAACAGTTGAGATTTTGCTGTGATGTACTCGGGTCTGTGTGGGCAGCAGTAATCTTCAGGTACCCCAGATTACCTGCAGGCCACTTGCTTGAGTAACTGTCCTGTTACTGAGGAATCTTCAAGATTCTTTGAGCAGCTGAGGGAGCTGGAGCTGGTTAGCCTGGAAGAAAGGAGGCTGAGGGGAGACCTTACTGCTGTCTGCATCTGCCTGAAAGGAGGTTGTAGAGAGCTGAGTGTCAGTCTCTTCTTTCAGGTCACTTGTGATAGTGTGAGAAGAAATGGCCTCACGTTGTGCCGTGGGACGATTAGGTTGGACATCAGGAGGAATCTCTTCCCTGACAGAGTGGTCAGGGGTTGGAACAGGCTGCCCAGGGAGAGGGGCAGTCGCTGTCCCTGGAGGGGTTAAAAAATAGCATAGATGTGGCCTTAGGGAACAGGGTTTAGTGGCCACAGTGGGGTTGGGTTGATGGTTTGACTGGATGATCTTGGAGGTCTCTTCCAACCTTAATGATTCTATGCTGGCCCTGAGCTCTGTTGCTCTGTTGAGGCTGGTGAGTTTCTCTTGGGTGGCTCAAAGCAAGTCTTGTGGCTGTAGTGAGCTGGCAGAGATTTTTTGTCTCTATTTTTGGCTGTTTCTCCCCCAGCAATGCTAACAGCAATGTGACAAAAGCTCTGCTCATCCGTGACACTTCCTCTGTGCTGAGAAGACCAATTACATGTGGGCTCAGGGGAGCCCCCAGGTAGCTGCGTCACACCAGCTGGACACATCACGTGAGTTTGAATGGCAGAGGAGGTGTAAACATGTTCTAAAAACACTCTCAAGCCTCTCCTGTGCTGCTGCAGCAGTGCTGTTTTGCTTACAGCTGCCTGCCCATGAGCAGGAAGGATTACATTCCACATGATGGATCAGAAAGCCTGCAGTATGACAGCTGTGGCTCCAGTACTCTGTCAAGTGCGCGACTGACACTGACAACACATGTAATGATTAAAAGACAATCAAAAAACCCCAATCTCAAAACAATAAACAACTTTTCAATAGTGTTCAGCACTAGTCAGCAGAAGCAGCGGGACCAGTGAGACTCAGCAACCTGCTCAACTGGGCAAAGGCTTACTGTTGATTTCTAAGGCAACTGGCTTCAAGATGTTTGCTCCATGGAGCAAAGAAAATAGAGGAACAGAGAGTGACCTGCCCTCTGTCCACTCATCTTGTTGCAATCTGAGCAACAGCTGAAGGAGAGGCTGAAGCACCAGAATGGCTGAGCACAGGCTGTGCTCAGAGCACATACCCAGTGTTAGGCCATTGGATGAACTTTGGAAGCTGATGGCTCCAGGGGAGTGTTTGGAGCTGGGAAGGGTTGTATCACAAGTTGGTGGAGCAAGCCATACAGAGTTGGCAGTCCATATACAAATGGTAAATGCTGTTCTGATGCCTCATTTATGGTTGCTGCTGTTGAGCCAGTGTGCACAGCAGTTAGCACACAGAGCATGGGAACAGCCTCTTACTAGAGGCTCTATCTTTTGTCAGTTCTGCTTTCCTGAGGTGTTTGCAAAGCTGCTGCTTTTCCCAACAGAGATCTAAGCTGATAGGAACAACAAAAGCCTTTCAGAAATGTCAGCTACAGCAGAGACAGCAACCAGAGACAGAGAACAGCAGCAAGCAGTCCTAATGCCCATTCCTCCCCTTGAGTAGCTTCAGCTATTGTTGTAGAGAAATAGAAATGTGGTAGATTTTACTCTTTGCACTTCAGTCTTCAGTCTCTCACTGTGGTGCTAATGTAGTGTCTCATAATAGCAGCAAAGTGATGTGTGTCCATGGATTTTCCTCAGAACACGATGTGACTATGACTTTTGCAGCAGACATAGGATCACTAGTCCAAGAGCCTAAAGACTGAGCTGTCTCAACAAGGCAAGGTTTTGCTTTCTTCAGCTTGCTCCATAGTTAATCCCCAACCCTAGTGTGACGGAACATGCTGCGTGCGTTTATTGCTACCATTTGCTTTGGTGATGTTTGATCCTTTGCTGGGCACTCTGCTGTCATCTTGGTGCCTTTTATTATTTGTCACAAGGTCTAATGGTCGTGAATACAAATATGAGAGTCGTTTCTCAAGGCAAAAGCTCTGACTTGCAGGAAAAATAAGCCTTTTTCAGAGCCACAAAGATAATGAAGGGAGTGGAACATCTCTCTGATGAGGAAGGGCTGGAGGAACTGGGTCTCTTTAGCTTGGAAAAAAGGAGACTGAGGGGTGACTTCATTGATGTTTATAAATCTGTGAAGGGTGGGTGTCAGGAGGATGGAGCCAGGCTCTTCACAGTGTTCATCTAATGATGGGACATAGGTGATTCTGCTGTGGCAGGGGGATTGTACCAGATGATCTTTCGAGGTCTCTTCCAATCCCTAATGTTCTGTGATTCTGTGATTCTTTTGGCTTATTTAACTGGGCTGGTGTCTAATCCTATATCAAGCAGTTCTGCTGGTTTTGGATGTTTAACTGGTTAATTTTATTTCTGTCCTTCTCTGGACAACCAATAGAAATGAGGCAAATCTGAACATAGAATTGTAGACTGGTCCAGGTTGGAAGTGACCTCCAAAGGTCATCTAGTCCAACCCCCCTGCTCCGGCAGGGGGGTTGGACTCGATGATCTCTTGGGTCCCTTCCAACCCTTAACATCCTATGATCCTATGATCTTCAACTAGATTAGGGTGCCCAGAACCTTGTCCAGCCTCACCTTGAAGATCTCCAGGGATAGGGCCTCAATTACCTCCCTAGACAACTAGTTCCAGTGGTCAACCCCTACTCCTAATAAAGAACTTCTTCCTAACAGCCCATTGAAATTCACTCTTCTCTAATGTGGAACCATTGGCCCTTGTCCCATCACTCCAGGTCTTCATAGACAGTCCCTCTCCAGCCTTCTGGTAGCTTCCTTCAGGTACTGGAAAGTTGCTATCAGGTCCCCTGGAGCCTTCTCTTCACCAGGCTGAACAACCCCAGCTCCCTCAGCCTGTTCTCTTAGTAGAGGTGCTCCAGCACCCTGATCATTTTCATGGCCTCCTCTGGACCTGCTCCATCAGGTCTCTGTCCTTCCTTTCTTGAGAGCTCCAGAGCTGGATGCAGGACTCCAGATGAGGTCTCATCAGGGCAAAGCATAGGGCTAGAATCCTCTCTATCGATCTGCTTTCCACACTTCTTCTGATGCAGCCCAGGATGCGATTGTCCTCCTGGGCTGCAAGCGCACTATCTGCTCATGGCCAGCTTCTCATCCACCAGCACCCGCAGGTCTTTCACCTCAGGGGTGCTTTCTATCCCCTCCTCCTCCAGCCTGGATAGACAGTGAGGACATCCCTGCGTCATTCTGGTTTCTTGGCTCATTGTCAGAACAAATGCTCCTGTTCCTGCCTCTCGTAAGTCCTACGTGCTGACAGACAGGCTGCAGTTAGCAGCACATCTGGTGGGAGTCAGCTTTCTAAGAACCCACGAAGCATTCCCAGCGAGGCCCACTGATGCAGAGCAGAGTGGCTCTTGTCCATACTCTTCCGCCTCTTCCCAGTTCTGCAGTGGCTCAGAACTCCCATTCTGAGAGCAGATTTGTGGCTGTTTTTGCAGACCTTTCCTGCTTAAGCTCTGCTTTCTAGGTTCAGTAATAGCTGCTGTAGAGTAGGCGCTTTGCATAATTGTTAATTCTGTTAATTTCTGATTAGGTCTTATTGAGGTCACAGTTTTATCCTCTAGAAGTTCTGCTAATTAAGAACCAACCTAGAAGAACAGAGGAGCTTAGAGGGGAGGTTAAATGATGGGAAGCTGTAATTCAGCAGTGCAGTGCTCAGTATTAATGCATCACTATTAGTCTCAGTCTTAAAAAATCTTGACATTAATAAATCGTTTCTTTTCTATCCCTATGAAACCTTTTGCAAATTAACTTTCCGTTATGTTGGGCTGGTTTGAGGTCTTGTTGATGGCATTTTCTCCCTCCTGAAGTGTGGTGTGTAACCTGCTTCAGGGCTCGTGGGATGTGACAGTGCTTCAGTGGCTTGTGGGCTGACAGATGTCGTGAGCTAGTTATTTTATGCCAGTGTCTTGCGACCGGCAGGATTGATGTTAACTCACCAGTCATCTTCTCTGGTGGAGTTTTATAGCTGAGCAGTTGGAGCGAGTTGATCTCTGGTGGAAGGGACAGTGCTGACAGTCTCCTCAGTGCCTTCCCGAAGGAGCACTTTGAGTCTATGTGGAGGCACATCAGCAAGTCATGGGGCAAGCCCTTCACAGAGCACATGGGCACAGCTAGCTGTTAGGCAGCATCTGCTCTCACGTTGCATCACCAGAACCTCCAATTCTGTCTTTGAGCCTGGGAGGTAGAGACTTTGTGGGGTGACAGCAGGATGACAGAAAGAACCTGCTTTCTGTGGGTGAGGGGACGCCCTCGGGCTGTGGGGTGGGAAGAGCTGGGAGGCTGTGGGGTATCAGCCTAGAGGTTTGGTTTGGAAGATCTGAAGTGCAATCCTGTGGCAGACACATTAAGCATGATGCTGCTGCAGGTGCCTGGTGCAGAACAGAAAGTTCCTGAGGCCATCATCGATGCTTTGGCTCTTTGCAGACTAAAGAAGATCTACAAGGATCATCCATTTTTTATGAGATCTCAACATTTCTAGCCTGTACATGGCTTCTGGATGTTGTTTGGTGGAGAACAGAACCAGCCAGTCATTTGCCAGGCCAGCTGTGTCTCACTTCTTCTTGAAGTTGCCTCTGTCCAGCTCAGTTCCATAGCTGGCATTAGCCCTGAGCCTCAGGTGCGGTACCGAAATGCTTGGACTTCTGGTATTTCTTTTTCTCATTAGGTCCAGTAGAAGCTGGTTTTCTCCTGGTCAGCAGCTATTGCTGTTTACTTCAGCCAAGGATTTAAACAGATACTTAAGGGAATCCAACACGCTCTTAGGCCCTGAGCAGCCTGTCCCACCTTAGTGTGAATAGTTAGACCAGGTTTTCAAAGGAACCCTGACTGTCCTGCTTTCCATACTTTTTTGAAGGAATGTTCTACTTATTTCTTTCCCGTGACACTGCTAGCCTTTGGACAGTCGCAGTCTTTTCCCAGTATTTCTAAGTCAGCCAAACTCTTGAGACACAGCTGCAGGTGAAGACTGCAGTTCTGGTTCATGTCAAAGTTTGGTTTTAAAAATAGTGGAGCATGAGGACTTTTCTGCAATTTCCACTGGATCTGGGGATTGTCATTGCTCTGTGAATCGATGCTGTGAAAGCTTAGGGGCTTAGCAGTGCACTTAACAAATTGCCTAAAGGTTTATTCAACTTCTGTGCAGGAAAAGGAGGCTTAATGTTGTTGATTTGTGGTCCTGTAGCTTTCAAGAAGCAGCAAGTGCTGTAATGCAGGATGACGTACTTGTACAAGATAAATCTGCTGTACACTATTAAGGCATAGACTAAGGCATAGTTTAAAACAGTCGGGGCTCTTATGCAAATCCCTTATTAGGGGAATTATAAATCGTTAGAAATGGAACAGCCAGATAGTAGGCAGGCACTTTCTGGAGGTGGATTTTAGCTGTGATGCTGCAGTGACTGAAGTCAATTTAAAGCGCACATTCTTGAGTACTGAGTCCAGTTTTGGGCACCACAGTATAAGAAAGACTTTGAAGGGCTGGAGTGGGTCCAGAGAAGGGCAAAAAGGCTGGGAGGGGATCTGGAAAACAGGCTCTGTGAAAAGCACTGAGGGAGCTGGGGTTATTTAGTCTGGAGAAGAGGAGGCTGAGAGGAGAACTTGCTGCTCTCTACAGCTACCTCAAAGGAGCCTGTAGCAAGGCTGGTGCTGGTCTCTTCTCCCAAATTACTAATGATAGGACAAGGGAAATAGCCTCAAGTTGCATCAGGGGAGGTTTAGATTGGATCTTAGGAAGAAGTTCTTTTCTGAGAGAATGGTTGGGCAGTGGAACAGGCTGTCCAAGGAGGTGGTGGAGTCCCCATCCCTGGAGATGTTTAAAAAATAAGTAGCTAGAGCAGCTGAGGCCATATTCTAGGGGTTAGGGAGATGTTGGGATGAGGGCTGGACTTGATGACCCTGGAGGTCTTTCCAGCCATGATGATTCTATGATTTGCTATGATAGCCTGTGCCAGGCTGGAATTACACTGAGGCCACTGTATATTGTGGCTCTTCTATCAATGCATTGATGTAAGAGGAAGGCCAAGTTCCCAAAGCAGAACTCCATGAGCCAAACTCTCAGCAGGCAGCAGCTCCTCATGTTTTCCGCCCTGAAGCCTAACAAAGTGGAACCACCTGAGAATGTTCCTGAGCATCATTGATACACCAAAAGTGCTGAAGAGACAATTCAGGATCATGTTCATTTAACGTAGCTGTTCAGAAGAGTCTATCCAGGCCAGTGCTCCTTGTTTGCTTTTTATAGATTTCTCCTTCGTTTGAGGTGTTGAAGGAGACCAAAGAACCTGCTTTTCTTGGATTGGAAAAGGCTGCAGTGAGTCGCTGGATTTGCTGCAGGTGGTCTATACTCCGTAACAAAACTCATGACAGGTTGTGAAACAAATGGGTAGAGCTGTAGAGACAAGGAACAGGAGGTAAAATTGCTCTCTGCTTGGGTTCAGCCCAGCTCTGTGTGTGATTTTTTTGAGTAGTTTTTGGCAGTAATTGTAATAACAAACGATGTACTGAAGTGTAGCCACGATGTACTGAGTGAGCCAATGCCTGGTTTTCAGGCAGTTGATCTATAGTGGTTTTTTGGGGTCTGCACCCTAGGTTCTTTTGCTCTTGCTCTTTTTCTTTGAGGCTTTCTTAGTGACTCTATGCAAAGAGCTCTCCACTTGCTGGAATTCCCTCCCAATGTGAGAAGTAAACTCCCAAGGCTGCCATTAAAACCCCAGGTCAGGTTGTGAGTGACATAATCCCTGCAGAAGTTATTAGCTGCAATGTCCCATGTCAGCACAAAGAGGATTTCTTCATTTTAGCATAAAATACAAATACCTTTCCCTGTGAAGCCTGAGTGTGCAAACATTAACCTTAGGGGTACAGACAGCAGATGCAGCCAGTGCTGATGCTTCCTTTCCTCTGCCAGTTTGTTCCATTAAGGCATGCTGGCTTTCTCTTGCTCTCTCAGCTGTTCTGGACATCAGGACGTTTGCTTGAAGACTGCAGCTCCTAATGCTCACCATGGCTTGGGCCACCGTCCAGAGCATGTCCTTGCACTCTCAGCTTATCCAGCTGTCTGCCAGGACAGGAAAGTCAGCAGTGTGGAATGGGTGATGGTGGTGGTGAGGTTACCAGGAAGAAGGGAAACCTTAAGTCAAGGTGAATGAGATTTTAGTTTCTTTTAGGTCCAGCAAATGGGGTTTTTTGTACCTGGTGATCAGCTCCCTACCTGCTGCTCCTTGACTCAGTTTCCCTGACGACTTCCAACACAAGTCTTGTGTTTCTTGTTTTGTGACAATAATACTGATTAAGAACAGGTCTTTGATTTTCTTTGAAGCAAAAGCTGCACTTATTTTATCTTTTTAATGCTGTTTTGGCCAAGCATAGATCACAATTCCAGACCTGCATCCAGGCAGCTTGATTTGCCCCACTGTTGTAGTTTGGGGTGCCAAAACCTTCAAACAGCACAGAGTGAACAGGAAGTTTGTGGTGTGGGAGCGGCCTCGAAGAAAGGATGGCAGCTCTTTACTGTGGTATTTCAGCCTTCTGGGATTTCCTTGCTAGAGTTACCAGAGGAGGTCACCTGCTCACAAGCTTTCCACATCTTCTACTGTCTTTTACCATGACTGTGTTTAACCTCAGTGCTAACAAGAGTCTCACTCAGAGAAGTGCTTGTTAGTACCACTCCAGATTTTCACCCAGCTCCCTTCAGGCTGGGTGGACATTGCCTTTCACACGTCCCAGACTCTAGTAGCCTCTAATTCAGCACCTCGGTTTGTTAGCAGTTGTGCTGTTTTTATTGCCCCATGTGTTCTCTTTCTCATTTCATGCTGTGTGAGAAGTGGACTAGCAGCATTAAGCCGTCCCTAAGCCGGTCCGTGTAATGATGCGTGGGTGAAGAGCACTCACTGAGCTGCCTGGAGGGCTGCACAGTTTGCTTGGGTCTGAGAACTGATCTGCATGTTGCTGATTTCCTCACCAAAAGGGTTCCCCAGGCCTGACCTGAGGTGGAGCCCTCATCCCTGGAGGCGTTGAAAAGCTGTGGAGATGCGGGTTGAGGGACAGGGGTTAGTGGGGACCTGGCAGTGCTGGGTGAATGGTTGGACTCTGTAATCACAGTGGATGATTGTAAAGGTCTTTTCCAATTTAAACTGTTCTATGACTCCATCTTTAAAGCTTCTGCTGAGCCGAAGCTTCAAGGTCTTGATTATTGTGCAGCTGAAGTGGGCTTTAGGGAAGGATATAAAATGTAGACCAACACTTCTGCATCTACTTCCCCAAGCTGGACCCAGCAGGATGAGGTTTGCAGCATGGCAGGGGCCAGTGGCTAAGTCCATCAGCTTGAAGTCTTGAAATCCAGGATGAAGTTGTAGGACAGAAGGTTCAAAAGGACAGGCTTATCCTGCCATTTGCTTTCCAGATCTTGCTTGTGTCTTGTCTTTAGCTGAGTTGGCGCTGAAGGCTGTGTCTCAAGTGTCTGATCTGCTCTGCAGCCTAATAAAGTTGTATCAACAGCTTTGCCAAGAGCACATGACCTGACTGATGATCAGGCTGCCCAGGGGAGTTGTGGAGTCTCCTCTGGAGATGTTTAAAACCCACCTGGACATGTTCTTGTGTGACTTGATCTACAGGATCCTGCTCTGGCAGGGGGATTGGAACAGATCATCTTTTGAGGTCACTTCCAATCCCTAATGTTCTGTGATTCTGTGTTCTGTGAGCGGGTGAGATGTTTGTTCTGGGGCCATGTCTAGATGCATTTACAGATGCATCGCTGTGGACACAGAATAGCTGCATCGCTGTATCTTCATAAGTGGGGGGGAGGAGGTGACTTCTGGCCTTAGTTGTGTCCTGTTGGAGTTTGTCACTGATTTCACCAGAGCTGATTTCAGAGTTCAGGCTGTCATTTGTGTTTCTGTCTAAAACCCCTTAACCTTTAAAAGGAGAAGGGACCATGGTGACGTCTACTAGAGCTGGCACAAAGACGAAGGCATAGCTTGAGGAGGAATAAGCCATTAGAATTTTACCTTTTCCCAGGATGTGGCAGCTCACACTTAAATTCTGACCAGTGCTTATTACTCCAGAAAAGAGCAGCTGAAAAGAACTGTCAGGCTAGTGCTTGGACATTAATGGGGAGGGGGGGCAGAAAGGGTGGCAGTTACCATCTCATCCTGGGTTAGCTTTCTCTATGCTCTCTATTATCTGTCCTTTCTGCTGCCTAAGATCTTCCTAGTGTACCTCTGTGTTTCCCATAGTGAATTCCACTGCCATCTGGAGTGAGTGCGTACAACAGAGAGGGAAGATGTGTAGGAAGCATTCACCTTTGTATTGTGCTGAATCCCACGAGGAATACTGTGCTAATACTTGTGTGTTCATGACAGCAGGGAGAGCAGAGTGAGAGTAACACTGCTTAATTCAGGATGTGATTCAGTGAACTCCAGCAGACCTGAGCCTGCCTTTGCTAGAGGGACCGTTGTGCTTCCTTAGCCTTTTCCAAGTGTCTTAATGCAGCAGAATTCAGAAGCTCTCTCTCAAAAGAAACAAGAGAAAGGATCATTGGACAAATTATAACTGCAAGGGGGA
This sequence comes from Rhinopomastus cyanomelas, assembly GCA_013400115.1. Classification (NCBI taxonomy): domain Eukaryota; kingdom Metazoa; phylum Chordata; class Aves; order Bucerotiformes; family Rhinopomastidae; genus Rhinopomastus; species Rhinopomastus cyanomelas. The sequence continues at coordinate 607,990 of VXBP01003133.1, forward strand.
GGTTATGGACGTGCTCTCCCTTCCTGCTTTCCCTGATCCTGGCTGCAGAGGGTCCCAGTGTGGCAAAGGAACCGTTGAAATGGTTGTGTTTAAATGATTCTGGGGTTTGAAGCCTGTCATAGGTTAAGTCAAAGTATCCCTGGGGCTGCTGCAGATGCTGTTAGCTGACTGCAGGGTACCTTTCCTCCCCGCTGTCATACCTTTGCTGTGAGATCTTTACAGCACCCTGAGCCCACAGAGTCTTACAGAAGAGAGGTTTCCAGGTGGGTGCCAAAGGCTGAGCTGCCTCTCTACTGTTCAGCACAGCGTGTGGGGAAGGAGTCTCCTCTCCTACCTGCCATGAGGCAGCCCAGCAGAGAGAGGCTCTCTGAAATGCTAGTCTCTGAGAGGCTCTCTGAAATGCTAGTCTCTGAGAGGCTCTCTGAAATGCTGTGCTTGCACAGAAGCTTTACAGCTGCTGTGATGCTGAAGGCACAAGAGAGGAACTAGGCCTGAGGTGTGACTACTACAATTCTCACACCTACCCTCTTGTTCATTGTGGAACGTTAAAAGTAGCCCAAGTGTCAAGCATCACCAAAATGCCAGTAAAACTAGAATCCAGCAACTTGCTTATGGGTTGCCACTCTGAATTGGCTGTCACATACAGCTCCTCTCCACGTTGTAATGGTGACTGGCTGCATTTCTTTCCTAAGTGCCAGGGAAAAGTCACTTTCTTCCTTTTTTCCTGTGCTCTGCATTGGAAGGCATTGTCAGGAGTTCTAGTTTTCACTAGACTGGACAAGCAGGAGCTGCTCCACTGCAGCCATCTCTGCCTCAGGATCTGCCATCTCATTCTCACTCAGGAGAAGGATTTTCTAGAAGTAAGATATTTAGAACTTTTTTCCTCCTTGAAAGCCTATGTCACATCCTAATCGTTAAGAGAAAGGAGTCACTCGGGTTCATGGATTCACTTGGGGTCAAATTAAGGAGACTGACACCAGAGCCCACATAAAAGTCAAAGTTTACTAAAATTATCCTATTCTGAACTCAGAAGGCACAGAAATCACTACGGTTAACGGATGCCCAAGCCAGAGAATAGTGGAGACGAAAAAGGACAAAGGGAGAGAAGGTAGTTAAGGGGTCAGATCACCGCTCAGGACTGCAGGCTCTGGCTCCCCCTGGTCTCACTCCTCAGCTCTGCAGACCTCTGGAGAATCTCCTCGGTTTCTTTGGCTGACTTCCCTGTCAGTTTTGGCTTCATGGATGGTGGAAAGTGTGGTGGTGGTGATAGGTGATTGGTCCGTCTTTGCTCCCTCAGCTTCGCAGGTTTTTGGTGTCTCCAGCAGCCCTTGTGTCAGTCTTTCATCGTGGTTGCATCATGGTGTGGGGAGGCTATTGGACTCCCTACACCATTCAAATCCCTCCTTTTATCCCTGCTGCTAGGGATGTTTTTATTCCCCTACCAACAGTCTGGGGGATTGTGTTCTCAGGGTCTCAAACAAAGCAATAGGCAGTCAGTCCTTGAGAGAGATGGCAGCTCACTCTGTTCTCAGAGGTTTGCAGATAGATTGTCAGAGCTGTGAGGCTGCCCACTGCACAGTTCTGATCTCTCCAACCAGGTGCAGCCTCCCGCGTTACCCTGCTCACAAATTATATCCTCTTTGCTTACAATGGTTCAAGCCATCTCCCTTGTTGTTAATCACAGTCTGACAGCCCATAGTCTTGATGCTTGTTCAAGGGGTAGCTTGAATAAATAGAAGACTGGGGTCTTGCTGCATTCTTGCTGTGTTGTGCCAGTGTCACACACGGGAGCTGACATCAAACACTGCAGACAGAGATGATGATCTCTTTCCTTCAATCAATTTCTTGCTTTTCCTCTGACATTTTCCACAGCAAGCAGTGTAATAGTCCAAGAAGAGGCTGGCAAACGATGAATTGCAGCACAAAATGGAAGGAATAAAGGTTGAGGGCAGCCTTGGTTGCAGTGACCATGAGATGGTAGAGTTCAGGATCTCGTGTGACAGAAACAAAATACCTAGCAGAACCACAACCCTGGACTTCAGGAGGGCAAATTTTGGAGTTTTCAACGAATTTCAATGCTAGGGGAAATCCCATGGGACAGGGTACTGGCAGGTAAAGGAGCCAAAGAGAGTTGGTTAGAATCCCAAGACCATGTCTTTGAACCTCCCATAGGTTCCACATAACTTCTTCACAGGAAGGATGACAGAGCACTGGGACCGGCTGCCCAAGGGGAGTCTCCTTCACTGGGGACATTTAAAACCAGCCTGGACATGCTCCTGTGTGACTTGGTCTAGGTGATCCTGCTGTGGTGGAAGGATTGGACTAGATGATCTTTCAAGTTCCCTTCCAATCCCTGATGTACTGTGATTCTGTTAAATCCATTGTGGAATGTCAAAGCTCTTGGTTTAGTGTAGCGGTGTAACCCCCTGTTCTGCTGCCAGGCAAATACCTGAAGAAGCAGAGGGAACAGAGGAAGGAGGAACAACAAAAGGTTACTGGAGCAGAAAGGCAGATGTCAGAGGGGGGTTTATGTTATTCAAATTAATTTCATTTCCTGGTTGTTGTTTTTAAACATTTGTTGAATGATATGAAGGGCCTGTCCTTTGCCAAGCAGAGCAAAACAAATCTCTTAGGTGATTACACAATTAAACCACATTATATGCGCCTCATAACCCAGAATGGACTCATCTCCATGCAGCAGGAGTCCATTTCCTGTGCATAATGAAAGTTCTGAGGAGACAATGTTGAAATTTAATTCCCTTTCTTCTTTCTTGAGGGGGACTGTCCACACAAGCTGAGGACAGGTTAACTACTGCTGTAAATCAAAGCAGAGCCTTTAAAAGTAGTGAAGCTGCTCAGAGCCACCGGAGCCTGCATCTCCAAAGGAACAAGCTCTAATTTTTTTACAATCTTCCTGTGAATTGCTGTGAGCCCTACCTAAGTGCACCTCTTCCTGAAGTGCTCCATGCTGGCAGAGCTGTGACCTCCCTCCTTCCCAAACCACAGCTTGATGGACGTGGCTGTGGAAGCTGCACTTGTTCCACAGCTGTGGCCTCGCTCACTGAGCGTGCAGTCAGTGCACATTCTCATGAGTGACACGTCCTTCCACTTGCACTTGTGTCAGTTGCTTGCTTGGCTGCCCATAAAATGTATAAGAAACAAAATAAGGTGCTGAGATTGGGAAACGCCACTCTGCTGTAAAGCTGTGACCTAGATGCCAGAGTGGTTTTGCCTATCCATGTGGCACAATGAGACTCACAGATACGTGTCACTTGTGGTGACAGCAGCATGGGTGAAGTGTCCTATTTTGGGTACAGGCATGTTGGAGTTCATGCAGTTCTTTCCCTCCTCTTCCATTTGATTAGTTAATTAGAGCATTCCTCCAGCAACATCCCTTTCTGATGAATGCTCAGCACATTTGAGGAGGATCAAGGTCTCGAGTGGCTCAGCCTGATCCTGCTGTGCCTTTTGCATGCAGCTCCTGCTCCTATCTATGAGTCCTCTGCTTGTTGGAGTATCACTGCATTGGACCCTTGGAACATTGAGGCTCTCAGGAAAGCAGCTGCAGATTCGTGTTCTTGGGTATCAGTTGATCTCATGATCAACTCTGTGATCTATGTGATCTCCTGGTGTGGTTGTAAGAGAGCAAGTGATTCATTAACCACACCAGGAATGACTTTCATCCCTTGATGTACACCCTCATCTGCCCTCTATCCATCACACACTGCTATTTTTTTTTCTAGCCTCTCCTTTTTTTTTTTGAGGGATCAGCTAACACAGAGATGAGTGATGTCCTTTCTACATTGCAGGCAGTGGAGAAGGCGTTTGCGATGCCAGCTGGGTTTTTCTGGCTGACAGTTGAAACAGATGAAAAATATTTCCCTGATAGTAGTGACATGGAGGCTTCAGAGACACAGAGATAAAACGCCCCCAGAGTGCCCCTCCTTCCGACTTGGTGATGTTGTGAGAAGCTGAGAGATGATCAAATGGCCTGGAGTGTTTCAGGTTTGAGGTTTGGTACAAATACTGATCTCAAACTGTTTCTCACTCCTGTCTAAATGTATCAGCAGAGTATTTCGTGTCATCAGTACTGATGCGCTGATTTCTTGGAGCCACAGAAGATTAAACTGTGGAACGTGCAGGTTGAGAGGCAAATTGGTAACAGCAGGCAAAATGTTTATAACCCTTGACTGCAAGCCAGCCTACAACACAACTCTCTTTAAACTTGTGTTTGGAAATGTTAACAAAAGTACTGTGAAGCTTCTAGTAGTGTCTGCCTGACCTGCAGCGACTGTGTGAATGTGGAATGAACAAGTGCATGCACTTAGCTTACCCCAGCGGAAGAGAATGTTAAGGTAGCTGAAGCTTGTTGATGCTTAGCTCTTTAGAAGTGCATGCCAGGGTGTGCTGGACCTCCACCCAGGCACAACAGCTTGTTAACTAGGGTAACTCACCTCTTATAGCTCTTGTGCAACACTATGTTTGACCTGATAGAGTTCAGTTCCCTGCTAGCACTGACTCACAACAACGCTGACATACCAAGTTCTTCTTGCACACGCAGCAGCAAGCCTGACCAGTTGCTGACAGCGTGCCAGGCTGCTCCTGGAAGATGCTTACAGTCCACAATGAGGAGCTGAAGACACCTGGCACTTGGAATTATGAAGAAATGCCTTGTGTCTTTATTATGGCTACTGGGCTTGCCTCAACAGTGCTATTGTGGGTCCATACGGACCTGTGAGAAGGGAAACCAAGGTGGGAGCTGAGACTGACTACATGGTGGGCAGGGCAGAGTCCTGCATTACCTGAGCAAGAAGAGCAGAGCAGGTCTAGCAGCAGTAAATGGGGTCAGCTCAGAGTCCATAGTGACCCCATAGTGACAAAGCCAAGTCACAAAGTCAGCGGATGAGAATAACAGCCAGAGTCAGTGATGTATGGGTCTGGGCCAAGGCATACCTGCACCAAAGCTCAGGCAGGCTGCAGCCAGTTACCTGGCTCCACAGCAAAGTGGGAGACAGGCATTTGCTGGAGTTTCTCCATGCTGGACAGCTGCAATATCAACACTGGCCCTAAGCCCAGACAGCCAAGCCCCAGGGACTTGGCAACAGCTGCAGAAAATACTTCCTTACTGGCTGCTATGAATATTGGGTTAATATCAGGGGAGATTGAACTAGACAAACAGAAAGAAATAGAGCTTTTATTCCTAATTAGACCAGTTTTTTATGATATGAGTAAATGTATTCATTTGTGTAAGCCTGAACGTGCCTTTATGGGGGAGCAGCATTTCATTGAAAGTGTTCTACAGTGATGGATTTGCTTGGCGTTCGCTGTGGCCATAAAGCTTGCTGCTGGAGATAGTGTTGTGTAGCTCTGCCTTCAGCAGAACCACAGGAAGGTCTGAGGCCACTTCAGTGTGATCTGTAACTGGACAATTTATTACCCACAGTGCCGTACAATCTGCCATTGTAAAGCTCTTGCTTTTTGCAGCAATATGTTTCTTCTGATGAGCAAGTAATAATTAGCTTCCCCTTTGGGCACAGCCATGCAGTTCCTGTTGGTGTGTGTCTTCCTGCATCCCTACAGGATGGGCTGCCTTGCATTAGTCTGGCAAATAACATTCCAAAATATGAATTTGGGGCAAAACCAGTGATGTGTCTGGTTTGTGTTTATTTCTTTTTTAAAGTTGTTTTTAGCACTTTTGTAGGTCTAGAGAAACAACCAGATGGACTCCTATTGTTTAACCATCTTCCTGAAGTTCAAGAGCACAAGACTTCGGTCTCTGCCCCAGAGAACCTGCAGGTTTTGGCTAGTAGGTTTATGTGACACAAGGCATAATTGGATCAGCAGAAATCGATTAAATTGTAATTATCATACATAGTTATTATTCAATCTGAAGAGCCTGTTGTTCTGGACTGCAAGTAAACATGAGAAGAAAGAGCCCCTTTGAAGCTCTTACATTGTACATAAAGCATGGGGATGAAAGGTGAGCAGGAGGGATACAGCTGTGTGGTCATGGGGGCTTTGGAAGCATTTAGTTCATTTCTCCAATGTGTTCTTGTGCTCAGGTTGCCATGGCACTGCTGTTTGAACCTCTCCTCCAAAGTCCCCTTGACACCTATCACACACTGCAGCTGGTACTTGACTCTGGTCTGGATATCTGTGGGCTCTTCCTGCTCTATCCTGAGCAGGATGTGCTGCTCGCCAGCTCAGGTGAGGTCTGGTTTTCCTTCAGAAGTTCCACAGTGTGATACTGAGATAAAGGCAAAGAGTCCTGTGAATGTACTAAGGTGAATAGTGACCAGTGCTGTGGGCACAGGGACGAGGACAATGTGTCAGATACACAGAATCACAGAACATTAGAGATTGGAAGGGGCCTCGAAAGGGATGATCCAGTCCAATCCCCCTGACACAACAGGATCACCTAGACCAAGCTGCACAAGAACATATTTGGGCGGGTTTTAAATGTCTCCAGAGAAGGAGACTCCACAAACCCCATGGGCAGCCCATTCCAGTGTCACCCTCACTGTGAAGGAGTTCTTTCTCATATTTATATGGAACCTCCTATGTTCCAGCTCACACCCATTGCCCCTTGTCCTATCACTAGATGACACTGAGCTTCATCTTCCTGACTCCCACCCTTCACAGATTTATAAACATTAATGAGGTCCCCCCTCAGTCTCCATTTCTCCAAGCTAAAGAGATCCAGCTCCCTCAGCCTTTCTTCATAAGGGAGACGTTCTACTGCCTTCATTATCTTTGTGGATCTGCACTGGACTCTCTCCAGCAGTTCTATGTCCTTCTCGAACTGAGAGGCCCAGAGCTGGACACAATACTCCAGATGTGGTCTCACCAGGGCAGAGTAGAGGGAGAGGAGAACCTATCTTGATCTGCTAACCACCCTCCTTCTGACCCACCACAGGATGCCGTTGGCCTTGGCCACATGGACGCCTTGCTAGCTCATGGTCATCTTGCTGTCCACCAGGACCCCCAGGTCTATTTCTCCAACAGGTCGGTCTCCAACTTCTTCAGCTCCTGTATCTTTCCAAAAAAGAAATGCTAAAAGATCTTCAGCTGTTTCTTGCCTTCTGTTCCCAGTACTGAATACCCACCAGTTGAGATTTTAGCCCTTGATGCATTTTGTGTCTCAAACTGAAGATAAGGTAAAGCAAAGCGATACCAACATCTGAACTCAAACCACTGGTAGACACTGACATTTTCAAATATCAGCATGTCCTGCTCAGGTCTTTATCTCTTTGTATTGATGAAACAGAAGAAACGAAGCCTGCCTCAGAGCATGTGTGGAATATGGTTAGTTGCAGTATAACACTACGAATAGGAATACGGTTAGTTGTGATACAACACTACATTCAGCAATGCAGTGTAACGCCACAGCAACAGGCATTAACAGTAGCTGCAAAGTACAGCAGTTACCTCCGAGGTGGATATGGCTTGTACTTTCTCTTAAGACCAGAAGTTCTCCTAAAAGGTTTGTGTGTGACACCATCACGGATTTGTTTCTCTTGGGGGAAAGCTATAGGTAGGCTGTGAGTGAGAAAAATTAGTTTCCTTTTCCTCAGGCAAAATGTGACTGAAGACCAGCTTAATTGGAGAGAAATTCTCTGGTCTCCCTGTGCCCCTTTCTACATTTGAAGACAATAGGAGCAGACTGCCTCAGAAAGGGGATTGCAGCTGCAGTTGTCCAAGTGCTGTGCACAAAACACATTCATCCTGATAGCTGCAGAAATGAAGAAGGACTCCAGAAATGAATACGAAAACCATAAAATCACTGGTCATTAGGAAAAGATGGGCAACAGACCCACTTCAAAGCTCTGTGCTGTGCACTATTATTTAGGGATGTTTTGTATGAAGGGAGAACTGCTTTCCAAGTTTGGAAATTAGATTTCTGCCCTTAGCTTGAAAACTTTACAATGGTTATGTTAAATTTTTACAGCCTGTTTCTCCATTATCTACCTGCTCTGGAGACTTATGTTCTGGCTTCTGACTCTTATGCAACAGTGATGGAATTGGATGGGTTTAAACTGCAGAGAAGAAATGATGGTGACACCACTTGCTTCTTGTGCTACTGTTTGCAGTAAGAACTGCAGAGGAGCCAGGTTTGCTCTTTTTCTGAGGTTACTTACTGGACCCTAACTAAGCTGACAGTAGATGTGGAGAAAGGTTTGCCAGAGACATAGGGATGAGTCATTGCAGGAAATAAGAGAAGCCACAGTTCAAGTGCTGGCAGGGCAGGGAAAGTGGCTAATCAATTATTTGCTGGATATGTTGTCTGATTACACCATACAACATCCGTGTTTGATGCAGAAAGAAATAATCTAGAAAAAAATTCCAGAGATTTCCAGTTTGTGATCCACTTCCCACTTTTCCCCATATCTGCTTAAAATGATAGAAATTCTCCCTCTCCTTAGGCTCATGTGTTCCTGTCCTGTTTCCACACCAATGCCCAACCTTCCTTGAGGCCATGAACAACTGCCTGCACCAGAGGTCACAGCGCTGACTTGTTGTGTATCAGTCACTAACCCTGGGCACACTCCTTTCCATGGCTCCTCTTTCTTTCACAGACTATCTTGAATAATCTGATTTACTGCTGGGTGAAAACATGCAGCTGGTTGCCAGCTGGTTGTCCCCCACAGGACAGGGAACCAGGAGGCTATTTTGTCTAAGCCTGGCTATGACCTGAAAAGGGTGCTTCAGTGGAATTAATGAACTCAGAGAGGGTTGTTCCATCTTTTAATCACACGTCTTTGTCTTTCACAGTAAAGCTGCCTTCTTCCTGCACTTTGAACACTGCCAGGCTGCCACCAGGGCTGGCATTTGGTGTGAGAGGGCCTAAAACAAGTAGCACCTGGCAGAGTATCTTTGGGCCCTCTCACTTGCAGCTGGTGAGTGTGACAGACTGTGGTTCTATCAATGCCATCCATGGCCAGAGCAACACAGAGCTGCTCCTCTTCCTGCCCCTTTAGGACAGCTGTGTGCAAGGGGAGCTGTGCCTCTGGTTTGGAGTGAGGGCTGCAGGTGCAGCACAGCACACTGGTGTCCTGGATCTGGCTTCCCAAGGCCACAACAGAGCGAGGTGATGGCCCTAGAGGGTTTTGAGCTGTGGTTGTTCCCAGAGGTGAAGATGGGGGCTAGGCAGACACACATCTGTCAGCCTGCTGCTCAGAGTCTCTCTGAACAAGGGTACAGGCTGAGAGCAGTTTGTCTGCTTTTATATCTCCAAACCAGTTACCACAGTCTGCGAAGTCCCTCTCTCACAGGACCCTCTCCTCTGCAGCACGTAAGAGGTGTTGGTTGTTGAACCCCCACTGTTCCCTGGTAGCTGAGGCTGTAATTCATACACTTGCAGCGCCTGTTCTTGAGGCCTTTCTTCCACATCAGACTGGTTTGAGACCTTCTCCAGCTGTGCCTGGTGCAGGAGAAGGGTTCTGAGGTTGTGCCACTGAGCCCTCAGCTAGAAAGTCTGGTCTAGCTTTACCCTTTCATATCAGCTGAGTAAAGACAAGATGCTTCAGATGGGAAAGATTCTTTGAAAGTTTCTAGCAGGAGTGGGTGAAAGTGAAGGGTGACTTACAAACTCTTAACTCCAGGAGTCAGCCCAACAAATGCAATTTAGCAGCTGATGGTGCAGCAATAGGTGCCAAAAAGTTCTGGGAATGAGTGAGGTTCTTGCTTGCAGATGGGTCTGGGTATGGCTGCAGAGGGAACTGGGCTGTGAAGCGCCTATTAATCCATTGTGCAGCCGAGGCTGGCTGGTGCTCGGCTCTGCGGTGCTGCAGGGAGGGGGACTACAGCTCCCAAAGGCTCACTCAGACTATCTTGGACAGAAATGGATTTACCTGATGGTTTTTTCTGAAAGTTGTTAGGCTGCATAAAGTCTGCTGCTGGCCTTACTCAGCAGAGCAGAGTTGTATGGGGAGCAAGAGCAAAGCTTCAGCAGCTCTGTGGAAATCATCATGGAGCAGAGAGAGGGCTGAGGCAGCGGCTTGGACTCTCCTGCGCTACTGCCCAGTGCTTTCCCCACCTCCTCTGTGACATTGCCTTGATAAAGATGAGCGTTTTCTGCAGCACAAAGTAATTGCTTCCCTTCTTGACCCTCTTGAGAACATCACACACCAGGTGGGCTCCTCTCCCTGGCCGTCCTGTCTGTCCTGCAGGCAGGGGACGACAGCCGCTGCACTGAGTCATTTAGTATTGCTGGACTCAATAACATTTAGTATTGCTGGACTCAATAACTTGATGCCGTGGCGAATCTTGCCTACAGAAAGCTCAGCCAAGGAGGCATCTGCAAGTTCTGGAGAGCTCTTTAGGGTCTCCTGGTGATGCTGAGGGCTGGGTGAGGTATAGCACACTGTGCCTGTGGCAGCAGGCTGGAAGGGAGGCAATCTGTAGTCCTGTTGGTGCTTGCTGCAGCGTAGCAAAGTGCACCCACATGGAATTCTTGATTCCTAGTGAAGCAAGAAGGAGGGTTGGTAAAATCATAACCATGGGCTTCCAGAGGGCAGACTTCAGACTGTTCAGGACACTGATGAGAGCGTCCCTTGGGGGACAGTCCTGAAAGACAAAGGGATCGGGGAAGGCTGGACATTCTTCAAGAAGAAAGCCTTAGAGGTGCAGGAGCGGGCTGTCCCCATGTGCCAAAAATGAGCCGGAGGGGTAGAAGACTGGTCTGGGTGAACAGAGAGCTTTGGCTAGAACTCAGGAAGAAAAGGAAAGTCTTCCAGCTGTGGAAGAAGGTTCTTGCAAGGAACAGCCAGGCTTTCAGGCTTGGTCAAACTGTGTCATAGACTGCCAGTGCATTGCTGTCAGGCCCTGACTTCCAGAACCACACCTGATGGTCACCGTACTGCAGTTTGGCCCTTGTGGGTAGCAGTTTCGCTGGCATGGACGACTCTGCCAGACTTGAGTGTGCTTGTTGCCCAACACGGACCTTTAAAACTGGTTAAACTTGGGCTAAAGAACAAACAGTGAATAGTAATGAGGATGTATCTGTGAGCAGGATGAGCTCTGGTAATGCAGCCTGATATATCTCTGGACTCCCAGGTTTCTTGGCCAGGCTGGCTCATTTGCGCTAGCTACTTCTAATTGAAGACAGGAAGCCTTGGGAGGGGAAGTCATATAAAAAGACGTTCAGTGAGAGACCTCAGTGCTGCTCATTTCACAGTCAAGGGATTGAAATAACTTTTCCAGCAAAGCCATTTTTACCACAGAAGCTTCTGTGACCCTGAGTTTGTTGCAGAAAGAAGGTCGAGTCAGAACCTGCCATAACAGCTTTTACTATTTATTGGGTGTTTTTAGCTCTCAGAGTCCTTCATCAACTAAGGCAGAAGCACCAGGGCGTGGTGCTCCTTCAACCTTCAGCAATGCTCGTCTCAGCTACCAAAGGTCAATGTTCAGGAATTAAACTAGAGGTTTTATGATTCTGCCTCACTGACAGTATTACCTGTTTCAGGAAATTCTGCTACCCCAGACTGCTCAGTGCTGTGACCTGGCCAGTTCCAGAGCCAGGAATTAATTTCTGGGGAAACACTGGTGCCTGAAATGAAATGAGAGTGGTATCACCTCATGCTCCCCATGAGAGTAGTTTCTAGAGCTCTGTAGGCTGCTTAGTCTTCATTGAGAGGTAAAAACCCCAAAACAGGAAATCTCTGCACTTAGGGGTCTGTTTGTCAAGGAAACAGACATGGGAAGACCTGACAGTGTCCTTAAACAGCAAGTTTATCTGAATAAAGATAATCTGTCTCTGCTGGTGAAGAGTTTAATGTAATCACCGTGAGTCTGAAATGGTTAAACCTTCATTCAGGGCAGAATCGGCCACACAGTCAGAAAGGCAAACACTTAATGTGGCTAAAATTAACTGACCAGCACTTGGCTTGGTCTGAACCCTCCTTTTGCCTTTGTAGGAGTAGTTCTGCATCTTCTGAATTCATTCCTAGCTAGCAGCAAGCTGTCTGTGTTCCAGGTAAGGGAGCTGGGGCATGCAGGCCAGGCACAGCGGATCTTGGGCACAAGTGGTTTTCAGACAACACCATCAAAGTGTTGCTGTCCATTGAGGAGAGTGGAAGATCAGCAGCTGTCCAGGAGAAGATGGCAGAAGGAAACAGGCTGCCCAAGACAGTGATGGAGTCCCCATGACTTGAGGGATTGCCAAGCCATGGAGATGTGGTGTGAGGGACGTCATTTAGTGGTGACCTGGAAGTGCTCAGTTAATAGTTGGACTTGATGATCACAAAGGTCCTTTCCAACCTAAATGGTTCGGTGATTCTGTGAAAGCAGGATTGTACTGACACAGCAAAGGTGGCACAGAAAATGACATTGCCAAAGGAAGGCACATATGAAAGAGGAATGAATGCATGAGCTGAAAAGATGAAAGGAGTTCAAAGTGACAGAAAGAAAGTGGAGAAGGGAGAAAGAAAACAACTTTGCCTTTGAGATATGCTCTTTCATATAACTGGGCATGTTAACTCAGGTAGCTTGGCAGGCAGCCACTGGCTCTGTGTTATTTGGGGTTGGTATTGATGGCAGCTGGTTGCTGCTGATGGGATGAGTCACATTTTCTGCCTCCCCTTCCTTTTATGGCCATTAATGATTCACATTTGATGTGGGCTGCTGAGTTACACCACACCACGTTCCATCTGTATTTGGGCTCAGGAAGTCACTTTCAAACATTGCTCCTCAGATGTAAAACTGTGTCATGACTCTTAGAAGATAAGCTGAAAATCTGGGAGCAGAACCCCCATGGGGTTTTAAGGAAGGGAAACATTCACTGACTCCTTCCCTCAGCAGTTTCTCTTGGAAACAGGAAGATATACCCATGGAGAACAAATGTGCTGCAGTTCTCACCAGGTATAGCTGCTCCTCCTCGGGAACCACAGTTGTACTGACCCTAGCAGATACTCTCATTGATTTGGGATACAGTACCTGAAAGGTTTTGAAATGTGTTACCAACAAGAAACCAGAATCTTACCACCTGCAAACTTCAGTGTTGGCAGTTGGCACATAATGAGCACAGTCTGGCTCAGTGCCTGCAGAATTAAAGCCGTAAAGGCAAACGCAAATCTTAGGCCAAGAAACACTCTGCTTGTCCCATCCTTAGCAATGAGCACAGTTTTCGCTTGTTTTCATGCTGTTGCTTTGAACTACTCGGCTAAGCCTTGATCAGACACCTGGTGGGGACAAGTCTAGAACGAAAAGAAAGCTTCACTACTGATAGTCCTACCCCCCAAACCAAGTGTAGTCGGAACACACAGACTAAAATACTCCAACCTCATTATATCATTTAGCTGGAGCTAAGAGAAATGAATAGGGTAGTGTAGCCATGTATTAGTGATACTGAGGATCTGCAAGCTAGGGCTTGGCAGGTTAGGAGGATCTGAATGTCCATTGTATGTGTTTGGACTGGGACAGTGTAATAATGAAGACTGGTGAAAGCAGAGACCCAAGAGACGATTACAACAAAGCAAGGACCTCAGGTAGATCAGCAGCTTCAGGAGAAAGTCTCGAGCTTGTCCTGTAGTACCTAAGGTGGAACTTGGACACTGCTTGGGTGGTCTTGTAGGCTGTTTCTATTGAGCTTGTTTCTAGCATGTTTTGCCACCCTGTTGGCAGTGAACTTGGGGTTCTGCTTCGAAAAGAAGTGTCTAAATACCCAAGATTCTAACCAAACATAATTTTCAATTGCTTCCACAATCTTACCAAGTGGGATTAGTGATGCAAGGAGAGGACAAGCAGTCAGACCTAGTGGATCAGGGTCCGCTAGCAGCAAGCATGTTGGTATCACTATCGTGATGACCAAGGACAGAACCCTGTGAAAGCACACGTGGTACCAAAGCAAAAATGTGAGGGAGGTCATGATCAGGTTGGTCTGAAGATTCAGGACTCTGCACCAGCCGTGAGGAAAGTAGCTCAAATAGAGCATGACATGGGCTGATGCACAGCTAGCACGTGAACAGACAGCACAGATCCCTCAGTGAGAGATGGATAGCTCCTAGACAGCCCTGATGAGACAGGCTATCTGGGGTAGATGATTCATAAAGATATTGCTGATGATGCCATACGCTTTTCCATTCTAGGTTGGCCTCTGCTAGAGTCATTGTGAGCTGGACAAGGTGAACAAACTGTAAAATACAGCGTCACCATTTGGGTTGCTCTTCACAGATTTACCAAGTGTCTTTGGTTGAAAGAGACCCTTAAGATCAACCCTATCGTTTGACCCAGCACTGCCAGGTGAGCTCTGACCCTTGTCTCTCAGTACTACATCTGTCTGACTTTTAAATACATCTAGGGATGGTGACTCCAGCACTGCCCTGGCAGCCTGTTCCCCTGTGTGATAACGCTTTTGGTGAAGAAATGCTTCCTAACAAGCAGCCTAAACCTGCCCTGGTACAGCTGGCAGCCATTTCCTCTGGTCTTCTTGCTTGCCACCAGGGAGAAGAGAATGTGTCCCTCCTTGTTCCAACCTCCTGCTAGATAGTTGTAGAGAGTGATAAGGTCTCTCTTCAGATTCCTCTTCTCCAGAATAAACAACCCCAGCTTTCCCAGCCTCTTCTCAGAGCACTTGTACCCGATGCCCTTCACCAGCCTCATTGCCCTTCTCTGGACCCAGTTCAGCACCTACATATTCTTCTTGTATTGAGGGGCCCAGAACTGAACACAGTGTTTGAAGTGTAGCCTCACCAGCGCAGGGGGATGATCATCTCCCTGTTCCCACTGGCCACAGTGCTTCTAACACAGGCCAGGATGCCGTTGGCCTTCTTGGCCACCTGGGCACACTGCTGGCTCCTGTTCAGCCACTGTCAATCAACACCCTCAGGTCCTTTTCCAGCTTGCAGCTTTCCAACCCCACATCCCCCAGTCTATAGGCTACCATGGGGCTGTTGTGACCCTAGTGCAGGACCTGGCACTCGGCCTCACTGAACCTCATACAATGGCCCATTGATCTGACCTGTCTACATCCTGCTGTAGAGCCTCCTTACCCTCTAGCAGATCAACACTGCCACCCACTTTGGTGCCATCTGCAGATTTACTGAGTGTGCCCTCAATCCCTTCATCTAGGTCATTAATAAAGATATTAAAGAGAACAGGCCCTGGTAGTGACCCCTGGAGAACAGCTTGTGACCAGATTTAGCTCCATTCACCACCCCTCTTTGGCCCAGCCAAGCAACCAGGATTGATCCAGTGCAGTGTGTTCCTACCCAAGTCTTGTGCCAGGAGTTTCTGGAGAATGCCTCAATGTGGAACTAGCCACTGTTGTAGTTGCACTGATACCACAGATTCTGCAGAAGTACTGTACTGTTTTTCTTACCCGTTTTTTGATCTAGGGAACAGCATTTTGAGAGTGTCACCTGCAGCATCTCCTCATGCATATGACAATGTGATTTTGGTCTGTACTCATTGGGGTTTTGTTCTGCAAGGAATCAGACAGCTGCTGCTTTCACCCCAGCAAGCCGCTGCACTGAGCATGACACCGAGTCAGGTACTGGGCAGAACGTACCTTGGGTTACTAGTTGTTCTGAAAGTTGTTATGCTGTAAGCTTATCCATTTGTGAGCCAGCCCTCCTCTAGTTAATGTTCTCAAGGACACTAATTCTCTCTTTATTAGGCGACCAGCTCTCGTGTCCTCTGCATCCCTGTGAGTGGGACTTTAGTTGCTTTCAGGGCTGGTTTTTCCTTTAGTAGGAAAATCCCACCAGCCGTCAGCCTCTTGCTGAGAACAGAAGCGTAAATTCATGAGCAGGCCTCCTCCTGCTAAGGCAAAAAGGAACTTTACCGATGATCTCAAAACAAGCAAGAGCCACCAGTAGCCCCATAAACCAAAATAAAATAATTCTGATCTGCAAAACATGAATTCAGGAGAAGTCTTCATCCGACAGGCTGACGTGTGATTATGCACTTCCCAGTCCCCTGGGACTGCATATGGCCTGTCAGCAGGAAGTCCCCTGGTTTAATGCATTCCGGATAGGTTGCAGAAAGAGCTCTCCTATTGTCAAAACAACTTCTGTTTTTGCATTTTCCTCTGTAGCTCTTTCTAACATGATGGGAGATTTGAGTTAAAGTGCAGTTGGCATATTAATGAGTCAGCCTAAGCAAAAGGCAATAGTCATAAAAGCAAGGTTGCAGCCCAGCTTCATGTGTGTGAGGAGTCCAGTTCTGCACTCGCACACAGTAACCCGCCCCGGAATCACCTTCTCTTACAAAGGAGTGGACCCCTTCCTTTAAATTGTCCCTCACAGAGCTGGTTGCTCTGTCAGTTGGGAGATGCATCAGTGTGCAAATGAAACTGTGTACAGAGCCCCTCTGTTCTCTTTGTTTGGAAATCAAACCTGGAGAACAACATTTTCCCTGTCCATAATATTTTGTAGAATAAACATAACTTATTTATGGAATGTCATACAATCATAGAATCATCATGGTTGGAAAGGACCTCCAAGGTCATCAAGTCCAGCCCTCATTCTAACATCTCCCTGACTCCTAGACCATGGCCCCAAGTGCTCTAGCAACCTGTTTGTTAAACACCTCCAGGGATGGGGACTCCACCACTTCCCTGGACAGCATGTTCCAGTGCCCAATCACTCTCTTAGAAAAGAACTTCTTCCTAAGATCCAATCTAAACCTCCCCTGATATAACTTGAGGCCATTTCCCTTTGTCCTATCATTAGTAATTTGGGAGAAGAGACCAGCACCAGCCTTGCTACAGGCTCCTTTGATGTAGCTGTATAGCAATGAGGTCTCCTCTCAGCCTTCTCTTCTCTAGATTAAATAACCCCAGTTCCCTCAGCAACCCTTTACAGGGCCTGTTTGCTAGCCCTTGTTGCTCTTCTCTAGCCCTGCTCCAGCCCCTCAATGTCCTTCTGATACTGTGGTGCCCAAAATTGGACACAGTACTCAAGGTGTGGTCTCATGAATGCAGAGTACAGGGGCAGGATCCCCTCCCTACTCCTGCTAGTTGCATCATTCCTGATCCAGGCCAGGATGCCACTTGCCTTCTTAGCCACCTGGGCACCCTGCTGGCTCCTGTTCAGCTGTCTGTCAACCAATACCCCCAGGTCTTTTCCACCAGGCAGCTCTCCAGCCACATCAGAGCCCAAATGGCCAGATACTTGGAGCAGGCCCCTAAATGGCCATTTAAGAAGTTACCAGCAGTATCTATTGCTTCAATGAGCTGTTTGGAGCTAAATCACCGCTTCATTTGGGACTCCAGTTCATTTTTGCACAAGTGACAAAGGCTGGTACCAGCTGAGCTATAAGCATTTGGGGTTTAGGGCAGTTGCAGGGCAGAAGACTTTTATGTTGAGCTTTATACCTGAGGTTCAAATAAAGATTCTTAGTCTCATGAGGCACAAACACTCAGTTATTGGAAGTGAGCTCTGTCTTGTTATCCCACCATAACTTTAACAGTTTGCGTGAGCCCTGCAGTGATTACGTCGGGATTCCATTGTTTAATCTGTCCCTCATTATTTCAGATGCCTGTGTTCTGCCCTAGCAAGATTTCAAGTTCACCTGACAGACCTACTCAAGGAGAGCTCTCTGCTGAACCATGCAAGCACTGTCTCATTTTGTTGCTGAGAGAGCTGATGCTAGACACCACATTGCTGCGTTGGTGAAAGGTAATGCTCTCGCTGCTCACAGCCCTGGGAAATAAGGTTGTTGTCCAAGTGCCTGTCATCTAAACAGTGACAGTCTAACCACAGCTGCTCCACTGCAGGCAGCATGTACGGACAGTGTCAGCCCTGCACACAGAATGATGGTTTTGCTCAATGTGTTTCCAGCCCATTGTGTTTCCTCTTTAGTGCTGGAATCCTCTTGAACTTTAACTCGTAGAGTAATTGCGGTTGCAAGGGACCTTAGAATGTCTCTCAGCCAACACCCTGCTCCATACAGCATCACCAGTAAATTCAGACCTGGATGCTCAAGGGGATTTTTTCAGTCAGGTGTTGAAAGTCTGCAAAGTCAGAGACTTCCCTGCCTCCGCGGGCCTGTAGGCAACTGTTTTTCCTTTATGGCAAGTTGGTACCAAGTCTGATTGCATTTGTGAGGCCTGTCTCCTGGCTTCCCACTGTACAGCTCCAAAACAGACCTAGCTTTATCATCTCAATATCCTTGTCTTAGCTACTCTTACTGCACAGGAGGACAGGGCAGCAAAAAATAGGTATGGAATGCTATCAACCTCAGCCCTGAGCTCTGCATAACTGGGATTTCCAAGCATCTGAACTGTAACTCATTTTATGTGTAGGGACTGCCAGAAATCAGACAAGCTACTGCCTTAGATCTACTTGAGTCTGGCTGTGTTTTAGGGCTCTGGTCTAGCAAAAGCTTTTTTTTTTCCTTAAGACTGATCTGACATTGGTGTCACGTGGGGAAGACTGCAGGCAACAGCAGCAATCAGTAAAGAGCAGAGAACCTGCCCTGCCAGCTTGTTTCTGCTCTGGCCATGGACACGTTACCAGCAGCGGGTCCATTCCCGCACCTCCGTGCCCCCTGCCATTCAGACAGCATGGCTGTGAGAAGAGGATCACTCCTGCTGACCCTTTCATAGACACCACCACAAACAGCTTGTGATGGAGGCACTCATCCACTGCCTTATCTCTTCCTTTAACCTTTCCACAACAGAAAAGAACATTTAGAGTTCTGGAGAAAAACATCTTGTTTTTCTCCCGAGACTGTCCCCAAGTGTTCTGAAAACACACGCAGACATAGTGGATTAATCACAGCAGAGCTGTGCTACCTTCTGCCTGGAGACCTGTGGAAAGTTGCTCATTAGAAGTACAGGTTCTGCTGCTTCCCCTGCTGAGTGCTACACATTATGTTTGCAGTGCTCATGGGCCAGCAAGGGACATCATTCTACCCCTGTGCTGGGCACTGGGGAGGCCTCCCCTCAAGTACTGGGGGCAGTTCTGAGCCCCCCACTTCAAGAAAGAGATTGAGAGACTGAAGTGGGTCTGGAGGAGCAACGAGGCTGGGGAAGGGACTGGAGGGTAAGTCCAGTGAGAGGAGGCTGAGGGAGCTGGGAGTGTTTAGCCTGGAGAAGAGGAGACTCAGGGGGGACCTTCTCCCTCTCTACAGCTCCCTGAAGGGAAGTTGTAGTCAGGTGAGTATCGGGCTCTTCTCCCAGGCAGCCAGTGCCAGGATGAGAGGGCAGGGCCTGAAGCTGCCAGGGGAGGGTTAGGTTGGATGTTAGGAAGCCCTTCCTCATGGAACAGGTGATCAGACCCTGGAATGGACTGCCCNCTTCAAGAAAGAGATTGAGAGACTGAAGTGGGTCTGGAGGAGCAACGAGGCTGGGGAAGGGACTGGAGGGAAAGTCCAGTGAGAGGAGGCTGAGGGAGCTGGGAGTGTTTAGCCTGGAGAAGAGGAGACTCAGGGGGGACCTTCTCCCTCTCTACAGCTCCCTGAAGGGAAGTTGTAGTCAGGTGAGTATCGGGCTCTTCTCCCAGGCAGCCAGTGCCAGGATGAGAGGGCAGGGCCTGAAGCTGCCAGGGGAGGGTTAGGTTGGATGTTAGGAAGCCCTTCCTCATGGAACAGGTGATCAGACCCTGGAATGGACTGCCCAGGGCAGTGGTGGAGTCTCCATCCCTCGAGGTGTTGAAGGCCAGCCTGGCTGTGGCCCTTAATGTCCTGGTCTGGCCGATGTGGTGATGTTAGGTCCTGGGCTGGGCCTCATCATTCTGTGATTCTATGAAATATATAGATGGGCACTGGTACGAAGGATTTCCAGACAGGCAGAGTATTTTTCTCATTGTTTTTATTTTTTTGCCTTTGTTGTGTGAAGATTTCGCATTGCCCGGTTCCCTGTGTTCTGTGGCTGCTTCAGAACTGGCCCAGAGAGGCAAGTTATTTTGTATTCCAGAGCCCCAAAGAGGGGAAGCTGATGTATCTGCCGCATAAACTTTGGTCTGGCCTCTGCCAAGTGTAGAACAGCACTAGGACTGGAGTAGGTAGATGCTACACTAAGCAGTTTTTGCCATCAGTAGTCCCGAAAAGCAGTTGCCCCTTCAAGGTCTGGACCTCATGGTCATCCCTGCGTCAGAGCAGAGTGGATGCTGGTGGATCTTGGCCTTGAGGATCAAACACCCTACATTTGTGTCCAAGCTTTACCTTTTGCCATCCAGCAAGTGTAAATAAATAGCAGGCAGTGCTGTAGTGGCAGTGATGGCACATGTTTTGGTTGCCCAAGTCATTTGAGGCTTGAAAATGGGGTAGGTGATTGTGAGGGGCAGAAGCTCCAATTTCCTGGCAGGTCTGTGTCTGACGTCTGAGGTTTGCTGACAGCCTCTAGCACTAATAATCCATTTCCCATGCTGCGCTAGAGCAAATTTTGACAGGCTTGTATGGTAGGAAGCAATCAAATGAAGGAATTGAGAAAAGTAACAGGCCTTTAGAACTGTGGGCTGAAATATTATTACAGAAGGCTGAACTAATTGTTGTGGAAGCGTGCCGTACGCCAGCACCTTAACACACTGCCTGGGCACCACCTGGCCCTCTGGAGGAGGAATGGGAATGGAGAAATTGCTCACTTCAAGCACACAGTGTCTGCAAAAGCAGCATGGACCTGGGTCTTTTTTGAGCCTGGCTGTTACACAAGCAGAGCGTGGTGCTGCTGGCCAGGCCACACAGTGCTCTGGGGGGTGCAGGATGCTGCTCTTGCACTGCAAGGGACTATGCTTAAGTGCTGGGCTTGTGACTTCTCTTTCTTGTGGACACCAGCTTACTTAAGACACTGTAATTCACGAGCTGTGAGGCATCTTCTCTGCATCTGTTAATGTTTCAACTCACAACAGGAGTTAGAATGTGATAGAAACTACTGGGGTGCTGGCCACAGAGCAGTGTCTCCAGAGGAAGCTGTGGCCAGTCTGTGAATTTCAACAGCTATTTGCCCCACTGGAAGTGACTGTGACTTGGGGGAGAGGGAACAATTGAGCTGTGTGTTGTGTCTCTTGGTTGAGCTAAGCATAACCCATGTTACTGTCTCTAATGGAGCTGTGGTCTGATCAGTGTGCTAAGAAAAGTGTTTTCCTGTTGGGCTGTGTCGTAGAGCTCCACGTTCCCCTGTTCTCCGTTGTTCTGTGCACAAGGCTGATGGCTGAAGTGGCCAAACAAGGCCTCCTGGGCAGAGTGGACTGGCTGCTGCGCTGGACCCCTCCATCTGCTTTCATGCGGCTCCTTACACTGAGCCATTGCTGCAGACACTGGGTAGGTCAGAGCTGTGGAAAATGCATTTTTCTAGCTTTTATAAAGTCTGACAACCTTATAAGGGGATTTTCCTGAGTAAGAACATGAGCTTGTTGTCCAGAAAAACTTGTTCAGTGCCTCACTCTCTGTCAGTCACAGTAACATTTGTTGAGTGTTTCTGTTGCTGGGTGGTAAGTGGCAGAATCGATAGAAAAACAAAATGGAACTAACTTTTTAAAGTAAATTTGAAAATATATGGAAAAGTAAATTACTTCAGTGTGACATGGTAACAGCCAATTAAGCTGCAGACCAACCCTAATTAAAGGATTCATATCCAATCAATACAGATTTATGGCCATGGTTTCAAGAGAAGTCAAAATATTCAAATGAGAGAAATCGGCGGCTGAGGGTGTTACAACTAGAACTTGCTGAAGGGATGAATGTTGGCAGCTGTGCTTCTTCTAGGTGCAGAGAAGGCACTTTTTCATTTCCCTTTGCTCAGATGTTCTTGATTTCAGTTTGTGCAGTTGAATTTACTTCAGCAAGGCACTCATTCAAAGCTGGGGAGCTGATAGGACTTGAAAAATCAAGTAAATGTGTTTTCTCTTACATATCTATGACTCAAAACGAGTAGGAGAGTCTTCAGCCTACTAGTTCTCTAGACTTGGAGGTCACGGTAATCCGATGTTTATTTCACTAGCTGAAGGAAACATTTTCTTGCATATTCAGCAGATTCATATCATTTTAGTTAAAGATTATTGAATTATATTCAGTTTTGGATATCAGTGTGTTTGATGGGCATATACTGCCCTCCAAAACCACACTCACATTAAAGACCAAGAGCATTCTGGCTTGTACCAGCAGTAGTGTAACCAGCAGGACTAGGGACATCATTCTACCCCTTTACTGGGCAATAGGGAAGCCCAGGATGCTCCCCTTGAGTACTGGGGACAGTGCTGGGCCTCTCACTTCAAGAAAGAGATTGAGGAGCTGGAGTGGGTTCAGAGGAACAACAAGGCTGGGGAAGGGACTGGAGGGAAAGTCTGATGAGGAGAGGCTGAGTGGACTGGAGGAATTTAGCGTGGAGAAGAGGAGCAGCATGGCAGTGAGAAGCACAATCACAGTGAGGAGCAGAATCAAGCTGAGGAGTGGTACTGCAGTGAGGAGCACTGTTGCAGTGAGGACCTGGCCTTTGCCTGCTTGAAAATTAGTCAATTCCTTTGCAAGAAAACCCTTGAGAATTGTTTTTGGGGAATAAGTAATTTTGGTTTTATGCTCTCCCTGAGTAGGAGGAAACCTCAGTGCAGTGCCAGACCCCCATAATGCTCCTGTCAACTTTTCTGCAATCAAACATACTCTTCTGATCCTGAAATGGAGCAAGTTCTCACCCTGACAGTAGTGGGAATGGATGCTCTGAAGAGTGCTGGAGAGCTCCCGCAACACGTCCTTCTTCCTGGGTACTACAATCAGTCTTGGAGTGCAGTTCCCAGCTCCTGGAGAGGTTTGTAAAAGTTGGTGAGGGAAGTTCAGCCTTTCTAACTATTTCTGCTAGAGTAGCAGCATTATGAAAAATGTGCTGGAAAGGGCCTTTTAGGGAATACAGAGCGCAATGTCTCCCCTTGAGTACTGGGAGGTAAAGCAGTGGTGTAACTGGGACACAGCAGCAGGAATGCAGAAGTCACAAGGTCTGGTCTGTCCAGTGACATACTGTGTGATCAGGAACAAGGTACTGCACCTCCCCATGCTTTGTCCCCTCACGTGCACAGGAGGAATGGCTGCACAAACCCCTATATTAGAAGCTTACAAAAGCCTGAAGGGTGCTGGCAGGCTGATGAAGGCTGATGATTTCTGTGATTTCTTGATACAGCTTGCACCAGTGTCTACTAACAAAGGGCAGAATCTGGCTACACACTAGTGTATTCTCTCTTGAAGCACTGCTCTGGAGTAACCTCAGTGTCGTGGTTGGTGATGAGGCCATTGTAGCTGACAGAAACTTCTAGCAACAGGCACTCATGGACTGAGCCCCTAAATATCTGCTACATGGGAAGTAAAGGCTACAAACACAATATCTGAACTACATTAGAGGCAAACATTAAAATGTAGCTTATTAGTATAGTGCCTATAGCTTTAAAGAGGAATGTTAGGAGAGGTGGTGGTAAAGGATCCTGAAGTGTGGATTATGCTGTGCGAGATCACGTTGTTGTAAGTGTGTTCTCCCTGTTTCCCTTTCAGCTCTTCTCCATCAGCCTCATTCCCCAATCAAATCATGGCACTTATTCTCTGCGGCTCCCTGTTGATTTCCCAGATAGCTCTTTTTTTTTCCTTAGAATATGATTTCCCAGCTTTTGAACCTTGTGATTTTTCCAAGCATATTTCTCTATCTGCATTACAGTTCATTTTGGATGCATTAGGGGGTAAAATCAAAGCAGCTTTGGAACTTGTCCTCTAGTAAAAGAAATAAATCAATATTAGTTTCAAACACTTGTCTCCAAAAAACAACAGCTTCTATGAAACTCACACTGTCCACTGACATCAGACTGATTTCTCTTGACTTGCAGAAGGACCCCATTTGGAGTTTGAGCACCTAGGTCTCAAGTGGCTGCTCCATCTCACTCAGCGTCAGGCCCTGACATACTGGTGTCCAGCCTCGTCCTTGTGTGCATGTTGTGGTGGATCAATGCCTTCAGAGCTCTTGTAGGGAGAAGCTAAGTGAAAGTAGCAGTATTCTACAGACAGTCATGGCCTTAACCCCAGACATGGCATTCAGACAAGCCATCCTTTTCTTCACAGAGATGGATTTAATGGGTAAGACATGTTTTCACTCTTTGTAATGTCCTCAGGTAAAAGGTGGTTGGGGATGTATTGAGTCTGGACAAAGGAATCCATTACTCTGTGTGTTTTCTCAGGCACAGAAAAACCTAATAATGTGGAGGTAAACTCTGTGCTTGGGTGAATAATGATGAGGGATTTGAAATCAGCAGGAGCCAGGTGAGGTCATCTACAAGATGCCTGATTAATGTAATGTGTCTCCACATGGCCTGGTGCCTTTGCTGAGGATCTCAAGACACTGCATAAATAGTAAACAGCTATTACAGCAGCTGGTAGGACCAGTAAATAAGACTATGGTTTTGCTCTTTATATAAGAGAATCTGGGAAACAGAGACCAAGATCTGTCCCACATCATTGTGGATCCTGAGCTGCTGAGGTTAGGTCTCCTGGCCTTGCTCCTGTGCTCAGGGAGACAAAGGTGCCACCAATCTTCAAGAGCTGAAGAAAGCAGGCTTCTTGGGAGTTTCTTTCTATTCTAGAAGAGAATGGAGAGTTCACAAGGAATGAAGACCTTTGTTGTCAAAGGCTTTTCAGATTCCAGTGATATACGCTAGCATCGATCTTTCAGTTTAGTCAACCTACTGGTTTCCGGTGTAGAAGAAATATATAGCCACACCTCGCTGAACTGAATCACTGGGCAGCCCGTGATGTTAGTGTTATTGGATGCTTTGGAGCAGCAGAGTGTGAGCTCCCACTGTTTTGTTCTTGTGAGAAATACATTGGCATATCACCTCTGTTTGTGGGGAAGCCTGACTCCTCACGCCTAAGGATGAACACTTCAGAGCGTCATGAGTTCTGATTATTCAGACACAGCGATAAATCACAGTTGTGGTAGCACCATGTATCAGCTGGGGAGGAGTGATGCAGTTCCCTAAGTGCGTTCGTGTTTGGCAATTTATAGCTCTTCCCTTATCTTTCCATGAGAAAGAAAGGTTCTTGGTTGTCCACACAAACTCATGTCAAACACACAGCACTTATGTAGTGGGGAGTAACAGACTGGCTTTACTGAATGGAAAGAGGAAAATGTGATGGCATCAGGAGAAAGATACTCATGTTAGTCTCACAAAAAGTGAGACCTGACAGGGAACTGTATGGGTGTTTAATGAAAGGCTGGAGAGGAAGAAGAGGAGATCTTCAAAAATGAAAGGATCAGACATCCCAAATTAGTGTATAAAACCAAGAATTCATGCCTTGCTGCCTTGCATTAAGGTTGCCTTGAGACCAAAAGACAGGGTGAGAGTAGCGCAGAGCTGAGATCATTTTATTGAGAGATGTTGTAATCACAGTGCCTGGCTTTCCCACCAAAGCTGTTGTTAAGAACAAAGCGTGACTTCAGCATCCTGTGCTCCCTCATTACATTTTTAACTCCTGGTTTTGTTGTTGTGGGAGGAATGGAGAGGTCTTTGTGTTAGCGAACAGCTCTTCAGTGTTTTGCACCTGGTAAAACATAGAATCATAGAATCATTATGGATTGGAAGGGACCTCGAAAGATCATCTAGTCCAATCCCCCTGCATTTCCCCTTCTCAATAAAATCACCCTTGCCCATCCCCACTAAGCGTGAAGGTCCCTCACCTGTGCATCCATAAAAATAGATGTTCATCCTCTGACAGATGCAGAACACCACCCTGCTCTGAAATACCTGCCACTGCCTGGCAAGAGCTCCCAGGCTGCAGGTAAGCCCAGAAAGTTGCACCAGTTGCCTCTTTGATAAAACCAAATAATTTTATAGTCTTAAAAAAGATGAAGAAAATGACAACTCTGTGCCCTCTGTCAAAGTTGTTAAGATGGTCCTAGTAAACCTTTGGTTAGACACCATGATTCCAGGCGATTAGGAAGAAAAGGCCTGATGGATCTGCTTGGGGGAAGGTGGTAGAGTTGTGAGATCACCTTTCTTTCACACAGTTCTGTGCCTCCCTGCCTGGATGACCTGTCTAGGGCTGGTGTGGAAGGTGGGCTAGAGGAGTCATTAACATCAGCTCTTTGGTAGCTCTTTTGTAGCATCATCATCATAGCATCTTGGAATCATTCAGGTTGGAAGGGACCTCCAAAGGTCATCCTATCCAACCACCTGCAGTGAGCAGCAACAGCCTCAACTAGATCAGGCTGCCCAGAGCCTTGTCCAGCCTCACCCTGAAGATCTCCAGGGATGGGGCCTCAATCAGCTCTGTGGGCAACCTGTTCCAGTGTTTAACTCCACTCCTGGTAAAGAACTTCTTCCTAACAGCCCATTTAGATGACACCAAGTTAGGTGGGAGTGTTCATCGGCCTGAGGGTGGGGAGGTTCTTCAGAGAGACTTGGATAGATGTGAGCAATGGACCAATATTAATGGCAGGAGCTTCAATAAGGCCAAGTGCCAGGTCCTGCACTTTGGTCACAACAACCCCATCCAGTGCTACAGGCTTGGGCAGGTGTGGCTGGAGAGCTGTGTTGCAGAGAGGGACCTGGGGGGTCTAACTGACAGGAAGATGAATATGAGCCAGCAGTGTGCCCAGGTGGCCAAGAAGGCCAATGGCATCCTGGCTTGTATTAGAAATAACGTGGCCAGCAGAAGTAGGGAGGTTATCATCCCCCTGTATTTGGCACTGGTGAGGCCACATCTTGAGTATTGTGTCCAGTTTTGAGCACCTCAATACAAGAGAGATGAGGAGGTGCTGGAGCAGGTGCAGAGGAGGACAACTAAGCTGGTGAAGGGCCTGGAGAATAAATCTTACGAGGAGAAACTGCATTTAAATCTCCCGCAGTTTCCACCCAGACACGTCCCTTCTCGGCTTTACTCCAGAGAGAGTCTGACTTTTATC
>VXBP01003134.1:0-106093 GCA_013400115.1 Rhinopomastus cyanomelas
GACCTTGGTAATACTGTGATACTGTGATAACAGAGATGAACAAAACAGATGTTATTAGTCAGATCCTCAGTTTGAATAAATCAACATTTTTAATAAAGCCAACAATTAATTTGTAATGTTCAGTAATCATGTCTGCATATGAGAGTTCCATGAAGCTCCTAAATTTCAACAAGTGCAGAGAGCTAAGCAAAGAGACATCCAAGCAAGTACTGGCACCAGTACTTCAAGGCAGCCGTAGCCTCTGCTCGGTACAATGCAGCACATAGCCTGGGTTCACCAGCCCTCCTCAGTGCACTGCTTCAGAGACGCCTTTGAAAGGCCACATTTTCGGCAGACCAGCGCAAAACTTCTCTTGGAGGTAGACCCCAATGTTGTATCACAACAAATATAATTGACCATCTTGGGGGTTTCACACTTATGAGACACTTGTCAGGACTTTTATTATTTCATATGTAATACAAAGGAAGATTTGAGTGCTTTCAGCCCTCCTGTAGGCTACTTCTCCTTTGACTATAACCAAAGTAACAGAAAAGAAAGGACGAAATGTTTTTGTCTGCTATTGAACCTCGAACAACTTCCTGTGGTTCCGTCTTTTTATTAATTTGTGGTAACCACCACAAGTTACTTGTGAGTAATACTCACACTGGTAAGTTTCTACTGTGGAATTATATTCTTTTATTCAGTTATCTTTATGGAAATAAAATCATTACATTTAGAACATGCTTCACTGTAAGTCATTAGGTCACTTGTAGAGTCTACAGTTGTTCCATATGACCAATGTCTTACAGGTTTACGTGTTCTTCAACTGAAGAAACTATGGGAAAAGAAATCAGAACATACTTTTCATCAACCATACCACTTTTGTCTGACAGTGTATTTATTTTAACTGTCAAATTACGAGATCTGTCACAACACATCGCCTTCTTTCTATCACCATATGCCTAGCTAAATCTTCACATTCTCACTTGGCTGTCATGAGTGCTTCAGCATTTTGTTCTGCATATTTCTTAAGTGTAGCACAATCTTTGAAGGAATACTTTCTTTTGCTAATAAAGTAGCAAGAAACAAAGTATTTGTCACTGCCATTAATTTTTACATCAACTGTTCTATGACTATGGCAGGAAATGGTGCATTTGCCAACAACACACTTAAAGATATCTGTACCTGTCATAAATGTGAAAGACAAGTTAAACAGTGTAAGGGAGCAAAGTACAACGTAATAAAATGGAAATTTAAAGTACCAGTTTCAAAATGTCACAAAATAATATGGAAGCATATGTATAATTTCATCTAATAAAAATTCTGTTCCAAAAATCATGTAAAAAAGTGAGAACTGAGGGGTGATCTCATTAATGTCTATAAATATTTGAAGGGTGGGTGTCAGGAGGATGGAGCCAGGCTCTTCTCAGTGGCATCTAGTGATAGGACAAGGGGCAATGGGTGTGAGCTGGAACATAGGACGTTCCATATAAATATGAGAAGGAACTTCTTCACAGTGAGGGTGACAGAGCACTGGAACAGGCTGCCCAGGGGGGTTGTGGAGCCTCCTCTGGAGATGTTTGAAACCCGCCTGGATGTGTTCCTGTGTGACTTGGTCTAGGTGATCATGCTCTGGCAGGAGGGTTGGACAAGATCTTTCAAGGTCCCTAATGTTCGATGATTCTGTGTGATTCTGTTGTTGTCATTGGCTTTAAATGCAAAGTGGGTGCCTAACCACTGCAAAATACTCTTTAACTTGCTGGTAGTTTTCCATAGCTCTCAGGATTATAATTCTTCAAATTAGAATTTCACAGTGAAAACATCATACATTTTATTATCAATATGGTTCATGTACTTCTAAAGTTCAGAGTTCAGAGAGCTCTGTGGCTCTGTGGCTCTGTGAAAAAGCCTCCAAACTCAAACAGTTTACCAGAATGTGTGTGTGGAGGGCAATAACTGAATACCCAAAGTATCTGGAGAAAAAAATTGCCTCCATCAACAATGTAATGATATACTAATAGCTTGGGCTGTGCTCCCATCCCACATTCAGGAACTTGAGAGAAACCCTATCCAAGACTGTATCCAGATATTTAAAAATCCAGATATTGAAATCTTGACGTCTGGGAATCCCACTTTACATTAGGATACGCTCACTTGAGTATCTATTCATGAGAACACAGTTTAGAAGTCCTAGCATAGATTTTCCATGTTCACTTCTCAGGGGAAACTTCTGTTCATGATATATGAATAATTCTATACAGAATTCACATCCCCCAATAACAAGTAAGAGAATGATTTGGTTTAAGGCCTTTCAGGGATTCTGACCTTAGCAAACACAAATTGCCAACAATAAAGTCCCTTCTAACCCTGAGTGATTCTGATTCCATAACTTCTCCAGTTAAGTGATCCTGCTCTGGCAGGGGGATTGGACTAGATGATCTTTTGGGGTCCCTTCCAATCCCTAATGATTCTATGATTCTATGATCTGCCTGACTTAGAAACGTAGTCAGTAAGGAGCACTCATTCAGGCATCATCCCCCCATGAGATGCTAATAAGATATTAAATCACTACAACCTCTTAGCTGCAACTGAGTTCATTGACTCTACAGATATTTAAGAGAGTCTGCCTGCTCAGGTGCTTAAGAAACAAAAATCAAAACTATAAATTTCCTCTATCCCCTTGTTTTGGGTGCCTTATCCTTTACCAAGAGATATCATGCACATATAACATGGTCTTAAAATTCTCTATATCCACTGTGACAAAATACTCATATTTTTTGTTCCCCTATATAAAATTAATTTGATAAATACATAGTGTGGTTTCAACTTTAACAGTTATTTGAATGATTCTGGGTGCATTTGTTTAATAATATTTGATGACAGGATATTTGTTTTCCAAAACTATTCAATTTTAACACAAAGTGGATCACAGCTCTTCTTAAATACAACTGTATAACTGATTTCATAAAAAAAAAAGCCTTTGCAATTACTGTGATATTCCAAAATAAGCAAGTATGGAAACAACTATTTTCCTCTGGAGTGGATAACACTTCCAGTTTAACAGTCACTACCAAAGTCATTTGTGGGGTTTATTAAGATTATAGCTTTCCAGGGTCTAATTTATTGAGACAAAGCTTCATTTATGCATAAACATTAGGACATACTACTGACTCATTTTATATTGAATGTTCTTCCTGGAATTTTTCACGTAATTACTTCAAATAAATGAGGTGTTCAGTGAATGAATCAATTCCCTTTAATCTGTTTCTGAAACAACACATACTTAGAGAAAAATAGCATAAGCTTTTTCAAAATGAAAAATAACTTGGTATATAAACAGATTGAGTAGCTTGTATTTCTAAGGAAAACCTTGTACTAGACTAAAGATAAGTCTACATAACCCAAACCCTGCTTTAACTACATAATGGTTAGGACTCTAACATATTTCTCAGATTCTTGTAGGGACAAAAATTATTGTTGATCGAATTCTCAAATTGTTGATAAACTTTTTTAAAATCCATGTTGACTGGATTGGACCAGACCTACCGTGAGTAACATCACATTGGTCCAATCCTCACCTAAATGAAAGACCAGCTCCTGAATCCAATTAATGTTATCACAACCTGCAACATCTGAGTATCTCCTCTTCTTTATTTAAGTTAAACAAATCTTGACTAAATCTTGCAGTGTGTAAGTTCTCTTCAGAGCACTCTAAGAGGTCTCATCAGTCAGCTGGCAGATAACTGACTACACGGTTCCTGAGCCAGGTTGTATAATTTCATCACGCCTATGCACCACATTGCTGCACGGCATGGAGGTCAAGTTCTCTGGATAAGGGAAACAGAATAGTATCCAAAAAGTTGCTAGTAAACTGTCACCTCACTGCCATAACCATCAAGTACTGTATTCTCACCGTGACATTTAAATGTGTTTTAGACTTCAGTGACTGGTCATCACTAGTGAAAAAACAATACAATCTTTATGTTCCTGTTTCTGTTTGTGCCCCCTGCCTCTTGTTCTATCACTGGATGTTACCAAAGAGTCTGCTCCATTTTCTTAACACTATCCTATGTGACCGATATTTCCACATGTTCATAAGCTTACCCCTGAGCCTTGCAGAATGAACAGTGTCAGCTCTCTTATCCTTTCTTTCTATGTGAGGTGCTCCTGTCCCTTAACCCTCTCAGCAACCCTTTGTCTATAATCCTAAAACAGACTTGGCCACTTAAGTATTCCAGTCACCACCTTCCTAAACAGGCAGTTTAGTATAGAACTAGCTGGTACTGCATGAGTGTGAGAAATTCTTATGAATCACCTGAAGATTTATAAAGGCAACCAGAGAGAAACATGTCGAACTGAGTTCAACTGGCAGGACTCTACTAATCTTCAGTCTACAACTCCATAAACCAAACTAATTTCTTCATGTACTGACTGTCTCAGATGGCAGATGGGTTCATAATATGCCAGCACCCTGGAGGATTTTCTGTATTGTTCTGTTAATAACGGTAAATGAATCACATATGTGATTTACATACAGACTGGGTAATTCTAAAAGCTCTGTAAACCCAGCTTCCATTCTCAAGAGTCTGGCTGTTTGGGGGTTTGTGGTTTGTGGGTTTTTTCCACCTTTTATTATTTAAGAAAACTCAAATAAATGCATTTTACCAGGGGTGGGAACATGAGAATGAAAGAAAGGAAACAGAAGTTCACAAATACAATTAATACTTACACAATCTATTTTTAAACCTAGAAAACAGCAGCATTTTGAAAGAGTATTTTCCCAGAAGTATCAGCTGTTAAAATAAGAGTCTTTAAGTAAAATACAGGGAAAGCACAGACAGGACGTTGAATAATAAGCTGTATTCTTAAACTGACAGAAATTTGTTCAACTTGAAAATGCAGCCTTGATCTCTTTCTTCTGTGTAAGGCTCATTTTTTCTGGACAGCTCATCAGTTATTATCCCTGTCTTTTCTTTTGAGCCCAAATAATGATCATGTACAGATTAGTGCAGATTGTTAATGTATTTTTGTTTGGTATATTGGTTAATTTAAGAACAGCAAGAAACAGGGTGAAAAAGGCTGTGCTGGTCCAGCAGGTAGTAAAGATCAAAAGTGAAATAAATCAAAGAGGATGCGCAACGGTTGCAGGCGCTATTATACCAACTCACTTATGATCTGATAGTTGAGGCTTTAACTATGGGTTTCATTAGATGTTACTATTCCTCAGTGTAGACAGCTTTGAAGTGAAAACTCCCTTGATGTACAG
The DNA here is from genome assembly GCA_013400115.1 of Rhinopomastus cyanomelas. NCBI lineage: Eukaryota > Metazoa > Chordata > Aves > Bucerotiformes > Rhinopomastidae > Rhinopomastus > Rhinopomastus cyanomelas. The sequence goes on from VXBP01003134.1 coordinate 5,246, forward strand.
CCTTGGAAATTCTCAGCTAAAAGAAAACACCTCCTCCCACATGACAAGCCAGTGCTTTTGGTTACATTCCTTCCTTAAGAAGATGTAGTAAAAAATATTAAAACTATTCTAGTTTATCATTAGTATGCTTGCTTCTAACAAGCTGGCAAAAAGTCTTCTCATCCCTGTTCACCCACAGAAGACTTTTCCCAGGCAACTATTTTAATAGGGGGCATCATTTATTCTACAAAGGAAAAGTAAAGCTTTCTTTCAAAAGAACGTGCTGTGCCTTTATATTCCTCAAGTTCCTCTAAGAAAGCCGCTCACCTGAAATTCACTACCAGTTAAACTAATGTGACGGACTTGATAGGACTGCCCCTCTTAGAGAAAGCAGCTGTGTTGGATGACTGTAGCATGCCGTTCCTAGGTAGGAACGATGCCACATTTTATTTTCTAAAATGCAAGTTTAAAGAACTTCATCAAGGACACCAGTCCCTCCAGCAGGCAACTGGGAGACACAATTTACGATCCTATTCCATGAGAACAGCTCCTCTGAACGCACCAATGGTAGAGTCCACTTTGTCTAGGCAGGTATCACTATCATGATTCATTTACACAGGAATGAAGGTTCTACTGTCTGTAATGTGGAAGAGGAGGCATTTAAAGTGTTCCCACAGTCCTGGTCTCTGCAGACACCTCACATAACCAATACAATGCATAGGAACACAGCAGGGCCCAGAAGGGGAGAGGACATACTACGCACATGTGAACCTCACTTCTGCTTCCCAGCAGAGAAACCATCACCACTGAGATGCCATGGATGCTACCCTGAACATTACAGGAAGGAAAATAAGGACTCTCTGCATTTTTGCTGAGAGAGGCAACATGAGACAGGGGCAACAGAGTTCTTTGCCAAGAGCCAGCTGGACGACATGGCTGGGAAATTGCTGCTCAAAGAGAGGAAAAAAAATTACTCCTTACTGATACTAGAGGCTAAAGCTGAAAAGTACTAGGATTTCTTTCTTCTTCCTGGGATAATAGAATTATTCAGGAAACTCGAAGCAGATTCTAAAATTACATTTCAGCCTTGTGTAATCTTAAGATTAATTAACTCCTGTGTTCTTTCATTGCTCCTCTGTGTATAATACTGTTTTATTGACATGTAAATTTGGAGGGGGAAAAGAAATCCTCAGATGTTCAATATCTTTTGCTGTAAAGCAGGAAAAGTAAAAGAGAGGTCATGCAGTAATTCAGTGTACGGGAGTCACAAACTAATGTGACTTTTTTCCATACACGTTCAAAAAAGTCTGCTTCGATGACTTCTGCACATATAAGAAATGAAAATCCAAATGAATGTCAACCAAAACTTGCCTTTCCCTTTTCTTTGGAAACACATGGAGATAACTCCAAACCAACATGCCACTTCTCATTTGTAACATTAATCTGAGGACAAAACTAAAAAGGATTTTATCTTCCCCCTCCATAGAAAATGTTAATGGTTTTGGTTCAAATATAAATGGATCATTTTAAGTTCAAAACTTTTCGTCCTTTTCACAATGTCTACCCTGACAGTTCTCCATCAATGCCACTATCTAGCCGTTTGATATAATGATACAGTTAATTTTGAATCCATCAATGTACAGAACATCATTAAACTCCAATTCTACTTGGAGGAATTCCATGGGCTAGAAGGTAGGGGGGCCCAAAAGATATGGTTCATATTCAAGCATCATTTTCTACAAACTCAAGACTGGTGCATCCCTGTAAGCAAGAAACCAAGCACTGGAGGCAGGAGATCTGCATGGATCAGCAGGAGCTTCTGGAAGAACTCAGATGGAAGAAGGAAGTTTACATGATCTGGAAAAAAAAGACTGACTGCCAGAATATGGAAAGAGACTCTGACAGAACAATGTCAGAGTATGCAGGGATGCAATGAGGAAGGGTTAAGGACTGCTTGGATTTAAAGCTATTAAGAGCTATAAAAGACAATGAGAAGAGCTTCTTCAATTACATCCACAGCAAAAGGAAGTCTAGGGAAAATGTGGTCCTACTGATGAATGAGGAGTGTGCCCTAGTGACAGAGGATACAGAGAAGGTGGAGTTTCTGAATGTCTTTGCTTCAGTCTTTACTGATAAGTCTGGCTTTCAGGAATCCCAGTACCTGGAAAAGGAAAATCTCCCTTAGCTGAGGAGGATCAGATGAACAGTTACTCAACCAAGATAGTCACCCACAATGTCATGGGCCTTGTGGGAATGCCTCCATGACTGCTGAAGGAACTGGCAGATTTGTTTGCTAAGTCACAGTCTCTCTCCTTGAAAGGAAGAGAAGACCAGGTGAGGTGCTTAAGGACTGGAAAGAAGAAAGCTACAGACTAGTGAGACTTACTTCCATGCCTGGAAAGCTCATTCTGAAGATCATTTCTACACATGTGGAGGAAAAGGATATTAGTAGTAGTGTGCATGGATTCACCAAGGTAAAATCATGCTTGACCAATCCAATGGCATTTTATGATGTGTGACTGGATGGACAGATGAGGGGAGAGCAGTGGATGTAATCTACCTCAATTTCAGCAGGGCTTCTGACACTGTCTCCCATAATATCCTCATAGGGAAGCTCAGCAAGCATGGGTTAGATGAGTGGACAGTGAGGTGGAACAAGAGCTGCCTTAATGACAGAGCTCAAAGGGTTGTTAGCGACAGCATGTGCTCCAGCTGTAGGACTGTAGCTAATGTTCACCAGAGGTCAGTACTGGGTGCAATGCTGTTCAACATCAGTGTTCATCAGTGATCTGGATGAGAGGACAGAGGGTGCCCTCAGCAAGTCTGAGAATGGCTGGCACAGCAGAAGGCTGTGACACTTGGACAGGCTGAAAAGCTAGGTCTGAAAACTGGAACCAAATGAAATTTAACAAGGGCAAATGTAAGGTCCAGCATTTGAGGAGGAATAAACTCATGCACCAGTATGGGTTAGGGATTACCTGCTGGAGAGCAGCTCTGCAGAAGAGAACCTGCAAGTTTTGGTAGGCAATAGGTTGACCATGAGCCAGCAATGTGCTCCTGTGACTAAGAAGGCAAATGGTATCCTGGGTTGGATTAAGAGGAGTGTGACTAGCAGGGTAATGGAGGTTATGCTTCCCCTTCATTCTGGTCTGGTGAGGCTGTGTCTGGAGTACTGTATCCAGTTCTAGTCTCTTCAGTTCCAGAAGGGAACTACTGAAGAGTCCAGTGGCGAGCTACCACAATCATTAGGGAACAGGAGCACCTCTTATATGAGGAAAGGCTGAGACGTGGGTCTGTTTTGCCTAGAGAAGACTGACAAGGGATCTTACCAATATCTAAAGAGTAGGTGTCAGGAGGATGGGGCCACATTCTTTTCAGTGGTAACCAGTGACAGGACAAGTGCTTACAGGCACAAACTGGAACACACGAAGTTCTATCTAAACATGACGAGATACTTCTTTACTTTGAGTGTGGCAGAGCACTGGAACAGGCTGCCCACAGAAGTTGTGGAGCCTGCATCTCTGGAGACATTCAAAACTTGCCTGACTGAGTTTGTGTGCCACTCGCTCTAGGTAAACCTACTCTGGCAGGGGGGTTGGATTAGACAATCTCCAGTGCTCACTTCCAACATCAGCCATTCTGTGATTCCTTCTTCTATGCCACAGGTTCCATTTGTCATGAGTGATTCATTTTTCTTTAAGCTATCAGATTATGTCTACTTTAATGGTTTCACCTGGCTAATTTCCATTACTGATGAGGAAGAGATCAAGAAACAATGATTGCACACTAGAAATAGCAACACTGATGCAACACTAAACAAAACTATGTTTGATTTCTCTAATGACCTTCATTTGTGAATACATGGACCTAACTGCCACAGCTGTGTACTAACACTTTTTTGAGCACAGAAAAATTATATGACTAATATGGATAACTACACATAGTGCTCAAATACCTTTTGTCAGATCAAGCTAGTGGCCATTTTGTCTCCTGCTTCTCTATCAGTTTTATGACCTTAGGATATTTCCAGCAGAAACTAGAGAGGATTTTCTGAAAATACTAATAATATAGAAATAAGACATAAAAATAGTTACCATATGGTACAGAATACACATAATGGATTTAAACATCTTAAAGCACTTCTGCACTTCACATTTTGAACAGAAGTCTAAAAACAAGCATATGCCACCTTAGTCTATATGCGTACGAATTACGGTGCTCTGAAATGCTACGACCCTGCACCGGAAAGTGACTAAGCCAGTGCTTTTTCAAACTCCATTAGCCATCAGCATCTTACCAGAACCTCATGACAAACACTTCTCAGATATGTACAGAAATTGTGATTCATGTTTCAGCCAGATGACAGGATGACACCATGCTGTGTACCTCTCACCAAAATGAGACGCCTGCATGTTCCTGTAGTGTTAAAGCTAACGCACTTACAATGTGTTGGCATCTTTGCTAAGTGACAGTCCTTAGCAGTGTCCCTCAGCCACAGTGTCCTTGACTTGAATGCATCTGCTGCTGACCTTCAGAGTGATGTAAAGCCCAACTATTTATTTGCTCTGCATTTCAGGATATGTCCAATGCTATTTGGCATTCACTTGGCTGGGAGAAGAGGATGTGGGAAAACAGCCACTGAGAGCTACAGAAGGTTTAAAATAGGGAAATATTCAAGAACAAGCATATAAGTAATGGAAACATAACACACACTTTTAATCCAGAGCTCTAGTTATATCAGAGATGTTTCTCTCGTATTTCTAGCAGATAATTTTCAACCCATCTTGCACACTTGTATTGGCAGCAGTCTCCTTAATGCTTAGCTAACCACAGATGGCAGGGCTCCAGCCTCAGATGCAAGATTTTGAGATATAATGTATAAATAAACCTTTCAGTACCCTAGAGCAGAGCTGTGAAAATTTGTTTTCATAGTGAGTGCTACTTTACGTATTTAGCTTGAAAGGCAATGCCACTCTAAATAAAGGATGAAAGAAAGGACAAGACCATACATTGAAGCAACAAGTCTTTCCACACATGATTTTGTTCTCTCTTTATTTCCAGTGACACCATCCTCAACTTTTCAGGATCCATGTGTGAGATTGTGATTCATATATTTAAAAATTAAGTTCTAAAGCAATGTCATTTTTTAAAAATTTATAAAAACACTTATTATCAAAGAAATTATTCAATGTCTCCAAATTCAGTTTAAAAAAATCAGAGTATACAATCTAGTTACACAAAACCCAGAGGAGAGGACTTATTTGACTGCAAAGGACAATGAAATGTTTTCTTCTGGTCACATCAAACCCTTTTATTTGAATAAAACCACCAAATTTCAAGAGTTAGGGCTGGGCCAGCCACTACCTGGGTGACAGATGCTCTCTACTAACACCTCTCCCTACCCAAAAAGGGAGAAAGGAATTACTTACTCCCCACTGAGAAAGGCTTACAGACTGGAAAGAAAATCAAAACTGCTTTAGTGAAAATAATAGCAATGAAATGAAACCCTAGACTCTGGTGGCAATTATGTCAATGCTACCACTGATGCTGTGAGCAGGCAAATGGAGGTCCAAGACAGGACTTAGTGGCAGACGGGAACTGGATGCAGGAGCTGGACTCCATAACTGGATTCAGGAATGCACAGACTGGGACAGAGGCCATCAAAGAAAAGAAATTTACTCTTAGGAACCCTCAGCTTTATATCAAATATCACATATATGGGATAGCCATGGTCTAGCCTTGAGCTCTGTGGTAACAGGTTGGACTTGATGATCTATGAGGTCTCTTCCAACCTTGGTAATACTGTGATACTGTGATACTGTGAGTTACTTCACTGGTCAGTGTAGGGTCACCTATTCTGCCTGTTCCTCCCCGCAGGTGCAATCTCTATCTAACTGCACCCCACACAGCTGTGACTTTGGTTCTAACAGGAGGAAATACAAGTAAGGGCTCTTCTGCATCCAAATCCTTGGTAGTCACTGTAAACACGAAATGTTATTGTTTGTAGAAGCAGCCACTGCCTATACAAAGATGCCATTAACTGCAGAAAGTGCAGCTAGTTAGACTGAGCTGAAAAGTAAAATCACTAAATAGAATTAGTTCTGTTCTAAGTCCAACTAGGACACCAAAACATTGTGCTTTTACATTAAATTATATTATAGTCTCCCTTTACAGACCTGCAAATCATACGATTTCTATCCACTTTTATGTAGTTTAAAAACATGCACTTAATTTTGCTTTATAAAACAACTTCATAAATTAGGACGATGTGTGCTTACGTCAAGGACGTTGTATTTGTGAAACACTGGAATCTCACTAGTCAGCTAGCTCATTGCTTACATGGCATATCAACAAAGAAAGGAGAGCAGTGGACAGCAATGTCAGTTGGTAGCCCCTTAACAGAAAACATCTGACACAAGCTGAAGGTTTGTTTCATCAGCTTCAAAACCATGTCTGAAGGAACAGCTTCTAGTGAAAGGATATACCAAGCAGCCAAACCGAACAGTATGAGAGCATTTAGAAGTTAATTATATAGAACAGAATTTCACCAGAGAATTTGAAGGCATCTCAGTCTCCCTTCTGCTCTCTCTTACCAGTACAACTCTGGTTTTAATAAGCAGGGAGGGAGAGGGAAGAATTTAGGATTATTTTATAGTATATTCTTTTTTTAAAAGGGTTGAGCATTAACACCAGCACATCTGAGAGCTGTTACAGGGAAACTCATATCCTGGCATAGAACCTTACTTAAGAACCACATAGTCAAGCACATATCTGACATAGACAACACTATTTCAACTGCAGAAATACCGGCAAGATTTCTTCTGTAAACAGTTTTCCAAGTGTGAGATACCATGTCTTGTACCTTCAATACTACATGGCAGCAATGTGTTCAAATTCTGCACAAACTGGAAATATGGTCCAAGGAAGACCTTGCTCTCTGACACGAAAAACTCCAGGTATGCACTTGTAAGCACAAACACAATACAGATTTTATAGCTTCTAAAAACATTACTCCAAAAATATGGGAATCAGTCAGTTTAGTCTCATTGTTATGGAGCCCTTCCACCTTCTCATGCAGTAAAAGGGCTCCCTAAATGTGGTCTACTCTGCAGATGCAATCACAGAATCACAGAATGTTTTGGGTTAGAAGAGACCTTCAAAGGTCTGATGGTCTCATTTGCACTTATGATTAATTGTGGTGGATGGAGAATGTACCAGTTACACTGCTGTTAATTCTTCCTGTTTGGTTGGATCATAGATCAGCATCACTGGTGTCTTGCCAGACAGCAGAAGCGCAACAATATCTAGCGACTCAAGAGATTTAGAATAATTGGTGGAAATATACCAGCTCCAAAATGACTGAAGATCTGGCTCGTGTTCAGTTGTCAAATGAAGTGTTATCTTAATTACAGGGTTTAGGCTTTTCTCTGAGCGTAGTAGGTATGGTTTGGTTTTTTTTTTCTTCTTTTTCTGTATAGCTACTGAATCCCAGCTGTTACAGGATTACCTTTTCATATCTTAATACTCCAGGCAACACAGTCATAGAGAAGCTGCCGCTTGAGAAAAAGAAATGCAGAAAGGATGATTGCCAGAGGTAAACAACATAACGAGCAACAATTCTGCAAGTAATACAGAGAATGCTCCCATGAACTGAGAATGCTGGTGTTCTCTGTATGCATCATTTCGATTTATATAATTGCTAAATTTGTTAATTAAAAGCAACCCTTAAGAAAAATAAGGATATAAAATAACCGTAGAGTTTCACGAGTCAAATAGGACACACTACTGCCTCAGGTATTTAATTCCCATTTCCCCCATCTCTGGGAGATGTTTTACACCAGTTTCCTATCACTGTCGTCGTGCTAGTATCTGCAGACACACTCAGGATTCCCATCAATGTGAGTAGCACAATTAGCATAGATGGAAGGAAATTTTATTGGGGATAGGGTGGGAAAATGCAGTCAGGAAGGACTGAAATTAGCAAATCAGATTTCACAATAAAAGAGCCAAAGCCAGTTAGTCAAAATCACAAAAAAAGCTATTACAAATTATTCTATAAACTGTGGACTTTCACTGAAACTACAAACCCCCAAAAACATTTACCAGAAGACTTAGTGTGTAACCCAGCTTCATATAAATTAAGAACTAAACAACTTTTACTTTCTGCTAAAAATATTTTCTATTATATTTTTCTTCAAGAAAAATTTGCCTTATAAGACCAAATAGAACCAGTCTATTTGTATTACTACATTAACACTACAACACAAACAACAGATATGTATAGACAAATCATAAACTCTGTTTTAGAAAGATCACCCTCATATAACGATTTCAAGTGACACAGAACTTTGCTGAAGTCTTCATAGAGTCACTATTACAGATTTGGGCCCTTTTTCTTACTGAAACTTGTCCCTCCATTGAATCTTTTATTGATTCTAGCTGCTAGATTAAAGCATCTCAACTTAATTTCATTGATTTGAATATGTGGAATAACTGAAACATGATTAAGGGAATGTATTAGCTCAGCTCTTTTTTTTTTGAGCAGAACATATAGTATGGAAATGTAGAAAGTATTTATTTTCTCTTTGGAATGCAGGTTAATTTGATCAGCACTAGAGACAGTCAGTGACGTTTGCTACAGAGCACTACTAATACCAGCAGCAATGCTAGTTCATTTGGTAAGGAACCCCCTATTTATCCTCAACATCTGTCCTACAGACAATTTGAGTAATAACTGTTCCACTAATGTCCACATATCATATTGGACATAGTATTTTCTTTAGGATCTATTTATTTCTAGTAAACTTTGTGAAATTACTAATTGGCTGTCTGGCTGTGAAATTCACAGCACATATGTTATTCATGGTTAGTGCAACTAGATGAACATCAAGTTCAGTCTGGAACAGTCAAGCAGTTGAAAAGGAAAAGTAACAGTGAGCAGAATAAGAAGTAATAAAATGAGTTCCTTGTTCACTGCTGCCTTTCCTGAGTCTTGAGTACTGAGTTCAGTTTTGGGCACCTCAATACAAGGAAGACATTGAGGAGCTGGTGTGGGTCCAAAGAAGAGCAACAAGGATGGTGAAAGGTCTGGAGAACAAACCTTATGAGAAGAAACTCAGGGAACTATAACTATCTGAAAGGTGGTTGTAGTCAGACAGGGGTTGGTTTTTTCTCCCTGGCCACTGAAGACAAGACAAGGGGTCATAGTCTTAAGCTCTATCAGGGAAGGTTTAGACTTGACATTAGGAAAAAATTTTTCACTGAAAGAGTGATCCGGTTTTGGAATGGGCTGCCCACAGAGGTGGTTGAGTCACCATCCCTGGAAGTATTCAAGGTTAGGCTGGATGAGGTTCTGAATGGCATGATCTAGATGTTAGATGTTAGGATTACTGGGTTGTTTTTTTTATTTAGGTTGGACTGGATATCTTTAAGGTCTTTTCCAACCTTATCATTACTGTGATACTGTGAACTGGGGCTGGTTAGTCTGAAGAAAACAAGGGTCAGAGAAGACCTTATGGTGCCTACAACTGCCTGAAAGGAGGATGTAGAGAGGTGGGTAGTAAGTAACAAGTAAAGGACAAGAGGAAATGGCCTCAAGTTGCAGCAGGGTAAGTTTATTTTAGACATTAGGAAAACCTTCTTCATTGAAAGGGTTATCTTCATGAAAGGGAACAGGCTGCCCAGGTGATTGAATCACCATCCCTAGATATACTTAAAAGTCATGTAGACATGGAGAAAAGGGATATGATTTAGTAGAGAGCTTGGTACAGTTAGGCTAATGGTTGGTTAGATGATCTGAAAGGTCTTTCACCAGCTGAACAATTCTATGACGATGTGATAAATTGATCTAAACCCCACTTCCATCATTTTGGCCCTCCTGTGTCTCAGAGAAACACACCTAATTTTTTACTTTATTAAAAACTATATTTTTTTTATTAAATTAACTACAACTTCAGTAAAAGATTATTTCCCCCTCATCTTAAGTGACAAAATATTACTCAGCGCAGATACTCCATTGAGCTCTATACAGTCATGTCATATCACATAGGATTATTTCACCAAACTACATGGCGCATAATCTGTAATGCATCACACTGTCTTCTTGCAAAATGCTACATTTTTAATATGTCCAAAGGCACAAAGAAAGCAAATTATTTCACCTGAGGGACAGTAAGCTCTGTGCTCCACTGCCAGAATTGTAATCAGTCATGCACACTTATGAAATATATTTTTCCTGTTTCTTCATTCTTGGGGGGAAAAAAACTAACTTAATAAAAAATGCCAACTTCTACAGCCTGAAAAAAATGTGTTTTTCAAGCTTCAATTCATGTTAGCTTTCCAGTTCTCGAAGTCAGGATTCCCTATCATGCAGGGTTATAGTACTGTCCAAGTACATCACATTGCACAGTAGCTTGTAACCCAAAGTCGAGAAAGGCAAATGAAATATCATGTCATATCACAGACTTAAAAAGGTGTGGTTTCTTTCAGGTGCAAAGTGCAAATTGAATTTAACATCCTGATTCACAGGATCAGAGCATGCTTAAAAACTTCAGTATCTGAAAAATCCCACAGAAATACAATCCAAGGAAATAATTTTAGTATTTATTATAATACATAGTGATCACTACGTTGTTGACACTTATTTGCAGGCCTCCTCCTCCCTCCACACGTATGCCACACACAATGCCACACAACGGCAAAGCATTAGAAGGGAGATGTGGTAAATGGGTTGTCCCATGACTTAGATTATAAGGGACAGGGAACAGCCTACAGGTGTAGACAAACATCAACTATGGCAGCAGCAAGTTGCCCTGGGGAGTCCAGTCTCCCTGGCAACTATTCCTTGTTTCAAGGCACAATGTAGCCACTTCCTCCATGAAGCAGGTTAGTACCCAACACTTCAATTTTCTTCTCACAAATCTCACATTCAACATGTAGAAATGGAAGAAAAAACCAACAAAATTACATGAGGGCTCTCTGCTCTTTTAACCTGGTGTAAGACACCCTCCCCAACTACACTGAGATGTGCTGTAGACCTTTCACTTTTGGTTAACCAATATAATACTTGAGAAAGCAAACATTAAACTTCAGAAGGTGACCTTAAAAATCTTACACTCATAGCTTCTTAGAAGTCATTAAAAAAAATAAAGTTGTCTTGAACAAAGTTCAGCATTTTGAAATGTGGAAATATATTGTGTTAGGCATTAAGTTGCATTCAGACTCAAACCTGAAATGACTTCAAGACAACTGCATGAGAGACCAGTCAGTAAACCTTCTGCCAAAGACATAATCCTTATTCCCAGAATCTGAAAAAATTCTTGAAAAAATTCAAGAAATACTCCTCTATAGTAACATGTGGTTATGTACCATAACCAGGTTATGTACCTATTCTGACCTCCACAAAGGAAATTCTGGTGCACATGAGGTAAGGGTCTTCACTCAAGTAAAACTTAATTTTAGACCTCAGAAGTGGCAAGAGGAAGGAGCAGCTTGCCAGAGATAAAATTGCATATTCCTTTAGGTGAATAAGAAATTAATTATTTGGAAAATGACATTCCCCAAAAACGTTCTTTTTACCCTTAACTTCAGTTGAAATGCATTGTGCATCCTCCCTTCATAGTTGGAAGGCACCTCAAGTACTTTGAAGTTCATCAGCCTAATGAGGAAGTCCATATAGCTCAGGCAACTGTTGCATACTTAGCAGCTCTTAAAAGGAGAACCATTTATAAACCTAAAGAGCTGGTTATCCAGATAGAAATTTAAATTAATTTACTAGCTCTGCTGCTGCCATGACTCATTGGACTCTGAGAACAAGATTTATTTATAACAAGGAAAGGTACTAAAGAAGTCTTTGTTTTGATTCACTGCAGCAAGGAACATGATATACCTACAGCAAAAACAAAGCTACAGCTTTTATCAAAGTTTTGTAATCCTGGCATCAGATGTAGGCAATTCCTGAACTATCTGAATGCTTTAAGGATTTCAGTATGACTCCAGCAGCTTGAATAAAGGAGTGCATCTATAAAATGATCTACCGATGTTTTTTAATGAAAAATAAGCCATATTCACTATGTTATACTTCTAGCCTTGTGCAGGGCTTTATCTTCTATTGAATGCCAGAGACTAAGACAAAGCCCCATAACTGAAAAAATAGTATAAGAGTTTTCTAGTGATACTAAAACACACTGCAGATAGCATCTATGTCTGGGAAGCATTTCCCATGGCCTACAAATCAGTTACCCCCTTAAATTCTGATTTTCATTTTCTAATCTGAAAGTACAAGAAACACCTATTTACATCATCGGGTCATCCTAATAAATCCATAAACTTGGTTCATGTGAGGGGAAGGGAAAGTATAATGTTTTCATGCTGCAGGCCTCCATGAAGCACTTTTGCTGCCGGCACGTCTTCCAACACTTGCATTTTCATGGCTTGGTTTTCCTGTGCTCCTAATTATGTTGCAGCTGAACTCCTTAAGAGAAAAAGAATTTGGAAGAAACAGACTGCTCAGAGACAAGGGCAGCAATTAAGCTGGAAACGCCTGCTTTTTCTTCAGCATAAATTGAAGCGTAATTATGCAAGTGATATTTCTACCATACCACTTCATTATCTTCGTGCCAACACAGAGGGTTTCTATTCCTGCTGGACAGAGGTACCCTAGTCAATGTAAGCTGTGCCAGCATGGAAGGTCTGAAGCTGCCCAGAAATTGCAAATGCAATTCTAAAGGACTGAAAATAAAAAAATTAAAAGGAACATTTATGGTTATGGATGTTTCCTGAATACCTAAGATTATCTGGAAAGAAAACTAGCGGAACCACCCCAAACCCCATCTATAGGATGCAGTTTCTTCCTGATAATTTTAGAATGCGTTGGTTTTCAGTTTCCTATGGCGCACATAACACTGAACGCTGAAATTTTCAGACCATGACAAAGCAATGCTAAAATAAGGTACTGGAATTGAGTGTACTAAAGGGTAAGGAAGGGAATGTAATAAAAAGTCACTCCAATTGGTCCACTGATGTCAACAGTCTTTCAGTTAGGTCCTGAGTGCCTATACATACACAGCGTTAAAAAAATTATACTTGAGCACTTGAGCAGCAGCAATACGATGCACGGTAGCCACCTCCACTCACACAGGAGCACTTTACGTCAAGCTGTGAGGCTATGAAGTGCGATGCACGTAATTAAATCTATGTTTTGCTCTAGTGCAATATGTATGTGCACGCATGTGTGAGAATATATATGTCTGTAAAGAAAAACTGATGCTCCAAAATAATCTTGATAAAATCTGGCTGATGCTGCAGTTTCACTGGATACAGGTGAACACAGAGAGCAGTAAAGGCCTACGTACAGTTGCACAGTGGCATCTTGCCTTGCTGAGACATATCTAAATTTGGTTGGGGAGTGGATTGCCAGTAGCTCCCTAGAGTGCTCTGTGACAATAGAAATAAAGTGGTAATTTCAGGAACTGTAATATGCATAATTCAAGAAGCTTCAAGCATATATGCTACTTGTCATTACATTTAAACTATCTAGATTAAATTAGATCATGAGACTGGATGAGACATTTGAAAAAGCTTACTCCTGCTGTGGGCTGTTAGATAACACATAAAACTTACTGAAAAATAAGCTCTTCTCTAAAAATATAAACATAAATCTTACATAGTTTTTCAGCTTCTCTGTTCTGACCTTGAATGATTGCTCTTGATACTACTACAATATAAAGTTTTAAAGAATTATATACTGAATGAATGAGTGAACCCTAACTACTTTGTATTTTCCTATTGGTTCATGCTGTTTCCTTATTTTTATGTGTGAGCCTAGGTATGTGTTTTTTAGAATGGGAAATGCTGCTAAGAACTGTAACCCATGGTGTCAAACTGCAAATTAAACCGTGGGAATTGTTAACAGAAACTGCAGGACTTCTTCGCAAGTTTGTCTTGGCTTTTTGCTACCTTCTCTTAAGTTATCTCTTCAGTTTGTGTGCTAAATGTGTAATTAAAGTCACAGCATTCCACAGATGCAACCATGTAAAACAACCAGAGAAAATAAAAGGGGGGAAGAAAGCAAGGAAATGTCATTTTATAGGTACACAAATAAGTAGATGGTAAATGTGACCATGAAACTAGATAAGCAGATACCAAAAGCTTGGATGATAAAGAGTAAACAACACCTTCTTGGTGATGGCATAAATAGTCTGTCCCCTTCATCCAGCTGACTAGGGCCTGGAACTCTGTTGCATTAACACTGTTAATGTATTTGAGAAGCTCAGCCACCTCTGGGCAACCCAGCAATCTGAAAGTTTGACCACAGTAGGGATGAGGACATTGGCACTTTATGTGGTAAAAATACAGTTTCTGTGAATCAAGATCACTTTCCTTTTCACTTCAGTCAGCATCAGATCAATCCCTGAAGTTAACTGGCTGAACTTCCTCCATCATTTTGAATTAACTTTTCTTTGGACAAGTTACTTCTTTTAAGGACTAACTTTGTAAAGGAGAAGACTGAAGGAAAATACAGGAATAATTTTCTACATTTGCTACTGCAAATGAAAAATAAATCAGCTATTCTCTGTGTACTCTAAGTACAAAGTAGAAATAAGGGGATTAAAGTGAAGCAAGTGGAATTTATATTGGATTTTGCCTCATTTTCTAACGATTAAGGCGGTGAACATTGACACAAATCACCCAGGGAAACTATGTGACACTCATCCTTGCAAGTTCCCAAGAACAGGTTGAGAAAATGCTTTAGATACAGTTGATTCTGATTCAGGAAAAGGTGATGGAATGGTTGGAATTAGAGAAGATCTCAGAATCCCTCTTGGCTCAAATTCTTATGGTTGTGACTTCCTGGGATTAAAAAAAAAGAACGTGATGGATGTTTGGTGAGGTATTTTCCATAACATAATGCAATGCACAAAAAATACAGCCATGTGCAGATGCAAGTCCCATCCTTGCTGTAAGTTATAATGTAGCTTGCTGTCTTCATCCATCAGTAATATTTTTCTGTTCTGCTTCTTAATTCTCTCTTAAATTAATTACCATGTCATGACTTGCAGTCTTTCCTCAGTTGTAATCACTGCTAATTTGTCTGAGAAAAAGACAGCAAATTAAAATTTTGCTTAAATCTGATAATTATAACAACCATCTTCAATAAAACAACAGCACAGGACACAGAGGTATTTTATTGGAAGTGGTTCTTAAACTTTAATATTTGTCACACTTAACTGCTAGTATTCCAAACATGGTTATATGCTCCCAGGTAGACTGTGACCCTGCCTGAGCACTCTGCCAAGTCAACAACTGTGGAAAGATGCTGCTGTTGCTAGATACAGCTGCAAGGACTGAAGGAGGCAATACTGTGTTCATCGAAAACTTCTCTTTGCCTTTATTTTTCTGTACTGTCCACACATCCATGAACAATGCCCTATTATTTGTGTTAGGAACATCCCAGAGATGCCACTATCTTTCCTTCCAGGTGTGGTTAATACGGACTGTCTGCAGTGTGGTGACATGACAACTGGTCAGATTTCTCTTGGTCGTTTCTTTCCTCAAAGTCATGATGTTGTTTCGTTATTACACTATCCAGAGGCTGTAGGTAGAAATAATGCCATTGTAAGCAACAGATAAATTCTCTGCTCACATCTATTGAACATGTCTATTTTTAATGCTTTTTTCTTTGAATTCTCTTTTGCTAATAAGGCTACAAAATACAGCACCTTCCAGGAGTTTTGCTTCAGTACAACTTCACTGATATCACTGAAAGAAAATTGAAGTTAGCAGATGTCCAGGAGCAAAGCCATCATCTTTTAGGCCTATCGTATGACTCCTGTGAGCCTGAGTGGTTGTTTTATCAGGCCTTCTAACACGGCAGCGTTCACAGGAATTTAACTGTTCTGTTACCCTTGTTACACTAGAGATTCTACTACTTGTCTGGTGGTAGCTGAATATGCTCCTTTGTCATCAAGAGTTTCAGCACTACCTGTACACGTAAGAAAATCCCAGCAGCTGGAATCAGGTTACATTTTTTGGATTTAAGATTTCCTTCAGGAAAAAATTCCCATGTCTACACTCAAATTACAGATAAAACCTTGAAAGACAAATGAACAAGCACCCAAAACCAAGGATAAAGTCCTACCAATATAATGGCTTATTTTTTTTGTTTTAAAAATCTGATAGCCTCTGAATGCCTCAGTTTGACATTGCTAATAAAAAATCCTGCTCTATGGCTAATTAGTACCTAATCTGCATCTGTCTGCACTTCTCTCATTGAACAGAGATCGTGTCATGCATATGGGATGAGCTTTCTATAAGATTATGACAATGTAAATGGAGCCCATATAATTCCAAGCTTGACAAGCAAAGCGGGGATGAACGTACACATTGCAGAGATTAAAAAACCCCTAGAAAGTCACACGATTTGGTTGGAATTTGTAAGATGAAAAAAATGCCTTAGAAAATCTCCTTTGATTTGCCATCACCACTGGCTGACAACTGGAAGGTCACGTTGGAGGTCAGTAGAGTTCCAAGCTCTATTTTCTACAGAAGCTCTTTTGAAATGTGCCGTTCATAGCTTTCCGTTTGGGGCCTAAATGTTTCTAGTTTAAAAACTACCTCTTACTTCATTGACAAATGTTTATCCTGCACTTCCAACCGCTAGGATCCAGTGACTCATTACTAGCAACACTGCGTGTAACTGATGCCCTATAAATAACAAAGTCGTGTAGTTGTAATGGTACTAATTTTATTTAAAATAAATTAATAATTTCTATAACTCTCAACTGTCTAATACCCCATAGCCAACAATTCCTATCCAGCTTCCCTACTGGGTAACACTATTATTCCTATTTCAAAACAAAATCACTTAGAGAAGGTGGAACTAGACCTACAACAGACATCACAGAATTACAGAATCACAGAACATTAGGGATTGATTGGATTAGGGATTGGAAAGATCATCTAGTCCAAACCCCCTGCCACAGTTCCAAGTGTATACGCAATCACCCTTTTCATCCTTCCTTTATGTTAGCCCAGAACAAAATTAACCAGGCACTCTCACCATCTCATACCTTTTTGCCCAATGCACTAAAATATCTTTTCTTTGCTTATAAATAGTAAGAGCTTCACATAGTCAAGATTCTTTTTCTTTATTTTAAGATTAAAAAGTGTTTCTAGGTTGCCACTTTAAGACAGCACATTCAGCTCAAGATGTTGCTGGCACCATGCCACTGAGAGGTATTCAAACCTCCCATGAGCTACTTTGGCACATCTACAGTATGCAGTGCTTTTGTTCAATAAGTTTTTAGCGTGAAAACATAAAAACGAGGTGCTTTAGCGTATTATAATTTACAAAAAGGTCCTAAGCAGCTAATCCAAATACCTTCAGGATTATAAAATTTATCTTCCCCCACACTGAAGTGGTAAAATGAGCAATAGCTCATAAAGTAATAGTAGTGTTGGAATCCATTCATTCTCTGATGACCTTCTACTGGCATTGAACTTCGCTTGGCGCTGAAATGCAGGAGCGTACCGACAGCGCTTACTGATGAAATACATAATAAGTGTAACCTGCCTATTGGAATACTTTGTACCTTTTACACATGTTCTGGTTTTTCTGATAGCTCATGAATTTTTCTGTTGCTTCTCTGCTACTAGAAGAAAACCTAATTTTTAACAATTTGGGCAGCTTTTTTTACATTGCCTTAAAACTCTCCTTATAGCTTGCTTGAAGCTTAAAAAAATGATCATAGTCCTTGCAGAAATTCCACAGCCATTAAGCTGTTAGCATTCACAAACCTAATTTAAAACCCCAGAACTCATTTTGACCTGCTACACTGTGAAAACTATTATCATGGATAACAAATTATGCTTTGCAAAACTTCATCTATTTTGTAGCCTACTTTACCTGAAATAGTCTTATGTTAAAAGATTTAAATCATTAAACATAAAATTTAAGTAGTCCATGCTCATTTACTGCCTAACATAATTAGATCTCTCTTTTCTTTTACAAGTTCAACTAAATTTTCAAAATAGTGTTTGTTTTCTTCTACTGATATAATGAAATAGGATTAAAGGTCACATAATATTCTAGCCAGAGGACTCTGTTAATGCTTTTGAGATGGAGAGCACACAGATAGCAAAAAGAAAACCCACAGAAAATAAGGGGGTTTTGTACTGCTATTAAATGTGCCAGATACATGACTAAGAAGATGTTAGAAAAAAAACAGCAGACAGATTGGTAAAATAAATTGAATTTGAGGCTACATGAGTGTGTGTTCCACTATGAACATCCTTAGTATTTTCAGGAGTAGAAAACAATATCATGAGCCTTGAAAATGAAGAATAAAAACCTCTATTGAACAAGAAGACATTCTTAATCTCTGATGGCTTTAATTCAATAGGGTCTACCCGTTTCTGTTTCCAGATACTGCAGCAGACCTGGTTCACAATAGAGTTTATTTTTTTCACGGAAGGAGGATTAATTTTACTTGTCATTTTTACTGGTTTTACCAAATTTGGATAAAATTATTGTAGTGAAAGAGTTTATTAGTTTGAAATGTTACATTACTGAGTTTGCAGTGTTCAGCATTTGAAAACTGTCCATATGCTCCTGTGCTAATTCTGCTGTGGTTATGCTCCCTCCTAATGGGTAAGTTTCCATATGTGCACTTTTTCCTAACTGTAAGAAAGGAAACTTCTCATCAGAGCTGAGTTAAGATAGCCCTACTATTACCACAGAAGTACATCACAGAATCACAGAACATTAGGGATTGGAAGGGACTAGTCCAATTCTCCTGCCAGAGCAGGATCACCTGGACCAAGTTGCACAGGAACTAGATGCGGAAGCATGTGTTCCACAGAGCTGTACTACATTCTGATTTACCTGTAAACGCTACCACTATGGTGTTCCGTCTTCTGAATAATCACTTTGTAAGCCAACAGTCCATACTGTACATGCAGCTCATAAAGTGTAAGACACAGGTATGCTTCAGAACCCTGTTACACATTGTAAAACTGAGTTTGTGTGCTTACTCATGTCCTATCTTTAGGAGGTAAAAAAACATCATGCAGTCAATCTGGAATGACTTACAAAAAAGAAAATACATCCTCACATAACTCATGCAATTGAAAACATTTTTCTTTCAGGCAACTGTATCCCTGGATTCTATATAGAACACAGAATCATAGAACATCAGGGATTGGAAGGAACCTCTAAAGATCATCTAGTCCAATCCCCTCACCACAGCAGGATCACCTAGACCAAGTCACACAGGAACATATACAGGCAAGTCTTATACTCCAGAGAAGGAGACTCCAAAATCTTCCTTGGGCAGCCTGTTCCAGTGCTCTGTCACCCTCATCGTGAAGAATTTCCTTCTTATATTCATATGGAACCTTCTATGTTCCAGTTTATACCCATTGCCCCTTGTCCTATCACCAGATGACACTCTAGCTGTGAGGCTGCTGTCAGCTGCCTGCAGAAGGCCTCATCAACTTCCTCACTCTGATCTGGAAGTCTGTAATAGACACCCACAACAGTGTCACCCATGCCAGCCTGCCCCTTAATCNTCCTGGTTTACATCAAGACCAGAGCTCTGTCCCACTGGCGCTCGCCCATCAACAATCCCAGCCCACTTCGAATCTAGTTTAAAGCCCTCTGAAAGGTCTGCCAACTCCTTTCCCAGAACCCTTTTTCCCTTCTGAGATAAACCTCTCCTATGTGCACCTGCAGGTCTGGAGACTTATAAAACCAGCCATTACCATGGAACCTGAAGCCCTGCCTGTGGCACCAGTCTCATAGCCAGGCATTTATGGAGTGAATCCTTCTATTCTTGCCTATGTCCTCACCCCAAAATGGAATTAATGAAGAGAATATAATTTGTGCCTCAGACTTTTTCACCAAACATCATAAGGACTTGAAGTCTTTCTTCGTTCCCCTCAGGCTACGCAATACAGCTTCCTCCCCACTTGTCTGGAAGATCATCAGTGGGTAACAGTCAGCTGATCTCACCAGGTTAGGGAGCATCCTAGTGATATCCCTGATTTGGGTTCCAGGTAGATTGCAGGCTTCCCTGTGATGAGGATCTCTGCATATTGGGCCCTCAGTTCCCTTCAGGAGCGAGTCTCCAATAACTAGGACCCTTCTCTTCTTTGTGGAGGAGGTTGTCATATAACTGGAAGACCTCTCTGAGGTCTTTAGGTAACTGGAATAGGTTGGAATATAAAACTAAGTATTTTCTGAAGCCACTTATTCCATACAGTGTAATTCCTACAGCTGATAAAACAGCAAGTTTTGCAGATCTATGAGTATGAATAACGTTGTGAAGACTTACATCTGGTCTTGTACTCGTAGTTAATTTGACAGAACTGCTAGAGGAAAATTCAAACTGACAAACTGCTATCTGGTGAAACTACTCGTTACTGGTTAAGTTTTGACACAAATGGCCAAAATACCCCATTTCAAAGTTGTAATAAAATGTTAAAAATTAAAAGCTACTGTGCAGGTTAAGCCGAACTGGTGATTCAACAAGTTCAACATTCTACCACTATTGCAGAACTGTCACTGGTGCCAGAGAACAGATTTCCTTCTTGGACAGTCCTGTTAGCTTACCTGTAGGATGAAGGATCAAATAAGGGGGAAAAAAGGCAGCAATACAACCACTACCGTGTTATGGAATTCCTTAGACAGACAAATACAAAATCAGCTAATGCCAAAATTAGTTCACAGAATCACAGAACACTAGGAATTGGAAGGGACCTTGAAAGATCATCTAGTCCAATTCCCCTCACCACAGCAGGATCGCCTAGATCAAGTCGTGCAGGAACATATCCAGAAGGGTTTAATTCTCTGGAAGAGGACAAACACTAGTAATTGAAGATTTGACTCCCAAATATCCAAGTATTTGAATCAATGTTTCTCTCATTTATAAAGGGAGGGTTATTTGCTATACAGAAATGAAGAACAGGGGCTATTTAAGCCATAGCTTGTACATAGATGTACAAGCAGACAGGACAAAGAAGAGATTATACTCATTTCTTGCTTCATAGTCAAGTTTTCTGCTGGTCTTCTATGTCTGGTCTGAGTCACAAAAATGCCAGAACTGTATATTTTTCAGTACGTCTGTCCCAGTAAGGATATTAAAAAACATCCAGCATTCCTCTAACTTCTTCATAGACATAAGAACACAGATCAGATACTTTTATTAAAAACTGTACCATCACTGGTCACAGCTTGTACCACTGTCTGGTCTAGAACAGCATGTGATGGAAACATCTAAATGCCTCATGGTGCTACTAAATTTACTTCTCTGAGAAACATTGCCGTGAAATCTGAAAAAGTGCAGGACACACAACTCTGACACACTGTGTTCTTTCCACTTGGTATCAAAATTTAGGCTCAAGCAATCCTTTTGGTTTGGATAACCTGAATATCCATTTATATTACTCATTTGGTTCACGACATTTTGTAATGGCAGAATCCTTATTCTGGAAGCCAAACACCTCAATACTATTTCTAGTATTTTTCTATCTTCACATAATATAATGAGAACTGAAACAGCAATCAGATTCTTTTTTTATATATTCTGCCCTCTCCCAAGAGGATCAAAGTTGTCTGCTCTGTAAAACAAGATGCTCTAGTTTTGTAGTCATGCTGGCTGAGTCACAATTATTTGCTTGCCTTTTACAGTTTAACACAACATATTTTTTATGGATACTAGGGTTCTTCCCTTTTCAAAGGTTCAACATAGCAAAAGAACATATTTCTAAATGTAAGTATGTCATAATATTACTAAAAACCAAATTAAAGCTTCCATTTTACTTCTAAGAGTTAATGTTTCGTTTAAGTACTAAATGCATTAAAAAGGTGGAAAGAGCATGATATTAAGATGTCTCTGTTAATGTTCTTTGCCTAATAACCCCATTTATCATAGTCTACAGTTCAACAGCATTAGTAGGTAGACAAACATAAACTGACAATAAGACTCGAGTATCCAGTATAAATAAGGCTCCACACCACACTGAATTTTTATTAAAAATCTCTCAATGATTTCAATAAGACCATGCATACATACAACTGGAAAAGGTAGAATAGGTCCTAAATGAGCTCAATTAATTCTGTGTGCCTTACTTATTAAAATGCACTACACCAATACACTGCTAGAATAATCATATTGGTGCCAAAGCTCCCATTGTCTTTAACGAGCTTTTTCCATTTGCAAGGAAATGCAGTCTCACATGGGCAGGAAAAAGGTGAAAACAGGATACTTAATGGAAAGTATTAGTAGCAAAGCTACTTCTGGGTCCACAGGAGAAAGCAAAACTGTAACGGACAAAACAGGGTAATTTATATTGTCATCTAAAAGCTATCTGGTAGGAAAAGTTCAATAAGCTTTACCTCTTAATAAAAACCTCATTAGCTTGACTTGACTTCTATTGTCAATGTTTCACTCTGAAATCTCAGTGGAAATGAGGAAGCTCTTGCTTTTCAGGGTCTGTACATGTCCAACAGAGACAGTGCCAGCCAAATCCAAGACAGACCTACCACTGGCAGAGACTGACCCCATCAGAGACAGCGTCAGCATCTCTGTGGTAATGTGTTTAAGAAGGGGTAAAACTGCTGTGCAACAGCATCAGGGAGACAGGAGTGAGAATATATGAGAAAAGCAGTTCTGCTGACACCAAGGTCAGTGAAGAAGAGGGCGCATTGCTCCAGGTACCTGAGCAGAGACTCTCCTGTAGCAGCAGTGAAGAAAATGGTGAGACAGACTGTCCCCCAGCAGCCCATGAAGGTCTACAGAGGAACAGGTGGACGTGCTCCAAGCTGTGTACAGAAGGCTGTGACCCTGTGAAGAGCCTGTACTGGAGTAACTTTTCTGGCAGGACCTGTGACCCTTCAGGCAACTTGCACTGGAATAGTCTGCTCATGAAGGATTGTATCCATGGAAAGGATGCATGTTGTAAAAGACTGTAGCCCATGGCAAGGACCCACACTGGACAAGTTCATGGAGAGTCGTCTCACATGAAAGAGACCCCACATTGAACAGGAGAAGAGTATGTGGAAGAAGGAGCAGCAGAGAAAATGTGACGAATTGACTGTAATCTCCCCATCTCCTTGTGCCACTCAGGGCAAGGAGGTAAAGTATCCAAGAGTCAAGCTAGGCCTGGAGTGGGGAAGAGGTGGTTTTAGAAATCTAAAAACCACCTAGCTGCAATGTTCTAGACATTGCAGCTAGACAAGGTCAACCCACCATATTATGACTCAGTCTTTCTTTCTTCTCTACTTACATGGATTAATTTAGAAACTAAAGATGTAAATTAATGTCCACATAATCATTGCAACTGAGAGAAGTTTTAATTTTGAAATGGAACATAAAATTCCCACCTAAACAATGGTTATTCTGAGCAAGGAGTGACTAGGGATAAAAAACCAACCCACAGGTTGTAGAGACATTCTCACTGCGTTAAGTTAGAACCCCAAGTCTAATTTTTGGGGGGGAATCACTTTTGGGTTCTCTATAGCAGAACACAAATTTTTGGTATCAGAATAAGGTCCTTGTCACACGAGACCCATTCTCAGCTCTTGCTGTACTTTTTTGGTATCATTATACTCCTCTGTAATGCAAAATAAAAGAACTGCATTAGTAGCTGCCTCCCAAAAAGGAGCTTAACTCTTTTCAACATTAAAAGCCAATCAGATAACACCTACACAGAAATGAGTTTTGAGAAAAAATGAATCAACACATTCAAACATAAAATAAAAATCTGAGAAGTTGATGATCAGGAATGTGCCATCAACCAGAAATTGCTACTGACGATAGAGAAATAGTTCTATCACACACTGTCATATCATTGCGTGGGGCTTTTTTCTGCCTCATTTCAATTCTTTCTTTGCTTCTGGTTTAGAAATAAATGTTACACTGAGAAATGTACACCAAAAAAATTCATCCACAGATTGCTTTAAGCATTTTCTGTGATTCAAATGGAATTAAGAGGACTTAAGTCTATTTTGATTTCTTTGCGATCATTATGCTGTACAAAATCTGCACAACTGATACGTCTACTGGAATAATTATCCTGTAGTAGCAAGATAAATGACAGAAAATTTGTATGAAAGAAGAATCCTGATATTAGGCAATATTTACAACAGTGAAATCACTTAAAATAAAGGTTGTGACAAATTAGGTGCAACTAATTACACATTGTCTCCCTCCTCATTTCAGTTATATTGAGATACAATTGAACTCTTTCCAGAGAAATCTAACGACATCCAGCAAGGAAGCCAGCAAGTTTACGTGGTCTTCCCTAAAGTCACCCAGTCTTTCATAGCATCCTTACATCTTCTCACACCATGGTGATGCTTTTGCATTGCTGTGTATTTTGTTTTCCACTTAACAAATTTATTTGGGGATTTTTGCTTTTGGGTACTGTAACTTTGCCTTTCAAAACACTGTAAAAGAAGTTTGCACCACTGCAAATATTATGGCACTTTATCAACACCTTGTTTTCCTCTCAGTAAAGACAGAGGACACACCAAAAAACCCCTAACCAAACCAGGTAATAAATTACTGACACAACTGAATTTCTTCTTTTCTCCCATCATATTTTAAGTCACATTGACAGTGATACTTTCTTCCTTCTAAGCCTTTGGAATGCTTTACAAGTGGCTCCAAAGTTGCCAGAAGGCAAAACAGACAAGTTGTGAGCAGTAGCACCATCAGGTGCCTTTTGTGGGTGGACTACAATGAAGGAAAACACAGTGAGACAACCTATTTGATAATACTGGCAATTATATGTGATTATGATGTGAACTTTCTAAAAATAATGCCACAAGAGCAGGTATTTATTTAATACAAATGTGATTCATTTATGAACCAAACAACACTGCAGTCTAAGGAGCAATTTCAGACAGGACAAAATAAAAGGAGACATAAAAAAATCCCAGCCACTATGAATATGATTTTAATGTTACCTGAAGGTTCAACATCTCCCAAACCCCTCCTTGAAATAAAAAGCTGTTGTGGTTTTAGGAACCCTGAATCTTTTATATTACTAACTGTGTGCTAGTTAGCAAGTTGTTTTCCTCTTGGCACACTTGAAATTTCGTATCTGTATGTTTAATTTCACATTGAGTTGACTGACACTATGAAGAGATGACCAAATTGGTATCATATGTCACAGTTCTGTGTCAGAGGCTCCCTTTAACAGCTGTAAGGTGTTACTGCAGTGCAATCACTCATACTACTTGCAAGCCAATGCTATATTGAGCACATCACATACATACTATAGCTTGCTGTTTAACCTGGTTGTGTATTATTATTTGTAGCTTTTGTCCATGTGAGTTGTATATATAAATGCAAACATCTAAGGAGAAGTGAGGAATACAGACCTGGTGCAATCTAGACTCAAATGAGCAATCACCAGGGCAACAGCATCTGCTTTCATCCTTCACTGTAGCAGTTTCTCTGGAATGAAGGGATACAGCATAATTTATCTGACTCATAGGTATTTATATCTGCTCATTACCCACAAAAGTCTACATCCTGTTTTTCTGCAGAAAATCAAGGAGAGTAAACACAGTCACTGATGAAGAAGAAACCTGCAAATTCTGGTTTTGGTTTAATAAGGTATCAAATGGGGATGTGAGATATATGAAAGAAACTATTTTCAAGTCCTCAGAAACAGTATTTCATATTTTGCATGATGCTTATACGAAATTGTTTTAACATGGTTTGAATTGTAGCTATGAGCTCCTAAGATGAACAAAAACACTGAGTGCTAAATAACTAGTAGACATGGTTAATGGTTTCATTACATACTCAAGTAAAATATTTCTTTAAACAGTAATTCTTGAGCTAAAGCTTGTCTTCTGCTCTTATTTACACATCACTTTTACAGCTTTATACACTATTGAGACACTAATCTGTCCTTCTTCCTTCATTTTCCCGAGATACACAGTTGCCCACCCTCTGCTTTTGCTTTTTTCATTATACGTAAACACATTTCTTGACAATTATTTCCATGATAGTTATTTTAACATCGTTTTTCTCACAGTCTTATAATTTCTTTTTCAGAAGTCTCTATAAAAAAAGGTACAACTGTAAAAGCATTAATTTATTTTTTTTAAATGAATTTAACTTTTTAGTTACTTTCAATATTATTTAGCATCCTTTCTTTTGATTCAGGTCATCCCAATGCTGCTCTCTGCTGTCTGTAAGACGAACTTACATGAAATTATCACAGGACTGGCACTCACTTTAGCTTCCACAACAGGGATGTGTTCACTTAGAATTTTTTTCATTTCTAACTTTCCCTCTTACAAGAATCACTTACAGTTTTAACAGGTAAGAAAATCCACGTAATTGCCACTATCACGAGATATCAAGCACAAGAAAAGTCAGAACGTATTGCAAAGCAGTTGCACTCAAATTTGAGTTGTGTGTGGACTATTATACGTGTCCTTGTGCAGTTTTACTTGTAGCCCCTAATTCATTCTTCCTGTGTTACCATAACCTGATAACAAATTCAATCAATAATGCTTTTCAATATGTAATCAATTCTGAATTAGGTCCAAATTTTCATGCCAGATCCTGCGAAACCTCTCTACATTGGCTGACTCCAAAGAAGTCCAGAGAGAACAACTGTCACTTAAAAGAAATTTACGTATTTTCCATCATGACAAGAAAGAGAGTGAGGATGACCACTAAAATGATCAGGAGAATGGAGTATCTCTCATATGAGGACAGGCTGAGAGAATTGGAGCTGTTCAGCCTAGAGAAAAGAAGGCTGTGGTGGGGACCTTCTTTTGACCTTCCAGTACCTGAGGGGGGCCTACGTGGAGGCAGGGGAACGTCTTTTCAAAAGGGTTTGTACAGATAGGACAATAGCAATGGGTTCAAGCTGGGAAAGGAGAAATTTAGGTTGGATATTAGAAAACAGTTCTTTGATGTGAGAGTGGATTGATCACTGGAATGAACTGCCTGGGAAAGTGGTGGGGACCTCATGCCTGGAGTCATTGAAGGTCAGGCTTGATGAGGCTCTGAGCATCTTGACACAGGTAGAGTTGTGCCTGTGTAGGAAGGTTGAACTAGATGACCTCTAGAAGTTCCTTCCAGCCTCGAAAATTCTATAAGTACTCACAGAAATCTCTATTGTAGAAACAGTAAACTTGCTTATGCTAAAAGAAAAGTTTTAAACACAGGAAATGTTTAGACAGCTCAAAGATTTAACAATAGAAAATGTAAAACACTACCGTTCTGGCAAGGTTTTTTAAATGGATGATCATTATAATGGATACTCGCCTAGAGAAAAAATTATCCTAAAGGGAGGAGAAACCTAAGTGCTCCTACTTATGTTTTAAGAAGATATGCTATACAAAAAAAAACCCAAAATAATTCTTGTCAACTGGTGGCACAATCCATGATCTATCTAGTTATATGAATTTATACACACACACACACACACATATATATATGTATATAAAGCACAGGTCTAGAACATTTATGCATACAGCAACATTTATGTGAGAAACTAGGCTTAGCCTGCAAGAAGAAAACAATACAACAGGAAACTTAAAATTTTACAGAAAGTGGGATGAGGTGCTACCCATTCATACCACCCCTTTTTCTCTACTCATAATTTATCATCTCTCTGCTCTGGTACCACCTATGGCTTTCGGAGTAACACTTCAAAATCCTGAAAATCTGACAGCTACACCTAATTATACATGCAACACAAGATACTTGCAATCACAACTACAAGTTGCGAATCTATTTTTCCATGGGTAATTCAGAGGTCATGTCTATTTTGTAGTTTGGATGGAAATGCAGCTAGCCCATTCAGATTTTGGTCTCCTGCTCCAAAAATCTCTTAATCTATTATACTTGGGATGCATCTTCTGTTCCAGTTCCTGATACAAAAAGAAGACCCTCTATAAATGCATGAAAAAATGACCAATGAAAACAACTCACAAATACAAAATTTTTGGTTTATGAGTCAACAATAGCAGCTGGATTGTTCCCAACACGTGGATGGGATTAGTCAGCCTACCAGGTGCTCGTAGCTACAAGCAATAAACAAAACTGACTTCATTACGATTTAACATAAATTAGGATTAGCGCACACAGAAGGCTCAGGCAGTTATCAGCAGCATGCATTTTACCTAAATTAATTGTGTACTGTTAGTTATATAGTCCAGTTATCTCCTCACAGAGGTTAATTCTTACACTGAAGTGTTTATGGATAGGTAAAACAGGATGTCTTTCATTTTGTACATAATCTGAATTTAAAAGAATACCCAACAGCCACTAATTTCTTCAGCATATGGAGCAGAGCAAAAAAAAAAACCAACCCAAAGTTTTCTCTCCTTCAGACAAAGGAAAGTAATCCAAAGTAAAAGAACCTAAAACTTAACACCCTTCATACCAAAGCAAATTGAATTTGGAGATATTTACTGCTTTGACTATTAATTTTTAATTAAAATGTCTAAACCAGCTACTTTGGACAAAATACTCCTTGTCAATACCTGTGCCTACCTCACAGAAACAGTCTAGTCTCACTCTGATTCTATGCAACATTCTTATGACATCCATACTAGTTTCACTCAAGATATCTACAGTGTGTACTTATCCACAGTACTATATGCTTATACAAAATACTGAGACAATAAAAAGAAAGACTTTTACACCATTCTTGTAACTCCTAACTGACTAACAAAGACAGTATCAGTGTATGTTTCTGTAAGAACTGCTTGAAAATTTTCAACATATTCTTTTTTTTTTCCCTTGCTTTTAAAAAAAGTGTTAACTCATCAGATTTAAAATTGTTGTGACAGGTGTTTGAATATGAACTCTGGATAATCTAGAGAATCGAGACCTACAACATCAAAGTCCTAACAGTGTAGGAGGACAGGAAAAAAGTAAGGATTTAAACTAATTCTGTTCCTAATTCTGATCCAAGACATCCTTGGGTCACTTGAAGAAGTGTTGGCAATTTACTTGGCAGTCTCTCCATTTTTGCCAGATTCAGGCAAATGATCATAGACCGCTCTGGCAGAGTTTCAGCATCGGAATATTAACATTTCCACATCAGTATCAGCAACACCAGCTCTTTAATAACATAGAACAAGTAAGAAAATAATAAAATTCTCCATGGAAAATTTAGATCATAGACTGAAATTCTACATCAAGACTTTCATATAAGACCCTGAACTTTAGGAACAAGAGATTTCCATATGTGTTTGGATTTAAAAGTTAATCTGAAGCTTTTAATCACCGTATATGTTTTATACAAATAAATCATAGAATCATAGAATCATTACGGATTGGAAGGGACCTCGAAAGATCATCTAGTCCAATCCCCTTGACACAGCAGGATCACCTAGACCAAGTCACACAAGAACACATCCAGGCAGGTCTTGAACATCTCCAGTCAAGGAGACTCCACAACCTCCCTGGGAAGGCTGTTCCAGTGCTCTGTCACCCTCACTGGGAAGAAGTTCCTTCTCAGGTTGACGTGGAACCTTCTGTGTTCCAACTAACAACCATTGTCCCTCATCCTATCACTAGATGACACTGAGAATAGCCCAGCTCCATCCTCCCAACACCCACCCCTCAAATATTTGTAGACATTCATGAGGTCACCCCTCAGTCTCCTCCAAGCTCAAGAGACCCAGCTCCCTCAGTCTCAACTCCTAAGGGAGGTGCTCCACCTCCTTCATCATTCTCATTGCCCTATGCTGGACCCTCTCCAGTAGCTACACATCCCTCCTGAACTGAGGAGCCCAGAACTGGACACAATACTCCAGGTGTGGTCTCACCAGGGCAGAGTAGAGGGGGAGAAGAACCTCTCTTGATCTGCTAACCACCCCCTTCTAATCCACCCCAGGATGCTGTTGGCCCTCTTGGCCACAAGAGCACATTGTTTTGCAAGTGCTTCAGACATTGATAATTATCCCAGGAAATTTCCAAGAAAGGATCAGATGACAGCACATGGCTTCTAACAAAAATATGGTAACAAATATGTGAAATTATTTATTTATTGTGTGATTTTTTTGTGTTAGAAAACCACGACTATTATGATGTATAATCTCTGTGAAAAGAAAAAAAAAGCCTAAAAAAATGGATAGCTAATACTGGCATGACTGGACAAGGTTTTCTATGCAATGTACAAAATCAGTAAAATTCAAAGGTAATTTTTGGATGTAAAAATTTCAAATAGTAGACTATCAGAACAAACATTTTCATATTAAAAGAACAATCATTTTGATGATATTTTATGTTCAAGTTAGTTTCAGACTGTGAACTCTTTCCAAAATTGCATTAACATACACAAAGCCAACCTGGCAAATGGTCCTCAAATACCTACATTTGTTAAAAAGATTTGCATCAGAACTATTCCTTAGCCACCCTCACATCTTCCACTTGAATATATAGAACTCAGCTAAAATTAGATGAACTTTGCAGTGAAGACAGACAACTGCATTTCCCGAACCACATTTGAATCAAGTCATTGCTCTGCATGATGTTGCTGCAGCAACAGCAGTCCCCACACTATGCCCACCTGCCTTCAGCAGCCAGCCTTGAAAGCCTGGGTGCCATCCACAATTGCTGGTGACTTGGGACAGTGTGGAGGTGAAGGCATGGCAGCTTTGGACCCCTGCCTTGAGTCATCAATCTTATTGCATAAAAAATACATTCCAGGTGCCCCATTTTTTCAAAAGAGTGCTACTTAACTATAACATTGTTTACCCACAGTCTTAGCACGCAACAAGATATTTGCCTAGGGCTTAAAATAGTCTTTCCTACAATTCCTATTGTACTCATCCCTGAGTTAAGCACCAGATTTTCAAGAGCCCTCTTGGGGCTACACTTAGTAGGTAGCTAAAAGAGGATTTCGGTCCTCTCTATTAAGCAGCTGATCCAAGAGGTATATGCAAAGAGGATGACGGCAGAGCTGGAAGAATAAAGACACCAGTACACAACTAGTTCAGTTTCAGTAGCTGTAATTGATGCACAACATAAATAACAAAAGAAACTGCTCTTTCCCATGTAAGACCCTGCATCACGTTAACTAAAAAGAAACTACTGAATTGCTTCTGCCAGACGTAGTGAATTAATAGTTTGTTCTTCCCACGTTGGATTCAGAATTAATTCCTGGCCTATACTGGCATTTCTCTCACTGGAAAATTTAATTTGCATGATTAAAGCCCTTAGCCTATTACATTTACAAGTAACACAGATATGCACCAGGAAAAGAGAGTATAATTTTGGTAAACTTGTTAATATGATGGTTTTAAGTATTCTTTACAATTCTGCTTAAACATCAGTAAGCTGCTTTAGTTACAGAAAATCTTATATTACTTCAAACAGACACAAAAATATATTTCATTGATACAAGATGTGACTTTGACTGATTCGTTGGAGAGCAGTGTAGGAGAAAGAGACCTTGGGGTCCTGGTGGACAGCAGGATGAGCACGAGCCAGCAATGTGCCCTTGTGGCCAAGAAGGCCACTGGCATCCTGGGGTGGTTCAGAAGGGCAGTGGTTAGCAGATCGACAGAGGTTTTTCTCCTCATCTACTCTGCCCTGGTGAGACCACATCTGGAATATTGTGTCCAGTTCTGGGACCACTCAATTCAAGAAGGACACAGAACTGCTGGAGAGAGTCCAGTGCAGAGCCACAAAGATGATGGAGTAGAACATCTCTCTGATGAGGAAACGCTGAGGGAGATGAGTCTCTTTAGCCTGGAGAATAGGAGACTAAGGGGTGACCTCATTAATGTTTATAAATATACAAAGGGTGGGTGTCAGGAGGATGGAGCCAGGATCTTATCAATGTCATCTAATGCTAGGACAAGGATCAATAGGTGTAAGATGGAACACAGAATGTTCCACATCAGTATGAGAAAGAACTTCTTCACGATGACGGTGACAGAGCACTGGAATAGGCTGCTCATTGTGGAGTCTCCTTCTTTGGAGACATTTAAACCGTACCAGGATATGTCCCTATGTAACTTGCTCTAGGTGATCCTGCTGTGGTGGTGTGATTCTGTGATTCTCACTTTGTGATTAAGTGTAAGCACATCAGCTTGTTGAAGGAATTAGGGGATCTGCTGAATACAGTTCTTTCTTGATGTTAGACTTCCATTGTGGCATTATGACTGATCTTAACAGAGCACGGAACCAATACCTACCACTCTTAAGCTCCACTACCTATGATAATCCCAGAAGTCAATTATCCCACCTTCTCCCCACCCTAATCCATTACAACTCCTATAAACTTTGACTTGTTTTAAGATAATACAGGGACTTCATATGAATTGTAAAAATGTGGGCATTTCCATAAAAGCATCATCTTGCCCTTAAATCAAATTACTGTGAGCAGAAGATACTGATAGTAGCAATCTGTTTAATACACTGCTTGGAAGTAATACGCAGTTCTGGTGGTAATCGCCACTCAAAAATCCCACCAAAATAAAATCTTTCCTGTCTCTCTTTCCTTAACTTTAAAAGAATGACTGATAAGTATCCAGTATCCTAAAAAATATTGTAGCGGGTTGGGGATTCTCCACTAATTTTAGNACACACAAACAAGAGGCTGAGTGTACGTGATATATTTTGGGAGCCTTTCATTAAATATAAAAATGTCTAGTTCAAGACAATCTCTCTATAGAATCAACAGGCAGACATGGAGATAAGCAATCGACACTAGAAACTGGAGTGGTTTTGTCAATAAGTAGCTGACAGGAGGCTGTCTTACATTTAACAGAAGGACACATTTTTATTTACACCTGATTAGATCCAATTAAATTAATGTCTTGTACACAACCACATGTAATAGTCCACTATAAATCTTTACAAACCATTGCAAATACTTTAAAGACTTCTCTTCTGCTTTGTTCTTTTCCAGTGTTATCAAAACGATTTACGCCTTCCCTTCCACAATTCAGACACTGTCTGCAGCTTCAGGACAGTCAAAGGTATGATGCTGAATAGTAAAAACTACAGTTTGAAATTAGTTTAAGTACCCATGCTGCTAAGAACATTTGCTGAGGAATACCAGCAGGGAATACTGAAAGTAGTTTCCTTTCCAAATAAGTGTTGAAAGACTGCAAGAAAAATATGTACAGCAGCAAGTTCTAAATATCTACTGTAAATCCTCCCAAAATCAAAAACCAGAAAGTCAATGTAGTAAGGACATGCACCATTTAACACAAGGAAAAGAAATAGTTTCAGTCCCTTAAGTACTACTATCTCTCCAAACTTGTAGTTAAACTTTCAGTTTCGTTCACATTTACAGTAACCTTAGAGATACATGAATAAAATCTTACACTCAGTTTAAAGAGATGTCTTCAATTTGAATGTGACTGCAGTTTGAATATTTCACCTAATGCCAGTGACCACAACTATAGAATTATTATTACTGAAAGCGATCGCAGTTTTCCCTGATTTCCAATTCTTTATTCTAGTCACATGGCTGCACTCTGCACTGGTCTCCTGGCTAATAAAGAATAACTTTAAGACTTCTTGGGAAGCTCATCAGCTGAAAGCAAGGAAGGAAAGCTGCATGTACTGAGAGATTATCTGCAATGACAGGGTTTTTTTCTTATTTCCATACAATTATTATATTTTGAAATAAGAAACAAAATGCTCATCACATCACTGACGTGATCCACTGAACAGGCAGTAATCTGTGCAGCACTCAAGTTAGTCAGCCACTTGTTATTGCTGTCAAAGAGTAGCCCTTATGAAGAAATCAGGATCTATCATACCAAAGAAATTCCATAAAGTTAGTATTTTCTTACCCATTGCACCACAAATTCTCAGTCCTCAGTAAACTGCCCTTTTTTGCCCTTTCTGAAAACATCTCACATGCGGTAGTGAGGCTGTACTGTAATACAGCAACTACAACACCACACAGCAATATTAAAATACATTCCTTTTCTTCATACTTTGACTAGGCCCCTTTGCTAAACGTCACT
The DNA here is from genome assembly GCA_013400115.1 of Rhinopomastus cyanomelas. Lineage (NCBI taxonomy): Eukaryota > Metazoa > Chordata > Aves > Bucerotiformes > Rhinopomastidae > Rhinopomastus > Rhinopomastus cyanomelas. Next base: position 39,204 of record VXBP01003134.1, read on the forward strand.
AAGCTGTTAGTAACTGAAGGCTTCCTCTGGCCTTCATGTCCTGCTAAATTCTCTCAGCAGTATCATAAGCCTGAGGGTGGTGGTGGTAACAATGAGCCACACATAGGTTAGGGCATAAGAAGAACAGTACTGCAGGTATGTTCACATCAGATAAAAGCCACCATTCTCCAAGCTGACAAAGAACGCCCACAAATTCCCACATGAGTTACCATTAGCAAACCCTGTAACTTTGCCAGGCTCTTCATGACTGAGAAAGCATTTAAAGACAGGAATCAGGCTCCATCTTGAATCTCTGAAGGGACTCAGACATAAACAAGTCTATGGAGGCAGATAGGGTACACGTCAGAGTGCTGAGAGGGCTAGTGGATGTGCTCAAACCATTGCCCATGACCTGTCAGCAATCCTGGCTAACTAGGGAGTTCCCAGTGGACTAGAGTTTAGCACATGTGATGCCCAGAAGGGCCAAAAGGAGGATCTGGGATGCTACCGACCTGCAAGTCTGAACTCGGTGCCAGGGAAGGCTATGGAGCAAATCATATTGAATGCCATTTTGCGCCACTTACATGATAACCAGGTGACCTGGCTCAGTCAGCATGTGCTCATGAAAGGCAGGTCCTGCTTGACAACCTGATCTCCTTCTATGACAAGATGACCTGCTTTGTGGATGAGAGAAAAGCTGTGAATTTTGTCTTCCTGGATTTCAGTAAAGCCTTTGAGATTGTTTTCCGTGGCATTTTTTGGGGGAAAACTAGCTGCCTATAGCTGAGACAGGCATGTGATCTGCTGGATGACCAGACCCAAAGTGGTGCTGAAAGGACTTAAATCCAGTGGGTGAGCAGTCTCGAGTGGTGTTCCTCGGGGCTCAGTATTGGGGCAACTCCAGTTTTATGTCTTTTCCAATGATCTGGATGAGGTGATTGAGGGTACTTTCAACTAACCCTTGAAGAAGTTAGTAAGTTGGGCAGATGTGTTGACTTGCATGAGGGAAGAGAGGGTCTAGAGAGTGATCTGGATAGGCTTGATCAAGGGCTTGGGGCCAAGTGTATGAGCTGCAATAAGGCCAAATGCTGGGTCTTGCAATTAGGACAGAACAACCTAATGCAAGGCTACAGTCTTGGGGGAGAGTGACTGGAAAGCTGAATGCTTGACAGGAGAACTCCATGTACTGATCATCAGTGGCCTAAACATGAGTCAACAGTGTGCTCAGGTGACAAAGGAGGCCAACAGCATCTTGGCTTGTATCAGAAATGCTGCATCCAGCAGAAGCAGGGAAGAGATTGTCCCCCTGTACTTGGCACAGAGTGTGAGGAACTCTCACTTCAAATACTGTTTTCAGATTTTGGCACTTCATTGTAACAAAGACTTTGAGGTGCTGGAGTGGGTTCAAAGAAGGGCAATAGGGTTGGTGAAGCCTTATGAGGAGCAGCTGAGGGAGCTGGGGCTGTTTAGTCTGAGGAAAATGAGACTCAAGCAAGATCTTACTGATGTCTGCAACTACCTGAAAGGAGAGTGTAGAGAAGTAGATGTTGGTCTCCTCTCACAAATAAAGAGTGATAGGACAAAAGGAAATGGGCTCAAGTTGCACTAGGGGAAGTATTGATTAAACATTAGGAAAAATGTCTTTATTAAAAGGGTCATCAATCATTAGAACAGGCTGCCCAGTGAGGAGGTTGATGGTGATCCCTGGACATATATTAAAGTTGTGCAGATCTGGAGCTTAGGGATATGATTTAGCAGTGAGCTTGGTATAGTTAGGTTAATGGTTGGGCTCTATACTATTAAAGTTGTTTCCATACCAAAACAAGTTTTGATTCTATGATTCTATTTCAAACATGAGAATGCAAACCTTTTCAGAGCTGAATATCACAATTGATATAATTGATATATTATATCAATTATATCATAATTGATATAATATAATGATACTTACACTCTAGAGTCTGCCTAGACTTACTGACTATGAGTCATAAAATGTAACAGATTTTCTCTGTTTTAAAATTCAGCACAGGTCTTTGTATCTTTCAAATCTGTGTCTTTAAATGTCCTGTAGAAACAATTTTGATTTGCTCAAATAGTTAAGATGTTTATGAATCAATAGTACTGCAATCAGCACTTTAAATCAAAATGAATTGGCTAAAATTTTTAATTGATTAGCAAGGGAAGATCAAAGTTTCAGCTAGTTTTTAAGTGGAAACTATCTGCTCAAGAAAAGAATTTCATAAATAAGAGGGTTTTTCTCTATAATAAGAAAAAATGTACTATATATTAGAAATAAAACATGTCATCAATGCTATGGTTATCTAACATTATTTTTTGAATATGAGACTATTTTACTTGCATTACAATAGTATTGCAGTAGTGCAAGGCAGACCTAATCAAGGATTATTTTCCAAACCTCAAAATGAGGAGTGTCCTGTCTTGATACTCTAATAATTTAACATCCAGATGCCATATGACTGATTCAGCTAGGTACATGACACCATCACACATTCACAACTCTACCGCTTTCTTCATTACAACATTAAAATAATGTCATGCAGGTAAAATGCTGATTCAAATGAAGACATTGGGAATTTTTCTACTCAAATAATTAAAATTAATTAAAAATAAAAGTTAAACATGCATAATTCTAAGAGTCTGCTTGTCCAGAAACATTTGACCACTTATCAGTTTACTATGCTATCTATCCAACAGCTGAGAATGCCATGCACATAAGCAATAACCTAGTAATGATTGGTGTTTGTTTGAAAGGGTGAGGTTAAGTTTTACTCAATTTATGAAGCAGAGAGAAATTATAGAAAAAAATGTTATTGAAAAGTAGCAAAGTGTCAAAAAAATATGCTAAAATCAAATCATAGAATAGAATCATAGAATGACCAGGGTTAGAAGGGACTTAAGATCACTTAGCTCCAACTCCCCTGCATAGGCAGGAACACCTCCACTACAGCAGGTTACTCATGGCCCCATCCAACCTGATCTTGAACACTTCCAGGGATGGGGCAATCACAATTTTCTTGGGCAACCTCACCACCATCACAGGAAAGAATTTGCTCCTAACGTCCAACCTAAATCTGTGACCTCACTGTAAAAGGCCACCAAACTGGTCAGGCAGGACTCACCCTTGACACCAACCACCCCTTTATCATCTGCTTACCTTAGCAGAGACTTCAGGTGGCTCTGAGTCAGCAGCCAAAATATATCTAAGTACATAGTCAACATCAAAAGGCAGGACAGGTCCCTTACCCAGAGGACTTGCTTGATGAATTTATTACAGATGTGAGCTATTCTGTGTGAAAGCATGAAATGTACAAAACAAACAACGGAGGTGTGTCCAAAGAAGTTGCACTTTGCAATTCTGGACTACTTGGGAATTCAGGTCTGTTCCAGTCTTTATAGTAAGACAGAAGGTTTGCCGCAAAAGTCTGAGAGAGAAAGAGGACCTATGAACTGTGCTACTGAACGTCACAAAACAAACCAAGCATACCAAAAATGGAGCTTCAGTGGAACGCAACAAACTGGGAAAACTGTAAATTGTTATAACTGTTAAAATGAGGGTGGGCTTACTTTTATTAGCGATAATTCTCTATTTCCTCCTTCAAGAAGAATTAATACTGTATAGATGGTATTGAAGAATGAAAGTGGAAATTGTGGTAATTACTATTGTTTCAGATCAAAACTGAATTTGGACTTTATACATTACAAGCCCATGATTAAGAGAAACTAGAATAATCTTTTTTCATAGAAAAAAATGTCCACATTTTCTTATCTTACACTGTTGGCACTTGAAAATAATATATTTTATTTAACAGAAGCAGCAGTTATAATACATGTTTAAGATAACTGCTTAAATTTTGGCTGTATTAAGATCATAATGTAACAACTCCTAATTTTATTGGCCTAGATAAATCTAAGTCTAAATTTACTCACACATTTTATCTTGTCTGCCCTTACAACACTTTAAAAAATTCACGTTAAATATTATGAATTATGTTTCTTCATTTTATTAGCTTTGTTCACTTCCATAAATTTAATGTAGAAATAAAATTATTTCTAGTACTTACTGGAATAGTGATAATGAAACTACTGAATGCATTTTGCTGTGATCGTAGTTTAAAATAATTTGAACTCATTGAGAGATGTTGCATTTTTAGTTTTACATAAATTAGATATTGTGCCAATTTATGTTAATTGCTATGGAGCACAGAACTACAGGAATCACCACAGGCACTCAACTACAATATCACAGTATCACAGTACACTAGGGATTGGAAGGGACCTCAAAAGATCATCTAGTCCAATCCCACTGTTAGGGCTGGACCACCTAGACCAAGACACACAGGAAGATATCCGGGCAGATTTTAAACTTTGCCAGAGAAGGAGACTCCACAACCCCCCTGGGCAGCCTGTTCCAGTGCTCCATTACCCTCATTACCGTCCTTCTAATATTTATGTGCATCCTCCTATGTTCCAGCTCACACCCATTGCCCCTTGTCCTATCATTACATAACACTGAGAAGAGCCCAGCTCCAATTAAAACATAATGTTCTGAAATTTAGAATTTGTCACAGATTCTCAGTACTGATGCCCTGAAATATAATACATAGTATTTATTCAAGTGTATTTCAAGGGTCAGCTTCACACTGACAATTATGTATTTCAGTCACAACAGAGTATTTTCAAAATACCATCTCTATGGCATCACCAAGTCAGTCTCCGAAGAGTCATCAGAAGTGCTCCAAGCCACAAAATGGAGAACTCTAGTCAATAAATTTAGTGGTGGTACAAACCAGCACATTTCATTGGAAACACAGAGTCACATCATTTGATCAGGAACACAGGAACAGGACGGCACATAAGCATCCTAGAGTGTCACTATGTTTTGTCCATAGGCTTTATTTTTATTTTGGTAGGTGCTATGGAGAGAGAAAATGGGTCAGAGGCATTGATAAAGTAGTATTGGAGGAAATATGCATATGCTGATTCTGCTAGTGTATAACACTAATAGCAAATCAGGTTTTGTGCCATTCCAGAGCTTATAAATACATGTGTGGCTGCCTTTAATATAGGAGACACTTACTGCCTCAGAAATTAAAACTCCTTTGTGATCTGAAGAGAAGTAGTCACAGTCATTACAGCTGTATGAGTATGGGAGTGAAACACTTTAGTTTGGATGTTGTGGAATTCCTTCAGCATCTGAATCTACCCAGAGTAACAAGATTACTCATAACAACAAAAAACTCAAGTGGAACTAAACTTAATTTGCAGAAGCTGTGCGTTGAAAATTGTTCATAACAAATTTTAAAGGCTATGAATCAAAGTTTGTTCAAGTCAACCAGAGTCTTTGGTATTTGCATCATCACCTAAAATCTCTTTTATTTACAAAGATAATTAATGATGTAGTAAGTTTTATTCAAGTAATTTCAGCAAAATGAGACATGTTAGGTACTTAACTTAGCAGACTACATTAAATACCTAAAATGCAAGCACAAGCTGAGTGCTGTAAAAAATATTCAGCAGTGGTATCTGTAAAATTGGCCTTTCACCACAACAGGATACAGGATAAAGCTTTGCTAACCTTTAGCTTCTAAGAAGGAGCTAACAGATAAGACTAGGAAAATGCAGGAGACTACTGAAGACTACTGCAGAGGTGCCAGACAGCAAAGTCGAGGATGGAGGATTCCAGGATGGAAGATACAGGACAGCAAAAAGTTCAAAGGACAGAAAGATAAAAGACCACCAACACCACCAGAGGATCCCAAAAGACCATATATGGAAGTTATACCATGTATGTTAATTATTTCAGGAACCTAATGCCTATGTATGAACCTAAGGCAATGCTACTTATATAGAGAGCTCACAAAGAACCACTGGTCTGCCTCTGACCTGAGTCAAGCACCCAGCGCTGTACTTTTGCTTTATTGATTTTATCCTTATAATAAAATTAATGCCATTTCGTTTTAATGACTTGGTGTTTATTACAGTGTCTAACAGTTGGTAAATATCTGGATGTACATATTAGATTAAGCCACTGAAAAAAACAAATCTATAACAAATGGCATTTGTTAAATCTGGAGCTTAAAGTTCGTGTTCCTAAAGTCATATACTTTGTAGAACCACCATTGATGCCTGTCTGCTTCTTCTGTCTCTGATGAGGTCTAATTTTAAAATAAATAAATAAACCCCCGTCCTTCTTTCATGTCTAGTTGAAATAAGGCGAGCACGTTGCACACATCAAACTAGTAAAAGTTTGCCAAAATTTACTTCTGCCTAACCTTGCATAAAATCCCTGAATATTATAACATACACAAACCTTAAAAAAATTAGTTGATTTTTCTTTATGCTTCACTTCCATTGTATAACCCAAAGATGTGAAAGTAAGCAAAATGGAACTATTTACTTGCTCTGTAACTGTAGCATGTATATTCTATATCTTATAACTTGTATTACTAGCTTTTATAACTTGTTCTAATAGTTTGCCCCTACCATCTCTGTTCAATGCATCTGCAGTCAGCCTTGAAATGTTCTTTTTTAAAAATCCAGTTTAACACAGAAAGATCAACACAGCCACGTACTTCTCAGGATACATTTGCCTGCTGTTTATGAAAACGTGTGGGTTAATGCAGAGAGAAACATCTGCTTTTGTGGTGGAAAGCTGTGAACTTTAGATTATCTTAAAGCAGAGGCAATTCACAGCGGAATTGCATATTCAGATAGTTGCAATGAATATGTATACATTAGTCTTTTTATTATTTTCCTTAAGGGAAAATATTACATCAAAGCAAAGCTAGTTGGGCCTATTACAGAAATTACTTGTTGTGTATACTTCAGTGTGTTTCAGAAACAAGTTCAGAAATACTTTGTACAAAGAGGAAGATGGTTTTAGGTCATTATTTTCAAATGGGTTAAGAAAAAAGGCCAAAATATAATCTTGATTTGGTTAAACTATTGTGTTTTAAACCTATTAGTGATAAATAAAATATATAATTTCAACCACTTACAATGTAATCTTTTCTAGGTTTATCTTCTCACATAACTAATAACAGGACTGTGTGTACAGAAGCATCAGGAGTGTCTGAGTCTTGCACTGACTTCACACTTCTTTAGTTCTCATTTACTTCACAACTCCAAGACTGTTCCAAAATATTGTCTCCTATGTCTCCTCATTTTTTAACATCCTTTTATATGGTACCTCACATGTAACCGTCTGTGATACAGTACAGATAGACGAATAGTTGCTCAGTAGCAAGTTGAATACCTCTTACTTCTCACTGTCACCAGTGGGATTTAATAAATGTTCACATTACAGTCTAGACTTACATCACTTATTCTCTTTTCTTATCTGGATGTGCCTGCCATTATCCTCCTTCTCCTCCTGACTTTCTGAAGATTTCCCTTGAGTATTTATTAGAGCAGATGTTCTACCACCTGAAGTTATTTCTATGGTAAACTACAAGGAAAAAAATACTGAACCAAAAAAACTCCAAATAGAATGAAACACAGAACACACAACTCGCTTTGCCTATTGACAACCAAACAAACACAGATACAAATATTATTACGCTGAACTGTAGCACCAGCCTAGAAACTGTTGAGAGATAAATTACAAATAATTGTATTATTGAATGAAGCACTTATTTTTCTTCTCTGTTGTCTTAGCTAATGGATATATCAAAGCACATTTCCTACGGGGGCAAGAGCAGTTTTTGCTTCTATTTCCTTATGCTACTAAAGCAGTAGTCCCAGAATGGGACTACTTTCTCATAATTTAACATACCAGAAAGTCAGAATCTGAGCTAAGTACTTCGAAGTAGTGGAAAGCAAACCCCTTGACTGCCCCAAAACTAACATCTTGCTTAGACAAACTTGTCAGCTTTTTAAAGGAAAACATAGGTGGATAGTGATTGTAAACTGTTTTATTAAAATAACCACAATCCAGGCTAGCTAGTCTCTTTCAACTAAAACTTCCACTAAAGTTATAATCAATTATTTTCCTAGACTGCCCACTTCTAAGAGAAAATCTTCCTTTCCTGACAATCCTGGCTAAAAAGATAGGGAGAAAAGTGCTTTGAAGCTAACATTTCCCCTTGGGTGTGGTTCAGCGACAGTAACAAGTCGGAACCAAGTTCTGCTGTACTGCCAAGTCTGACATTCTGCGTGCAGGCTGGCAGCTGCTGCTGCTTTGGATGCACAGCCCACTTGTTCCTGCCCATGTCACATCCACATCTAAGACCCAACAGAGACTCAGGTACTTTAAGGTGCACATTCTTATGTTTTGCTCAAATACAAACACATTCTGAAATTCTATAGAATCTCTCAACATTCATTTGCAACACAGAAAGTTAGATTGTTCTGGATTTTTAACTAGAGGCTTCACTCACAATTGCTGGTGAACTCGAGAGTAATTAAACATGGCACAAGGTGATGTCAAGTTGAATCAGATTTAACAAACTACAGTATCAACAAAGAGTTACTCTGTTTATGCAAATAGCAACCTTTGTAAAATAGCTTTGCTTTTGTTTCCCTGAGAATTAATAAGAATGAACTTGAAAAGACACAGGCAAGACCCAGACTTATTGCTATTCACTGAGTTACATCAGGTATGATTTCACTCTTCTATAAAAAGCCATGTATTATCCAGAAAATCCACACTAACATTTACTAACACTCTTCCCCTTTCCTATTGCTTTGAAATTACAAAGAAATTGAAAAGGAAAAATAAGGAAAAAATCGAATTTTCTGACCACAAATATTCCTTCCTGTCTTCAGTGAAAGTCCTACACACAAGGAAATATGTTGCAGTAACTACACACCCCAAAATACCTTTCCAGTAATTCTGCTCAATCCATTCCTAAGCCTATCCAAGAGTGTTATGAAATTCTAAGAACTCCATGCTCTTCTACCAGGTAAATCGCCCAGATTAAGTCACTTCTATTTTCAAACCAAGGAGTAGACATTCACATAACTTCTGTCACCTTACACTGAATGTAGAAACAGGCAGTTTATGTAAAGTCACCAAAGACACAAACTGGTGTTTACACTATGACAGCAAGCAATTATCATTTACTTTAAATTCCAGGTATGCAGCAGTGTGCTTGCAGCATCACGCTTATGTTTGTAATATCATAGACACATTCATTACACAGCAGCAGAAGCAATTCACATTGTATCACAACTTCTTGTACTAGGGGTTCACAAAAAGAAACCACAGAATCAATTCCATTTCGGGGATAAAAAGAGTATGCATAATACTCTTTTTTACACCAAAAATCTATTTGACACAGAAGACAGAACAATTGGTGAATGAATAGAAGCTATGTGACATATGTAAGGTCTTTCAATATAAAATCATGGAGAGTGTCTAAAATTATCTAATAGTAGCAACAACAGTATTTGCAGCAGTCAGCAGTTCCAAGGCTCATGGCGGTCACATCTGGTAACTGGTCCCCTAGTTATATATTACATTTTTACCAAAATGCTTGGAAAGAGTAGAGCTCCACTCATACACCCAGCTTTTCATGGGAACAACTTTTTTAGACTAATGTGTGCAAACAGAAAAACAACAGGGAAAAAAAAATCTGTGCAAACTCTGAGTGAAGTGCAGCATCCATAAACATCCAGAAGAAAACAAGCATAGCGCAGAATAATCACTAATAAAATAACATTCAAGCCTTATTTACAAAGACATTGCTTTAGAAACAGAATGTCTGAGTGATGCTGGCCTGAACATCTAGCCCTGCCATGCACTGCTACCTATTACAAGTTTTAGTACAACAGAAGTTAAATCCAATATCCTATTTTTTGATCTCTCTGTTGACGACCTTTGTTTTGGTCTGTTACACAAACTTTCAACAGAAAGATCCTTCTGTTGCCTACCTTTGCGCAGCCCAGAAGATGCATTCATACCCTGATTAGGAAATTCTGTCAATGCTACATTTCTTTATGGAACAAATAAGTACATATGGCCTAGAAGGGCTCCTGGGCTGTATTAAGAAGAGTGTGGCCAGTAGGTTTCTTTCTACTGTGATTGAGTGAGGGCATATCTGGAATACTGCATCAAGCATTGGGATCCCCAGTTCCAGATGGATAAGGAGCTACAAAAGACACTCCAGCAGAAAGCCCGTCTGGGGACTGGGATATCTGCATCACCAAGAAAGACTGAAAGAGCTGGAGCGATTTAGCCTGGAGAGAAGATTGAGAGATGTGATCAGTTCTTATAAAGGGTGTCAGAAGGGTGATGCCCAGTGACAGACTGAGAAGCAATGGTCACGAACTGGAACATGGCAGGTTCCGTGTAATATACTCAGTTCAAATATGACTAGGCAGACACTATTTCTAACGAGAACAAGTACTCCTCACAAAGCACCCTGAAGTTGTGTCCTTTTGTACAGGTCAAAACACGTAGAGGATGGCAGTTACCAGAACAGTTCACACACTGTCTAGTGGAGAAGTACCTATTTTGTTGTGTTTAATGCCTCATAACTGTAGATGATGCATTAAAAATTCAAAACAAGATCATCTGCAAAGCTCAATAAGAACTCAAAAAGGCCACTGTTCTTTGATCATTGTATTTGAGAACTGAAGCAGGAAGAAACAGCTCATTATCTTCATCACTTTCGCACCTCTGAGTTTTAATGGTGTCCAAGAAATACAAAGAGATTTCAAGGAGCTTATTTCTCTGTTACAAAGATACAAACCCAAGAACATTACCACATAGACCTTATTTTGAATCTTTATTTTGAAGCAAATACTACAAGAGGGTATAACAAAGCAAGATTATATTTATGTTCAATTTCACAGATTTCCTAGCAACTGACAGAGGATAATGCACTCCTCCTTTAATTAGATTTATTTATCTGCACATTGCAAAATAAACTCCCATTAGAATTACTTAACAAAAATAAATATCCCTGTCCCAGGCCTTCCTTTAGTCAGTGTTGTCTATTTCCTTCTAATAAAGTCTCATTCCATTTGTAATTCACACACACTTAAAAGTAAGGCTTATCAGCCTCTGCAAAGACTCACACTAGGTTTTAGGAATTCAGGGAGAACAGTTTGAGGAAGTAATTTTAAATTTTGAAAATCTATTAGATTTTATGAAATTGGGACCTATCAATCCAAAGTAAAACTAAAGCAATCTGGCAACATTCTAATCTTCCATAAACAGGGTTTTCGGTGAATAAGCAACTATTTCAAGGGCAAAATTTGAGAACGTGCCAGAGCAACAGATTTATTGATTTATAACAATAAAAAGGCCATATTTAGGTAACTGATGGACTCAAAGCTCTTTAAAGTCACAAAAAGTTTTTTGCTTGGCTTCAGTAGGCCCTGCTTAAGGACACAGTTAAAAATAACACAAGAATATTCATTGCAGGACCTGAGAGTTAAACACAATCACTGCCCTTTAAGAGGACAGATGTGGTATGACTAATATTGACTTTTCTACTCTGCATGCTGAGTAAAAGATTAGAATAATCTGCCATTTATTTTGATACTGAAATTAGAAAGATGCTATGAGATCACTTTGACCTGAAGTCACATAAGAGAGGTGTGGAAGATAAATCTTTTTGAAGATGCTCTGGCTTTTCACCACATCTTTGCTTCTTAAAGCAAGCAAGTAAATTCTTTCTTACCCTGCAGAAATGATGCCTGTCTGACTGACTTGAACTTAACAAGGATTATGGAAGGTACTCTGTTACTTCTCATGATTTTTATCAAGAACATTTTTAATAATTGGATCTCGAAAGCTCTGCCACCTGGAGACTTGCAATCAGACAAAAGTCCCAACTGCCCTTTAAAAGAAAAGAACAAACCACATTGTTGAGAAAATTAAAAATCAGGTGTAACTAAAATATGCTGTGAACAGCAAACCAGACAAATAAAAGCTATACAAATTAATTTATATTCAGGATTGGGAATTTATGACTTCAAGTTCTGCAAAATCTCATTTTGTGAGACCATCCATGTTAAACTTCTGCAACATAAATACATAAGACAAGCAGATTTGTCAGGGGTGGGGAAAAAGGAAAAGCAACTTGATTAGTATCACACAGCAGGATAGGAGCAAAGACTTATTTCCTACAACACCCAAAATGTTTTATTCATTGATCACAGGCCCAAATTGATAACTTTTAGTGCACAGTGTATGTCTATACGTGCAGTTTCCAAAATATATCCACTGATCTGAAGAGGTTGTCATTTCTTATTACTTTATATCTAAGTAATCCAGTTGTGCTCACTCTTTTATCTTCTCAAAAACATTAAAATGTATTTCAACTGTGAATTTGCTTGATGCTCAGTTTACTTTGTTCTTTGAACACTTCACCTATGCATAGAGTTATTCTGACACAGCTCTATATCTTCTGGTCATTGGAAGGGTTTGATGCAGTGTTGGTGTTTCTTTTTGCCTTTTGCCTGTGATATGGAGACCTAGCGGTGCTTCTAGAAAAGTGAACTGACCTGACTAGGTTCACGTGCCAGATGAGTAACAGGGACGGGAATAGAAATCAGGTTTCCAAGTTCCAGCATAACATTAAATCTGTGAAAAACACAGCTACCAAAGCAGCAAGGACGTTGTAAATACCTAGATACCCCTACTGAGCCAAGGATTTGGAATACTTTGTAGATCAAAACAACACCATGGATCTACACGCAGCTTAAATTAATTAGCTACCACAAAGTTTTGATTTTCCTTCCCCGTGTAACAATTACAGCATTTTTACTGTGCTTGCTACCTGTTTCCAACACCACCACTGAAAAACCTCCATCACCTACTCTGGATTACAAGAAAAAACAAATAGCCCAGTATAGCCGATTCACTTACAAGCCCTAAAGCTCAGCTACAGTCAATTGTCAGTTAATCTGCTTGAAGCTCCTATCTCCTGGCATTGCAGGAAAACCCATTCATTTGCAGAATGTGTAATGTTAGATGTCTTCTAGTTTTGCAAGGCTTTGCCTTCATCTTCAAGCAGATAAGACTCCCATACATTCCAAAAAGATATGAGGGCAGGAAGACAAGATCATTTCAAAAACCTTGAAATGGATTGATCAAAAAGGGCAATCCAAACAAATGGAGTTTTCTTGAAAGTCTTTTCCTTTGTCCCTTATGTCACCCAAGGTAACAAAATACATTACATAGTTCTAGAGATTAGCAATTTTCAAGCATAGCCAGATAGACAAATTGGGGTTTTATTCCAGTATTAGAAGAGTTTCAAACACAGGTAACTTTCCAATCAACTGTCTCTATGTAATACAACACCTCTCATAGTCTGCATGCACACAAAATGCACTGATTTTCTCAGATTTCAGAAATGATTTATTATCCAAGTACTCATTGAAGCTTACAATGTCAGTGGGTGTAATTAGTTTTGCTATTGTTTTATCTTGACTTCAGTAAGGCATTTGACACAGTCTCCCACAGCATCCTCACAGCCAAACTGAGGCAGTGTGGACAGGATAATTGGGTAGTGAGGTGGATTGTGAACTGGCTAAAGGGTAGAAGTCAGAGAATAGTGGTCAATGGGCCAGAGTCTAGTTGGAGGCCTGTATCTAGTGGAGTGCCCCAGGGGTCAGTGCTGGGACCAGTCCTGTTCAATCTATTCACTGATGACTTGGATGAAGGATTAGGGTGCTCTGTCAGCAAGTTTGCTGATGACACAAAGCTGGGTGGTGTCGCCGACACCCCTGAGTCTGCAAGACCTGGACAGGCTGGAGGGATGGACAGAGAGCAATTTAATGAGCTATAACAAGGGTAAGTGTAGAGTCTTGTATCTGGGCAAGAACAACCCTAGGTACCAGTATAGGCTGGGGACTGACCTGTTGGAGAGCAGTTTGGGAGAAAAGGATCTGGGGATGCTGGTGGACAGCAGGATGACTATGAGCCAGCAATGTGCTTTTGTGGCCAAGAGGGCCAACAGCATCCTGGGGTGGATCAGAATGGGGATAGTTAGCAGATCAAGAGAGGTTCTTCTCCCTCTCTACTCTGCACTCGTGAGACCATATCTGGAGTATTGTGTCCAGTTCTGGGCCCCTCAGTTCAAGAGGAATGTGGAGCTGCTGGAGGGAGTCCAGTGTAGAGCCATGAGGATGATGAAGGAGGTGGAGCACCTCCCTCATGAGGAGTGGCTGAGGGAGTTGGGTCTTTTGAGCTTAGAGAAGAAGAGACTGAGGGGTGACCCCTTTAATGTCTATAAATATTTGAAGGGTGGGTGTCAGGAGGATGGAAGCAGGCTCTGCTCAGTGTCATGCAGTGATAGGACAAGGGGCAATGGTTGTAAGCTGGACCTTAGGAGGTTCCACATAAGTATGAGAAGGAACTTCTTCACAGTGAGGATGACAGAGCACTGGAAGAGGCTGCCCAGGGGAGCTGTGGAGTCTCCTTTGCTGGAGACATTTAAGACCCACCTGGATGTGTTCCAGTGCGATGGATGGAGTCCATCATGAGCAAATTTGCAGCAACAACCTCGGAGCTCTTGTTGATCTGTTGGAGGGTAGGAGGGCCCTGCAGAGAGATCTGGACAGACTGGAGAGATGGGCAGACTCCAAAAGGATGAGTTTTAACAAGTCTAAGTGTCGGCTTCTGCATTTTGGTTATAACAATCCCAGGCAGAACTACAGGCTGGGAATGGAGTTCTTAGAGAGTCCTCAGGTGGAGAGAGACTTGGGGGTGTTAGTGGAGAGCAAACTTAACATGAGTCAGCAGTGTGCCCAGGCAGCCAAGAGAGCCAATGGCATCCTGGCCTGCATCAAGAATGGTGTGGCCTGCAGGTCAAGGGAGGTTATCCTTCCCCTGTATTCGGCACTGGTTAGACCACACCTGGAGTATTGTGTTCAGTTCTGGGCAAAAGAACTGCCCAAAGAAGGGCAACTCGATTGGTTAAGGGGCTGGAAGATAAGCCCTATGAAGAGAGGCTGAGGAAGCTGGTTTTGTTTAGTCTGGAAAAGAGGAGGCTTGGGGTGACCTTATCGCTGTCTGTAACTATCTGAAAGGTGGTTGTAGTTAGACAGGGGTTGGTCTTTTCTCCCTGGCCACTGGAGACAAGACAAGGGGTCATAGTCTTAAACTCCATCAGGGGAGGTTTAGACTCGACATAAGGAAAAAATTTTTCACTGAAAGAGTGATCCGGTTTTGGAATGGGCTGCCCACGGAGGTGGTTGAGTCACCGTCCCTGGAAGTATTCAAGGTTAGGCTGAATGAGGTGCTGAGTGGCATGATCTAGATGTTAGGATGACTGGGTTTATTTGGATTTAGGTTGGACTGGATGATCTTTAAGGTCTTTTCCAACCTTATCATTACTGTGATACTGTGACTTGGTCTAGGTGACCCTGCTGTGGCAGGGGAACTGGACTAGATGATCTTTTGACGTCCCTTCCAATCCATAATGATTCTATCATTCTATGAATGAGGAACTTCACAATATATTTCAACATTCTAGTTCACACCACTTCAATAAAAATTCTTGTGTGGTAAGAACTACCTAATACATTTAGCTGTTTTGTGTTAGCTAGCTTTATTGACAGAATCTTCAGCAAAAATCAGTTATATATTTTTTCACAGCTGGAAAAGCTCAAACATCAACATAAGTTAAAATTAGATATTATTAAAATTGAAGATAATTGTTAAAAATTAGTTGTTGCCTTGGACTATTAGAGTAATTTCTATTTTTCTCTTTTAAAGCTACAAGTCATTCTATCAGAAATTTTTATTGATATTCAATCAACACTGTAATAATTTCAGCAAATCCAGTTTTTATCTTTTATTTCTACCCTAGAGCTGGAGTCATACAGAATTTCTCAGAAATCATAAAATACACATTTGTAAGTTCATGCAGGAGTCTCAAGGACATAAAAACATAATTTGTTTTGTGAGGTTTTTATTCCTTCTGTGGCAAGAATTAAAAATAGTATCATTTCACTTTTAGAGGTTAATAGCATCTTACTGACACAAAATACTGATAGGGCTGAAACAAGGTAGACCTGTTGATTTATAGGGAGAGAAACCAAGTCCAGCAGCATGAAAGAACACTTAAGTTATCTGTCAGTTATGAAAGTCTCCAAAATCTTCTACCATACAGTTTAAATTACTTTCTTAGTGACCCATCTGTGACATTCATTACTTAGCGAGATTCTTCCAGTGTCAATTATCAGACAAGAACAGAACCATCTGCATAACAGATGTGAAAAAGGATTTACAGATAGCTGTGAACAATGAAAACCATGTTAATTAGATGGATTATGGTAGCATTCTCTTACTTTGGTTACCTTTTCCCTTATTATCTTGGAAAAGTTTGATCACAAGGCCAAAGCAGGCAGGCTGCTAATGACTTTTACCTTCCCATCTGTGTTCTTTGAAAATTACACCAATTTAGCAGCAGAATGGGAAGGTTTCAACACTCTGTAATACAATCCAAGAACTGGAGAGTCACAAAGAATTGCTGGCCAAAGTGCAAAAAAGAATCATTACTATTATCAGTCAGTGCTTTAGATTTCAAAGTAAAGCCTAAGCCCTGGAATATGCTGGCTTAATGACAAACACAGTGAAACTAACACACTCTGAGTGTGTTGTGGCCTATTGCAGCAGTCTAGCCCATTAAGTGTTTAATCATTTATTTTTTAGAGCAACAGAACTATTTAATGTATGCTTTTAGCTTATCTCAACTATTTTCACTACTGAAACACTCACCATTCCCAAACAATGGAACTCAGGGCTAATTTCATATCACTACAAAAGATTTTAATCAGAGATACTTTGCCCATGAATGATAACACTCAAGAGTTACATAAAGAAGGAACAGTTAGATCTCTCTTACTGTAAGTTGCAGATGATGGCTTATTACTCTCAATAAAGCAGAAATCTTTAGAATTGAAATAGCCTAAAGAAATGTATTGCTACACTTAGTGGAGTACCTATGTAAGCCCTCTATCCTGGCGTACAGTTGTTTTACTTTGATACAGATTTCCAAGATGTCACCAGTGGTTTACACCAGCATCAAGAGTATTTGATCATTGATGGAATCAATAGTATAGAGAAAACAAAACCAACAAGTCCAGACATTTTAAAACAAAACACACTGTAAAAAATGTAAAAGAACATCCTGAAGTGTGAAATTCTAAAGTGCGTCTATGAAAAAAAAGCAACCCGAAATCAGAAATGTGTATCAAAGCAGTGCAGGCCATTCAAAATAGAGCTATAATCAGGATAGTACGAACATGAAGGCTAAATAATTTCTCCAGACTTAGAAAACCTTTACCATGTGTTTGCAAAGTCAGTACATTGCATTATGTGAATGCATTCAGAACTCACAAAGATTTCAAAGCAATCCAATTCACATTGCTGGTAATAGGAATTCTCAATGGGAAGACTTGCAAAAAAAACCCACCCAATTTTCAGCAAAGTATCACAATTAAAAAAAATCATTAATCAAAAAAGCTGTTGCAATGCGTAAAAATCTTTAGAAAGTAGCTTCCTCTCCATAAGTCAAATTAGAGTATTTGAAGACACCTATGTTTCTATAGAAGGGTCTACATCCTTTTATTCATATTAAAAATTGATTAACAGATGAGAAAGGTAAACGACCTCAACAATAAATAAAAGAAAATGTCAAAACTCTTGCTTTAAATTTTCTTTGTAATTACTTCTGTCCATTAAGAACATTGCCTGTGAGGTGGGATGTAAGCCAGATGTAGTAGATGTAAAATAGCAAGGCAAGATCAAGGTCACTACACAACACACCCCTTCTGCTTCTTACAAATAAATGTGTTCTTTACCAAGAAATGTCTTTCATACTGTAAGCTTTAGTGTTACACTCCTGTATTCAGCCTCTTCTCCTCTTGTTAAAACAATAGTTACGCAAAGTCAGGCAGCTCAGGGAATATTTTGCAGGACGGATTTCTCACCTGACCACAGCTGCTGGTCCTTTTTTACACACTTGTGCAATATAAGCAGAATCAGGCAAACAGACTTCTGCAGTTTCCAAATAGATTGTACATTTTGCCATATTTCCAGCATAATTACAAAATAAATTATGAAATCAGAAGGAAATATCCTTGTCTGTTTCATAAAATAATTTCTTAAGCTGCTATTGCCACTTATTCCTAATTACCTACTAGCATATCATTGTAAAGATTCAAACACAATTAACTTTCTTTCCTAGCCTCTGACCTCCTTATTACCATCCTGCAATCAGGGACTATTGTGGATGAATCACAATCAAAGATATTACCAAAAGTGATTTTTAAGATGAATTTGTAAAAGCTTGATGGCAGGTTTCACTTACTACATGGGACAACTACACAAAGGAATATAGACTTGGGATTGAGACAGAATGATTTTACACAGATAATTGGAATGAAAGGGGTATGAGAGACACTCCTGTTGAGCTGAAAATCTCCTGTTGAGAAGAGCCTTTCCCCTCTAAACAAACCCTAACCAGGAGAGGAGTAAGAGTGAGGCTAAATCTAATCTTAGTCCCAAGACATAGTCAAGAATTTACATCTACATTGATCAAAATATATATAAATATGAGAAGGAACTTCTTCACAGTGAGGTTGATGGGGCACTGCAACAGGCTGTCCAGATGGGTTGTGGAGTCCCCTTCAGTTTAAGACCTGCCTGCATATGTTCCTATGTGACTTTGTCCAGGTCATCCTGCTGTAGCAGGAATCATAGAATCATAGAATCATAGAATCATTATGGATCGGAAGGGACCTCGAAAGATCATCTAGTCCAATCCGCCTGCAACAGCAGGATCACCTAAACCAAGTCACACAGGAACACATCCAGTTGGGTCTTGAACATCTCCAGAGAAGGAGACTCCACAACCACCCTGGGCAACGTGTTCCAGTGCTCTGTCACCCTCACTGGGAAGAAGTTCCCTCTCAGGTTGATGTGGAACCTCCTATGTTCCAGCTTACAACCATTGCCCCTTGTCCTATCACTACATGACACCGAGAACAGCCCANGGGGTGTCGGCGACACCACCCAGCTTTGTGTCGTCAGCAAACTTGCTGACAGTGCATGCCAATCCCTCATCCAAGTCATCAATGACTAGATTGAACAGGACCGGTCCCAGCACCAATCCCTGGGGCACTCCACTAGATACAGGCCCCCAACTAGACTCTGTCCCATTGACCACCACTCTCTGACTTCTACCCTGTAGCCAGTAACCAGGAGAACTGGTCTAGATGATCTTGAAGTATTGTGTCCAGTTCTGGGCTCCTCAGTTCAAGAGGGATGTGGAGCTACTGGAGAGGGTCCAGCGTAGGGCAATGAGAATGATGAAGGAGGTGGAGCACCTCCCTTAGGAGGAGAGACTGAGGGAGCTGGGTCTCTTGAGCTTGGAGAAGAGGAGACTGAGGGGTGACCTCATTAATGTCTACAAATATTTGAGGGGTGGCTGTCGGGAGGATGGAGCTGGGCTCTTCTCAGTGTCATGTGGTGATAGGATGAGGGGCGATGGTTGTAAGCTGGAACATATCCACATCAACCTGAGAAGGAACTTCTTCCCAGTGAGGGTGACAGAGCACTGGAACACGTTGCCCAGGGTGGTTGTGGAGCCTCCTTCACTGAAGATGTTCAAAACCCGTCTGGATGTGTTCCTGTGTGACTTGGTTTAGGTGATCCTGCTGTGTCAGGGGGATTGGACTAGATGATCTTTCGAGGTCCCTTCCAATCCCTGATGTTCTGTGATTCTTTCAAAATAAGAATGATATTCTCCCATTCTTCACCTGTTTGCTTCTAAAGTCTTAACTCATCTGATGTTGCATGTAGCACCATGGGTGCACACCAAAGTCTAACTGCATTTTCTTTTCTCTCCCTTCCCATACATAACAATGCAAGAATGCTGAAGGTGAGCTGATGTTTTACCGTTATCAATGGAATGGTCCTAAACTTACTAATTTTCCTAATGCCTAACCTAAACTTGTTTAGACTAAATAGCTCCAGCTCCCTCAACCACTCCTCATAAGACTTGTTCTCCAGACCCTTCACTAACCTTGTTGCTCTTCTTTAGACCCACTCCAACACCACAGTGACTTTCTTTTATTGAGGTGCCTGTACTGAACAGTACAGCTAAGGAATTGGATATTTTTTACACTTGGGTTTCTATCCTTCAAGAAGCTCAAGATCATACTGCTGTTTGCTTTACCTGGAATGTTTCCAGCGATGCATCATTTACCAAATCTGGGCAACTAATGCTGTTGTTTTACTACTGGTGTTGTAAAATGTGTCTTCCTAACATCTACTATCACCACTTGTCCTGTCACAATAGGCCTCTGCTAAAAAGACTGTTCTCATAGTGAAAGACTGTCCCATAGTGAAAAACTACAAGATCTCCCCAGAGCCTTCTTTATCCAGGCTGAACAACTGCCTCAGCTTGTCATCAGAGCAGAGGTGCTTCATCCCTTTCAAAAAAGTGAAAATATTCTGAGATATACACATGCATTCATCCACAAATGCAATGGTTCAACTTCTGCAAGAGTAAATGCACTTATCTTCTGCAGTTCACTAGCTCTAAAAGTATTTATTTGCATGCTACTGCACTTGCACTGTATTAATTATAAATCAAAGCACTTCAATAGTATCTGCCACTTTAGAAGCTCATGTTTTACTAGCAGTAGTTTCACTTTGTGTGAGATGCTCTGGGAGTAAGAACTATGAAATCTCAGATACCTCTGCTGGTGGAATAAAGGTTATTTTCACCTTCTACTCTCACTGCCTTTTTGTAACCACTTTCTAATGGCTTAAAAATCATCTAGCTTTGTCTGATACAGATGCAAAGCTACTGCTATATTTGATCATCAGTCTGTCTGTGGCAGGAATCCAGAAAAAGATTTCTTCACAAGTCCCTGTAAAATTCTGTTTGCTTTTATGACTATCAAAACAATGAAAAAAGTTTGTAAACTAGGCCAACTTAATGCTAATTAGTTTAAATCTTTTGGTTCCTTATGGCTTGCAAACCAATGATGTGGAATGACTAGTGCCAGCCTTTACACTGGGCTTACTTCAGAGACTGAAAAAGTCATTAATACATTTTAATTTTGATTCATCACTAGCCTGCACATTACATACTTGCCTACATTTAGGCATAATGGTTGTTGAGCTCTACGGTCTGCATGTTCAGGGCAATAAAGTTGCTTAATTTCACACTTGTGACAAAAGAGAGTTGTTGTTCCTTTTATCCTTTCTATGCGTGTATGGATCTTCAAAACATTAAGAAATTTAATTGCAGATTATCCCAATCTCTTAGCTAGTTACAATTCTATCATTAACATGAAATTATATGAAGTATTTCAAATGTAATGAGGCAATAAAAGCACCATGATTCTGTAAAATGAAGACATTTTATGTTGACCTCAGATTGGGTATAGAGTATGACTCAAAGCATAATACTCAACTCAGTCAGTTCTATACACGAACATAAATGCCATCATTGTTTTATTTACATACATACTCCCAATATTAAAGAATTTTCAATGTTAATAATATTGGGTGCCAGTGAACAGAAAAACTTCATTGTGCACCCAAATATATGCTTAATTTAGCAGAGAGTTTCTTGTGAAGTAGTCTGGACAATGGTTTTTAGTTTCAGATGCTTTTCTCTGTATGTTGGGAAAAAGTAGTCTTTCTGTCTATTCATTAGATCACAACTGTTGGTCATTACTGTTTATCTTAAGGCAATGAAATGAAGATCACAGGACCATAGAATATTAGGGATTAGAAGGGACCTCGAAATTCCCCTGCCACAACAGGATCCCCCAGATCAAGAGGCACAGGAACAGTACCAGATGGGTTTTAAGTGTCTTCAGAGAAGACTTCACAACCACCCTGGGCAGCCTGTTCCACTGCCACCAGTTCCTTCTCATATTGTTGTGGAACCTCCTGTGTTCCAGCTTACATCCATTGCCCCCTGTCCTATCATTAGATGACACTGAGAAGAGCCTGTCTCCATCCTCCTGGCACTCACTCTTCAAATATTTATAAACACTAATGGAATCACAAGTCACCCCCAGTCTTCGTATCTCTAAGCTCAAGACGCAGTTCCCTCATAAGGCAGATGTTCCTCTCTATCCTCTTCATGGCTCTGCATTGAACTCTCTCCAGCAGTTCTGTGTCCTTCTTGAACTGAGGGGCTCAGAACTGGACATAGTATTCCAGATGTGGTCTCACCAGGGCAGAGTAGAGGGGGAGAAGATCTGCTAACCACCACCCTTCTGATCCACCCAAGGATGCAGATGGCCTTCTTGGCCACAAGGGCACATTGCTAGTTCATGGTCATCCTGCTGTCCACCAGAACCCCCAGGTCCTTTCCCAATATTCAGAAAGGTTCTGGTCTAGGTTTCATTTCTTCTTATTTACAAAAGAACAGTTAGAAAAGATGTTAATGCTCACAAGTAGGAAATAGATCCAGTTTTAGGAAAGCACTTCCCATGGTGCGGAGTTAATAAAAAGCTTAAATGCAGAGTGAAACTAATAAACTAACAAAAACTTTTACAACCTGAGGAGACTCAATGCCACAGTAAGAACAGGTGCACAAAAGAAGCAATTTCTTTAATTAGAGAATGCCTACCGAACACATCACGACTTTTCACACTCTTTGTGCAGGTTACTTTAACCCCAGACACTGTGTATCTGGCCATAAATAGCACCTGAGACTGTATGTATTTTGAGCAGAAAAACCTTCAGTTACATCTGGACCCAATCAGGCTGTTGTTATAATACAGTTTCTAACAGAACATTTTGGAATTAAGTATTCTATTTAAAAATAGATAATGACAATGTGATAGGTATCACTTTTTAGAATTTTTAAAGAAAATTGCTAAAGCAAACAAACACTAATTCAGGAACTGTAAGTAATGGAAAAGTAAAAGTAGATTAAAATTAAAAATTAAGCTTCAATACAGTGCCAATATTGCACTATTAAATGTCCTATGACCAACTTATTGTCATTTTTCAACTCATAATTCAGCCACTTATAGGAGGATGCATCCGGGCTGGGGCAATCCCAAGTATGAATACACACTGGATGGTGAACGGACTGAAAACAGAGCGAAAAACTTGGGGGTTTTAGTAGATAAGAAGATCAGCATGAGCCAGCTGTGTGTGAGTGCAGCCCAGAAGGCCAAATGAGTACTAGGCTGTATTGAAAGGAGTTTCACCAGCAGGTCAAGGGAGCTGATTCTCTCCTTCTGCTCTATTCTTGTCAGATCTTATCTGGAGTACTGCATCCAGTTCAGGAGTTCTCAATATAAGAGGGACATGGAACTGTTGGAGCACTTCCAGAGCATGATCAGAGGACTGCAGCACCTGTCCCATAAAGGCAGGTTGAGGCGTTTGCGGCTGTTGAGCCTGGAGAGAAGGTGGCTCCAGTGGGTCACTTCATAGCAGCCTTCCAGTATCTGAGGGGGCTCCAGCAAAGCAGGAGAGAGGGACTTACTTAGGAGGGACAAGGGGGAATGGTTTCACGCTAAGAGGGTAAAAGCTAAGAGGGTAACTTCTGATTGAAACTTAGGAACAAATTCCTCACTATGAGGGTGCTGAGGCACTGGAACACATTTCCCAGGGAGGTTGTGGATGCCCTGTTCCTGAAAGTGTTCAAGGCCAGGTTGGGTGAGGCTCTGGGCAACCCGATCTAATGAGAGGTGTTCCTGCTCATGGCAGGGAGCTTGGAAATAGATGTTTAAGGTCCCTTCCAAGCTAAACCATTTTATGACTAATTCTATGAACTGCCAGAAGACTGCAAGAAAGTTAAAAACCTATGCAAGCTTTGTTCACAAGGACAAAATAGATGCATCAGAAGTAAAAGAACCATCCTTGATAGCCAAACTGCCACAATCCAATTTCAAAACTGATATTCTGCTGACAGATTGGAACAAATCAAACTTACTTTCTGCCTGAGTATTGAAATATGAATATAAAATATGAATATAAAATATGGATAGTTTTGAGAAACAATTATGGCCATATGGAAAAGACCTGTGCTGGTGTCTGTTTCACTGTGTTTGTGTATTATACTTTACGTATAGAAAATTAGGATGTTTGGCCAAACCATTTTCAGAAAATCAAAACACATATAAGTTTAAACATAAGTAGCTATAGTAAGGAGTCAATATCTAAAGGATGCTGTAGCATCCTTTAATTAATATTACACATACTTTAATCTTTGAAAGTAAGAGCTTCTATAGATATTTCTCGGTGCACTGTGTAATGATATCCCAGAAAGGACACAAGGACTCTCCTGACCTTTTGGCTCTCACAGCATGTCTAAAATAAAGTTAACGTGTCCTCCCTACCTTTGAATTAAATGCAGGTATTTCAGACAAAGAGATACCATTTTGCAAAGAGCCCTCAGTCAGACTTGTAGAGGCAGCGCAAGTGTGAGGTCTTCCTTCCACTCAAATAAGCCAACATCCTTCATGGCTGTTTGAAAGCTCTGACAAGTTCGCTTCACAGATATCAGTCATTTTAGTTTTTGGAAGGATTCCCATGGCAGACGTTTAGACTAGAAATAGAAATCTCATTACAGCAGTCTTTGGAAACAATACAGGTAGAATATATTGCAGCAGTGGTAATAATCCTTGTTTCTGAATGGTGGAGTGACTCACTCTGGCAGAAGCACTCCTGCTTTTATGTTCTCTGCAACCTTGTTCAATACCTGTAGGTTTGTCTCTGCAACTTGATCAACTAACAATTAAACAACAGTTTTAATATCGCACCTCAACATGACAATATCACGGGTTCATTCTGGTCCAACTCACAGGCTGGGGCTTCTGGACTTTGATTTCCTTACACTACTTTGGAATAATTCCTCACTGTAGCCTTTATTACTTCCAAGAAAATCTGTAGATGATTAAAGGTGATTAGCGCATTTGGGGTTTTTAAAACTCTATGGCTACTTTTAAGCTAAACATGTTCTTTCTGCTATTGGCTGGTTGCAACTGAAATGCATTCTCAGGCTTAATAATCATCGTCAGAAGATTACAAACAATTAGAAATCAGTTGAGTTTTAATATAAAATTACAATTCACCCAAGGTTCACACAAAGTATTACCATGCTCTTTACTAGGAATGGAAGTTAGTGGCCAAATGCTTACAGTGGAATGCAGGAGTTTAGGTTCTGAAGTCACTTCTCCTTAATGGACCTGTCTAATTTTATTTTAGGTAAGGTAACCACTAGGTAAGTTTATTTTGCTCATGTAGTTAAGCCCTGTCTTTTGGAGTAAAAGGTTACAAGCTAGGACAACCTAGCTGATGACGGTAAACTTTCCCCTAACATAAAAGTACTC
The DNA here is from genome assembly GCA_013400115.1 of Rhinopomastus cyanomelas. Taxonomy (NCBI): domain Eukaryota; kingdom Metazoa; phylum Chordata; class Aves; order Bucerotiformes; family Rhinopomastidae; genus Rhinopomastus; species Rhinopomastus cyanomelas. The sequence continues at coordinate 64,482 of VXBP01003134.1, forward strand.
TTCCTACTCTACCCGTTAAATACCATTAGATAGGCTTCCTTAATGATTCACTAAAACAAATTCTTTGTTTTTTTCCTCCTTACTGCAGATGAAGAGAGCAGATCTCTGCCATAATTCTCTGAAGCAATACATTTACATATGTAACAACTCTCATTAATTTTCATTTTTCATTACTCAACACAAACTGACATTTTTCTCTTCACTAGTTAGTAAATTCTTTTCAGAGTATTTCAAAGGCTGATTTTAGCCTCTGTTTTTGTCAGCACATTAAAGGTTTTCTAGTGTTTGAGGTTGACAAGTATTAGTATCTAGACATTTACATTGCAATGAAGCTATTCATAATTAAAAGTTCCAAATAAAAACTCTGAAGAAATAGCAGTGTCATTTTTATCATCAAGCTAGATTTCAAATCCTAAGGTCCCACTGACTCAGCCTTGGCAGACCTCTACCCAATATCTATTAAATGATAGAAAAAATAAGTCAGAAGTCATGATTTGAACTTGTTCTGCAAAATAATGCAGACAAAAAGGAGGCCTAGTAAATCTAGCATCAAACACGACACTCAAATGCACCTCCTATAGCAGAGTCTTTCAGCGTATTAGTTACCTTGGGCAAAAATCATCTTTGTTAAAAGACCTGAGAGAGAACCAACATGTATTTTATTGTTCCTGCAGCTTCTCTATTACTCTATTCCCCTCTGTATTCAGGCAACTAACAAAGAGTCGGACTTCACCAATAAATTGTAAAGTACTGTTATCCACAGTATATTAAAGTCTATAATAGTTTTTTCTAAATTAAGAGGCCATGCTCTCAGTGTAATATGAATACGAAAGAATTCCTTGTCAGTCCTCCTGCCAAATAAAAACTGCATATGTAAGCTTTTCTCATTAACCAAAATATATTTTAATTTAAAGCCTTGGAGAAAATAAGAAATACTTAAAGCCAGCCTCTTTTCCTGATTTCTCCTGGGATCCAAGGCAGCCTGTGCAATCCAGCTGCTCTAATTAGAACAGCAAAACTGCAGTTTTGCTTGCAAGAAGAAACAAATTAGAACTATATTCTTCTGTAAACTGCACTCTCCGAATAAAATAAATTCTTAGAAAAGGTATAAAGGTAGAATACATTTCATACAATTTTAGTTTCACAGATAGGAAAAAGACTGCTAAGTTTTCATCATATATAAGTTTGATTTTTCCTTGACATTATTTTTCCGCTAATGTTAATCAAACACACATGCAAACACATGGCAAACTGTACTACAAACATTAAGGTTTAAAAGAAGTAAATAACTGAAAATAGAGGAGAAAAAGATTCCTACAATCTCATTTACACCCATACATATGCACAAAGCTTAGCGAATATCAAGTCATCAGTAACATCATCAGTCTGTTATCTCTCCAAAGTTCATAAGACTCAGGCTGACTTTAAAGTACAAGGTGAGCAAGCTAGACAGGACTTTGGGCAACCTGGTCAGTGAGAGTTCCCCTGCCCACAGCAGGGTGATTGGAACTATCTGATCTCTGAGGTTCCTTCCGACCTAAACCATTCTGTGCTTCTATGATACATACAGAAACTTTCAAGCCTGCAAAAAATAACAACACTGTATTATGTACTTCTGAAGTCCAGTTAGCTCATGGTGTACTGATGGTGTTTTGATTAGGAAAACTGTTTCCTGGCAAACAGCAATGGTTTTAATGAGAGTAAAATTTAAACTGCATCTCATAACTCTAGAAGTTGAAATAGGTTTAAAAATTACACTGTAAGTGAATTCATACCCAACAGTTTCTATTAATTAATTAAAAGTTAATCCATATTAATTTTAACATTTAAGAGAAACGTGCAACTGTTCACACAGCTTTTGACAAGTGCGGTGTTCAAAAAGGATATAAAAAGCACAGACTTCATTCAACCTCAAGGATACATTCTCATAGTGCTGCTGAATAACAACCACCATGAAAGGAGAACTGAACCACCCATTTTGCTGCAGTACTGGAACAGCAATGGCTAACAATAACTCTCTCATACACACACACGTACAAATACAATGAGATTTGGTGATAGTATTATTTTCCATTCTCTTCTCAGCAATGAGAATAAAAGAATATCATTGGAAAATAAGCACCATCACTTCAAATAAAATGCAAGAAAATTACTTTTTCATCAATCATCTAGACATAGCTGTTAAATAAAGCCTATAAGACAAAGACACATGAAGCATTCAGCTGAATGCCAAATCATGTTCTGACAAAGCCAAGAAAAAATCAAAGTAAATTTATAGATCCAACTTTCCTGTACATTCTTGTAGAATGTAGAGCTTTTGATTACGTATCAAAAATACAAAAAGGAACCTGTCAGTACAACAGAAAAAGGAAATCCGAGTGTGCCAACCTCACATAGGTTGCCTAGCCTGAAAGGATTCTTAACAGTGCCTAATGGGGAGAAACACCCAGCTGCTGCTTGACACCCTCACCAACACCTTTCCTCCTTTCCCTGTTGCACATATTTTTATTTACTTTCTTACACTGAATGCAAAATCTAGCTCCATTAAAATTAGGTTTTCCTATACTTACTGTTTTAGTCCCAGAGAGAAAGCGGCCCTGGGCCAGGTACTTGCCTGCAGTCCTGGAAACCATGTGCAGAACACCACCTCAACCCAGCCAGAATGACAGAAATCCACTTCAGAGTCAGCTGCCTTAAACGTGCAGATGACCAGATCCAGATAATAAAAACCTCAGGTGTGTTTAAAAAGTATTTGCACAACTCACTCAGAACCTCAGATTTCAGACTGGCAGACCTAAAGTCTCCAAACATTACCGAGTAGACTGACAGGATGCTTCTTTTCTACCTGCTGGTGCTGACCCTGAGATCATGCACTCAAACACCACAGTGCTCACATAATGTTTTGGTTTTGTGCCTGGAATTAGCCATCTGGCCTCAGCCAACTGGCCTCAACAGAGAGGAAAGCTCTGAAGCAGAGTCATTCTCTGGAGAACTCACCAGGGCAGTGTGGATTATTGGGCTAAGGCCAAACAGCTGCAGAAAACTCCCTTAGCACAGATAGGAAGTGAAGGCTTAGGACCTTAGATACCTACAAGCAGCATCTTTGTCTACTTGACACTTTTCCAAACCTTTAACAGCTACTCCTTAGAGCAGTGTCAACCATGTATTACCCATGTGTGAAAACATCCTTCATCTTTCCCCCGTAACCCATAGCCCGGTCCCGTAAGCCTGAATGCTGGGTGTAAGATGGAAGGAATGAATCTTAAGGTAGAGTTTTTCCTCCTGGAGCTGTTTCTCCAGATCAAATTGCATTAGATTTCACGGTTAATCTAAAAGCCTGAGAGGGCCACCTCTAAAAAAACCCCATACATTTAAGTTATATTCTGACAGATCTAGAATGTTTTTATTCTAGCAGCTTCGTGTCAGACTGAAATTTATTACCAGAATGGACATTGGTAGGGGCTATCATGTTAATGCATGCCGGAGGAAGACCATATAGTTAAAATGCTATGAATAGAGAATTAGTAGAAACACTATTAGGCAGTGCTTCATCAGCAAACAAATAACACATAAAACCAGCATGAACTGTCTCATAGAAAGCCATTATTCTATATAATATCTATTATTTTATTAATGACATAATAAGACAGATGTCAGTCTTCCAACTAGTATAATTTAGATCTACCATCTAAAACATTCACAACATAGGAAGATTGTTTCTTAATTCAAAAGCAGTTCCACATGTATTCATTAAAAAAAACATAACTGGGGTAAGTGGAAGCAAGAGTAAACTTTGCCCACTACGTAATCTTTACTACAAACACTGTGCATCCTGCAATATGAATGCAGTATGATATTGGGAGTAATTTTACACCACTTAAAAAGGTTTCTAGACAGGTATTTAGAACAAATCTCAGCCAATAAAATAAGGATTTCTCTGGAGGAATTTAAAATTATTACCAGGACAAAATAAAATGAAAGAGAAAACATGATGACTATCTGGGAAATTTAATGTCATTTAACCATCACTTGGTCCAGCTGACCAGTAAACAATTCTCTATGTAAGGAAAAGAAGCAGGAACTGAGGTGGTAACTATTGTCTGAACTCCATCCCTACAATAAAGCTACATTACAAAATAATACCAAAGGTATGCATTTGTGACTCTCCTCACTTAATTCCTTCGTTAATGCTTTTTCTGTATCATTTTATACTCTTCTAATAGATATGGATACTATTCATGAGTGAAATGAAAAACCCCCAATCCATCTGTTTATCCTACACTAAGACGTCATCTCTAGTTCAATGTTACAGCCAATTAATGCAGCACACCAGAAATTCCCTTTTAACAATATTTCCCTTGTTTTCTTTCTCCCTCTCCTATAAGAAAATATGGCCATCATTTATAGTCAGCTGACCAATTCTCATCTTTTTGGCTACCTGACATAAACTCTGAAATCAATAACACACTTTAATTTTTTTAAATAGGTCTTTTGCCGTTCTACTGCTTAGCAGATATTGTTTCTTCAATTTTCACACAGAAAGTGCCTAGTCTGAACCACTTAAAATTTTAGTGAAGGACTGAGAGAGTTCTCTGTTAAAGCCATTGTGATCACATCCTCTGCTTGGACTGCGTCTCCCAAACAATGCACCCTATCACATTTGCAGACTTACATTTATAAAATATATCATAAATGATTTAACCTTGACTGAATAATTCAGATTTTTTCCTGCACCTCATAAAAAAGAGAGTAGCAGTGCTGCAAAGCATATCATTCCAAATTATACTAATCTTTCAACATCAGTTTCAGTTTTACCTCTGTTGATTCAGAAAACAAAAAGCCTAATCTAAGAAATCAAAGAAAATCGAAATAGTGGAAATTCTAAAACAAATGCTACAAGTTTTACTACCAAAGCCATTCAAACTTATGGCTTATTTAGAATTAAAGTGTCTTGAGTAAAGACTGCCACCTTGGAGACTGAAAAATAATTACAAGAAACTATAAACAGAACTTCTGACAGCAACATTGTGGCAGGCTTGGTAATTTCTCCACTGCACACATTAAATATGGCTCAGACGTCTGGTTATTTCTGCACAGAATAATGGAAGACACAATATCTGAATATCTCTGCAGAATTCAGACACAACGAAGACTTGTGAAGTGTGGAACTGCACTTGAATGGTCAGTCACACACCTGCCCTAAATAGGGCTACCGAACAGTTCACATGCTTTGCAGAGTTGGGACCCACTGGTGTAGCTGTACACCAAGTTACAAGCTTTTCTTCCTTGAATGCACTGGGATTCTGACATTCTGAAGTGGTGGATTTGCAGACATCAACTACTCTGAGTTCTGGAGCTGGTTCTAAATCGCATACTCACAATTATTAAATGAGAGTATGCTTCAAAATCAAAGCTAAGTAAATAAATGTTTTAAAAACCACACAACATGTGATGTTCTCAGAAAAGATATTGCTTTTCAAAATTTTCCCAGTTATCTGCATAGGCTGGCAAGTGTGTGGTGTTCAGAGCCCCAAAAAACCACACATTCTTAAACAGGTGAGAAATTCTAGGTTTGGGAGGTGATTAGGGTTCATCTCCAGTTTGAAGCTTTGGCTGACAAAGATTAAACTGCCTTTGCATAGTAGGAAAAATGCCTCATCCATCACAATATTTACAAAGGATTTTTTGACACAGTGCTCTTTCCCCCCTCTCCAGAAAACAGATGCTGCTGCCTGTAAGCTGAAACTTGTCAGGGGAGATAGAAAGAAAAAAACCTCGACCAAACTCCACCAAACGAGAAACCCCACACAAGAAAATGGGCACACAGATTGCAAAGATAACACAGTCTGCTCAGCTTCTTCGCAAAAATCACTCTCTTGAATGCCAAAGATTATTACTAACCTTTGATGAAAGGCTTTTTTGAGACAGCATGATCAGACTGTTGCTTCTTATGGACAGCTGATACTAATTTTCATCAAGGAACTATTTAAAAGGCATCACTTCTCTTTCTGTATTGAAAAATGTGACTTCTGATGACAAGCGGCAGCAATTATATTTGTTAACCTGACTTCAGAACTGAACAAAAGAGATATTTATGATAAATTCTGTACTGCAAACAGGCTATACAATACATCATTAGTGAAAGTAAAACTGCTACAGTGCAAATGGTGCAAACTCTAAGGAAAGAGTGCTGAGCTTTCCAAACGGTAGCAGCTTGTGTCCTTTGTGCTGTGTATCTCATCAGTAATTTGTAGGGTTGGTGTTTTCCTGGCAGCTGGTATATGGACATTAGATCAAAAAATTGTAGGTGTAAACAACATAAGATTTGTAAGAAATGAGATTTTGGCAAAACTGTCTCTGCAAAAAGAAAGCTAAAAGCTTATACTGCAGTTTCTGTTTAGAAAGAAAATCCTGCTGAATTTGCATTAATTAATCAAAACTCATACTACAGAATATTGCAGTATTCTTTACATACTTCCAAATTAAGTTGAATAATGTAATACTAATTTATCTATTCAAAACTAAGTGAAATTTAGGTACATCTGTATTTCAAGGGTACAAAAACACCCTGTCATCAGGCAAGATTCCTTTTTTGATGCTTGGAAATAGCTCAGGAAAATTCTGCAGTTCCAAATCAGCCCTTCTGCTCTCTCATTAGACAGCTCTAGTATTCCTTGTTAAAGTCCCAAATTCAGCAATTCTTTGGTAAGTTTTTACATTAAGAAATAATAAAAGAGTACAAAGGCAGATACAAAAACAAAACAAAACCAACCTCAATAATTCTGTTAATACAACAGACCATAACTGGTGCCTGAGTGTGGCTACAAAAAGCACAGAACACAGTACATCAGCAACAGGAAAAAGCTGACATAGTCTCCAGTCTGGGCAATCCTTAAGAAAAGTTTTAAAAAGATAATGTCACACACCTTATATTCAGGACTTCAAGGCTTTCCCTGTATAGGTAGACACAGATGTTAGAACACAAAGTGATCGCATTGATGATTCTCTTTATTGCAAAATAGCAGCAGAGCTGTTTTTAACCAAATGTCTAGCAATGTAGTCCTGCATGAATTCATGGACCACAAGACAGTAAATGTAGTTAGTCCATCCTAATGCATTTTCAGTTCTGTTCTTATTCCTGTAACAGCACTTTGCTTCAGCACTCTAGAAAGCATGTCGAGGTGACACACTCACCTGACCTGACCCATCTCCCCTCAGCTATGTGAACTGGTATCAAGACTTGTTTCACTATAATCTTTTTCCTTAATTCCAGGAAAAATCAAAAACTTTCTGTCACTTATTGTTAACTCTGCAAGGTCTGTCGTCTCACTATCCTGCTTTTATCATATAGCATTAGCCTTCTATTTCAACTGAAAAGAAACAAGCCCCAAGTTCTCCTTGGAAGTAGTTGAGAACACTGAACTCATGAGGAAAAAAAAAAAAAAGATTGCAGCCAGAAATATCAAAAGAGTTTTTCTGCTTGTCAGACACTGCTCAAATTCTCATCCTGGGTGTGCAAATAAGGACAAAGACAACAGATAGTAACTGGCAAGTCAGCCAGGCAGAGAGCTCATGTACTGTTGAATACAAGAGAAGTGCTCAAGAGACATACAAATGCTTGGTTAATCACAAGGACTTGCCTAAAAGTGAACTTTTCCCAACTTTTCCACATAATAGAAGTGTAAGAGTAGTTTATATTTATTTTGAAGGGTTAGGATTTTACAAAAGTGAGCAATGTTAAATCTGCAGAAGACACAGATAAACTACATACACCAGTAAGAAAAAACTGGGGTAAAAAAGGCTATTCCTCACATCTACAATAACCATAACCTGCCCATTCACTGAATCTGAACATTTAGGAGCAGACCAGTGTTGCTCATTCATAACCACTAGAGACATATTGGTGGAATGCAGCTAAATTTCTAAATTTCTAGTCTTCCAATATTCTTTTCTAATAATGCTTATCAGTAATACATTCAGTATTACAACAGGCTTCTCATGTTATCTTGGGCATTCACAGAAACACAGAATCACAGAACATTAGGGATTGGAAGGGACCTTGAAAGATCATCCCGTCCAATCCCCCTGACACAGCAGGATCACCAACACCAAGTTGCATAGGAACATATCCAGGTGGGCTTTAAACCTCTCCAGAGAAGGAGACTTCATAACTCCCTTGGGAAGCCTGTTCCAGTGCTCTGTCACCCTCACTGTGAAGAAGTTTCTTCTGATATTTATATGGAACCTCCTATGTTCCAGCTTGCACTCATTGCCCCTTATCCTATCACCAGATGACCTTGCGAAGAGCCTAACTCCATCCTCCTGACATCCACTCCTCACATATTTATAGACATTAATAAGGTCACCCCTCAGTCTCCTCTTCTCCAAGCTAAAGAGACCCAACTCCCTCAGCCTCTCCTCATAAAGGAGGTGTCCCACTTCCTTCATCATCCTTGCTGCTCTACACTAAACACCTTCCAGCAGCTCTGTGTCCTTCTTGATCTGAGGGGCCCAGAACTGGACACAATACTCTTTAAAATGCAAGAGAGTAGATTTATATTAGATATAAGGAAGATAGTCTATGAGACACTGGAACAAGTTGCCCAGGGAAGTTCTGTGTGGTCAAGATTATGTTTGATGGGGCTTTGAGCAAGCAGATCTAGTAGGAGCTGGCCCTGCCCATGGCAGAAAGTTTGGAAACAAAGGAGCTCTAAGGTCCCTTCTAAATCAAACCATTCTATCACTCTGTACTAAGCAGATACATGAAATCAGTAGAAACAATGGAAGCCTGACTGTGACATTCATCAATGTAATCAGTATTTTACCTCTCTCTTTCTCCATTTATTTCTTCTTCATGGGGAATCATTAATCTTCATAAACATCAGTCAATAGGCTTAACAGAATTTACTGGCTTTTTGAGGACCTTCCCATTCACTTTCATCAGAAATCCTGGAATCCCATCTGCTCTTTTAACCTTTAAACCACATTTCCACCATACCATGCAATCTGACAGATATTAGTCTCAGTTTGAAATGACAATAGAGATGATTAAACTATGCATTAAACACGGCGACAGGTCTGTCTTCTAAAGATGATATGGTTCTTATATTGTGGAAATCAGCACTATTGAGGTGCCAAACACTGACTTACATTCACACTTTCTATAAAAATTGTCCTGGTTTGAGTTCGAACAGAACCAGCTCTCCAGCTCAGGTTTCCTAACTAACTACAGTTCCTCACTTCCTGTAATCAACAACATATCTGTGCAGACAGTGGCTGCTTCTACAAGTGGTTATAATTTACATTCGATGTTTACAGTGACTACTGTGGACTGGGATGCAGAAAGCCTCTTGCTTACAGTGTCCCCTGTGAAGAATAAGGTCACTGCTAAATTTTGTGTCCCACAGTGGAGGTGCAGTGAGAGGCTGCAGCCATGGGGAGAAGCAGACAGGACAGGTGACCCTGCACTGACCAACAAGGTATTCCCATCTCATATAGGTCATATTGTGTATGAAGCTGAAGAATCACAAGGGTCAAATCCCTTTCTTTGACGGACAGCACCTGAGGTGGTTTCTGTCCATTCTGCCTTTAATTCATGCATTTCTAAATCCAGTTACATAATCCAAGCCTTGCAACCACTGAGTTCATTCTGGGATTCCCCCCCAGATCTGCACACTGCATCAGTTGTGATGGTGATGTAAGTGCCATCACAGGATTGCATTCACTATTGGTTTTGTGTATATGTGAGAATTAAGTCCAACTCTGGACAAAGGACAGACTTACAACTTCATAGCTCAATTCTTTCAACACTGATATGAAGAAAGGTTTATTATGTCACCAGTCAATTGTCTTTATCCTGCTTTGCCATTGAAGCTGACATTTCTCCTCAATCCAAGTACTCAGCTATGAACAAGAAATAGATTCTATAACTAGTAGCTGTATTTGGGCTTATCTCATCCACATAACCTATAACGAAACACTGGAAAATGCCCATGAAAAAAGCTATCCAAAATCTGCAATGTGCACACAGATCAGCAACTTGATGTGATACTGATCCACCTTAATTGGTAGTCATTTCTCTTTTGCTACTTTTCCAAAACCATTTTTGACATGCTGGCCACAAATAGAAAAAGAAAGGTTTTGGTGACATTATTTATTCTGGCTTATGGCAAAATAATAATATAGCAGACCTTAAAATCTTCTCTCTGTAAATCTAGGATATTTTTCATGCTAGAAAAATAGTCCTCCTTTTATAGAAATACTTCAGTGCAGTGGATATAACAGATATGGGGTGATTTCTGTGGGTCCTAGAATCAAAAGATGTTTCTTGGACTAAAACACATCAGTCTAATGTTACTATTTGCAATGAAAAAAAAAATCCCTCTAATGAACAAAGTTTAAGCATTATAAGAACTTAATACGCTCTTTAAATGAATCCCTGGATGAATGAACTATTGTTTCAAATATTTACAGCACACAGTTATGTATCTAATAGCTGAATTAACAATTACAAGCAATTGATAGAGGAATGTAACCCAAGGTCTAAAATTAATTCAGGACATCTCATCAATCCAAGCCAAACCATTCCAGAGTTCTGTGATTCTATGAATAAGTAATTAGCATGTTGCTCTGTAACACCATAATAAATAATTAGGGTATTCTGTCATCACAAATGTACCCTACAAGCCATACAACACATTCCCTTTGCAACTTAAATCTATCAGTCATTCTTACTGGGATACAAACCACAATTTGATTTAGATTGCTTAAACATTTAACTACAAAACTCTGAAACAGAAAAAAATATTAATCCTTCCAAAAACATGGTCACACATTGTTATGAAAATGAAGAAATAAAGCAGAAGAGCAAAGAATATTTTTCACATACAAACAGTAAAAAACAGTGTAAAAATTATGAAAATAGTTTTAGGTTTCCCGTGTCTTACTACAATCATTTGGCTAAAGAATTTCATGCTGCTATAGCATTGGGAATTAAGAATTAACATTGGCAATATGCTAGGAAGGTCTAAATAATGTGTCTATATCTATAGAAATGTGGGTCCCGTTTCCACCGTTTCTAAATTTCCAGTGAGTATGATGTAACTCAAAGATGGTGAAGAATGAACTGCCAATCAACACACAATCAGTACTCCTGGTTGAGAAACTGAAGGCCAAGAAATAGCACAAGGCATCTTTCATTAAGATGTAGATTACATGTTCCATTTTTTTAAGTAAGTGCATATGTTCTAAAACAAACTTCTACGTACCACATGCTGAATTCACAGACACTATGATTCACATTTCGTCTGAATTAAGAGGAACGTACATTTCTCTAAGGAATACAAAATGGCTTTATCCCAGTTTAGTTCACTATCATGCGGAAATCTCATCTATCGTTTAGCCATCATACCTGTTAATTTCCGGAATGACAAGACTTTGTGAAATTCTTCAGGAAAACAGATTTAGATAGGATATAATTACATTTATTTAATTGGATATAATTAGATCTCTGAGAACCCATTTATGTGATAATGTGGCCCTCACACTACAGTATCAAAGCAGCTCACAAATTAGTAGTGGAGTTCATCTTTGCAATGCTTTGGCAAATCATTATAAATAGGAGAAACTGAAAGAATATCATGTAAATGGCAGAATGTCATGTAAATTACTTTCTGCAGCAGCAGGGGAAGTCTGTAATCAATCCACAAATGTAACTGGAATCCTAACTCAATATTCAGTGACCAAATGGTAAATAAGTATTTCTTTCATACTGGATGACAAGTACCACAATTGAGCTCCTCTTCAGTGGGGCAATTCCTACTAGTTTATACTCCAGTATACTCTAATATAATAATAAAAGAGGGATAACTAATATAAATAGCAATTAGTTTGGACAATTGGCATTCACTAATGAAATTCATCATAATTTAATATCAATAAGTTGCTCTCAACATTAACTGAGTTACTGCAGCTCTATAGTTACCTCCCATTTGATAGACTTTTCCACTTGCATTTATATTCATCAAAAAGCATAGAATTAAGTAAATCTTTATAAAAGATGTGTTAATGTATATAGCTAATTTATTTTAAACATTCTGAATTGTTTCCTGAATCCTGAATTGTCAAATCAACTTTTTAATATTGACACCATCAGAGAAAGAACATCAGCTAAAAGTCACAGCTATGTCTGACAAACAATTAAGCTTACTGTAAATGAGGTAAAAAATAATACAAGTAATTTTAGACAAAATCGAAAAGGACACATAAAACATAATACATTCAGTGCTAGATCATAATTTTTTTAAAGCCTTCCTGAGTGGTTTCTCTAAAACTCAAAGCTTCTCAAAGTGAAGAGCTCAGACTTCTGGAGGAAGGACAGCTATAACAACCAAGGAAAAGAAATACTTCAGTCTGAGTACAGTGTCTTTTGCTGTATTTCCATGGTTCCAATAGCAGTTTTTCAGGTTCAGATTTCCCTTTAACTATCCCAAACCTCTGTTCTTCCTTTATCCATAACCTTATTTCCCCACTCTCACTGAATTAATGTCCAAATGTCATTTTCTTTATCCAAATTCTGCTGAATCTTCCTCATGTCTTCAAAAATCCCAAACCCCTTATATATGAAAATGTTACATTTACAAACAAAAATTGTTTGCTTAGTCATAGTGCCATCCCAGAAAGCATAAATTTGGCCTTTCCCTTTTTATCTTGCAATGTCTTTCTGTCCACTGCTAAATTTACACATTTTCCATTCTCCGCCGCATTTCAAACTATATATTGCCACTAGTCAGTGAAGATCCACTCATATGATTCCTCTCAGTTTCACTGTCCTCTCCCTGACAAGTCTCTCTGGCTTTTCCCTTTGTCTCCTAGGACAGACAAAAACCTTTTGTATCATCCCTTTTGAAACATTTACTCATTTAAAATCTTGTCTCAGTCAACCTTTTTCTTCTAACTTAACACCCTAGAGCAAGTATTACAGACACCATGACAAAAAAGCACTGAATTGTAAAACCACAAACTTTAAAACACAATGACAAAATCTCTGCTGCTAATCAAAAAACCTATTTTCCATGGTTTGTTTTTTTTTTCTCCACACTCTTACGATATAAGCTGTTACAGCAAATATGTTCAACTTAGCAAGAACACACAACTTGAGCAACTGGCTACTGGCCATATGACTCCATTACCTTGTTTTCAGTTCAGAAATACTTTTGTGAAACTAAGAAGCTAACTACAGAACTAGATGTGTTTTCTATCTGTATATAGACTAGCACTAAAAGTATTGCGATTAAATGCATGACATATATTTAAGGATCAATCTGTATCACACAGCTTTTACAGTATTTGAAAATGCCTTTACTGAGATTGCAAAAAAGCAGAGAGCCATGGACCTATGCTGGGTATTGTCTGGTGAGAAAAACACATCGATAGCTCACCAGTATCATCTACATTAAAGCCGCATCTACGTTGCCTTGGCAGAGCACACACAACACAGGATAAGCAAGATCTGTTAGTCACAAGGAGGACAAGTAACAAGCATACCTTAGAAAACAGCACTTGTATCTCCATTTCTAGCAAACCAATGGAAGTGTGCACAGTTCAGGGTGAACTTGGATGCAGCTCGCATCCTATTCACATTCTTAACATCCTTCTTTGTGTAACTTTTCGTCACTCAAATCTTGAGTAGGATTTGAACTTAAGGTGTCCCATCAATAGAATAAAATATCCCTGTGTGAGTAGAGGTCAAAGCTTAAGTTAACAAGAGACAGTCAGATGGTGAAAACGGGTTGAGTACTCATAAAATATTTGTCTCTTCCCCAGGAATAAACTCAGAGTTAATACTTCTACGAAGAGTACCTAAGAACTACTTCCAACCCATAAAATTAACTGGGCCATAAGTAGTGGGAAAATGAGCCAAAGAAAAAAAAAACAACTAAACAACTATTGAACCACTTAAGACTATAAATCTAAAAAGCCTCTTACACAGTATAAAAGCACAAAAACCTTACTCCCCTCCTCTAAAGACTCTTCTCCTCCTCTAAGACAGCTGACCTACAGAACAACTTTCTGCCATCTTTCACATGTAATAAAATCTTGAATGAGTGGGTATGGAAAGCAATGCAGGTGCCACAGATATAGAAATACTGTAGTTATCTACAGAACCTAGATTGTGCTTTCACTGGTGATTTTGTGCCAGATTCCAGCTGTGTTTATGTATATTGAAAACTCATTACGGTTTTCACTCTTTGCTTCTGACCTTCCAAAAGTGAAGTATCATCAGTCAAGTACAACAGAGTTCCTACTAGGTTCAACTAATGAGATTTTTTTTTCCTTTGACACTGTGGAAAGAAGCATAGGAAGACAGACCAGTCTAGGTTTTTGTATTCATTATATATCATTGTTCATTTCTCAGAGGTTAACAGCTCCAACTGGAAGTATATCTGTTGAAAAGTTAGGAGACCATACTGCATGCAAAGTAAAAGCATTACACCCGGTCAATTTATATTTACAGAATGTAGTTCTGCCTCCTTAGTGTGTTTCATAGTATATACAAGATTGGTGCTAATATTTGTTCCTAGTTTAAACAAATGGGGTTTTTTTTTTACTTGATTCTTATATACAGCTACTTGTAAAAATGAATCAACATATTCTTTTTTTCCCCCTCTACACTAGAAAAGAAAACCATCAATATGTCCATAAGATGAAACTGGTTGCGGATACATGCTCATCTTTATTTTAATTCTACTTCATGTATATTTTTCATTCGAAACGATTCCCAGAAAATTACTACTCTGGGCTTATGTCATTAACACTTATGTCAGAAAAAAACACCATAGGGCTGATACTTCCTAGGGCTGCATTTGCCTTCTCATGGGTAGATGATCTGTTGACCTTGAATAATTTACAAGTAACTTTTTATTCCTGTCTGATCACCACAGTTTAATGCAGAAATTTTACATGTGTAGGGCCATTGAAGCTTTTTTGTGTGCGCTAGGTTGCTGGGGATTTGGTGGTAGTTTTAGCAGCGGGTTGGTTTTGTTTTATTTTAAATAATATTGATTAGTTATTGGAAATATCCAGTTTTGTTTGAGCAGTATTCCATTCTTTGCTCACTAAGGAGGAAGAGCTTTGACCTGTACTACACCAGTAGTTCCAGCCTGGGAATCCCCCCACAGTAGTCTCAGTCACAGCCCATCTACTGTACCTCCTTTTTGTACCTTCATCACTCTGAAGCATCCATTTGCAGCAATATCTTTACAGGTGGAACCTCTTTAATGTTAGACTGCTGTATCAGGTAAGAGTGGTAGGATTTTGCTTATGGGGTTTCTTTGCTCTGTTGTGGCCCCAGACAGCTCAACAACTGTCAAAAGGGTTGATCACAGCAGCCCCCAGCCCTTCTGGGGGTGTATTTAAAAATGGCAGCAGCTACTCCTGAGAAAGCTCATTTCTGCTGTGTGCCAGTGATGACAGAGCACAAAGCCACAATAGCAAGCATGTACAACATCCCTCAGTAGGCACAAAGATGCATCAAAGAACTAGAATCACTTCGCAAACAAAAAGGCAGCAATCAGCAATCAGAAATTGAGAGGAAGTTTGATCATTGTATTTATGGAGCATTTAGACTGCACCAGAGAGAGTAAATTGCATTTATCATATGCCTAGCGCATCAGCAAAAGGTCAGACTGAAATAAAAAATCATGGGTTTACATTGTTTCAGAATTCTGATTCTTTCCAGTGAGAAGACATCTCTTAAAATTGACATTTCTTAAAAATGTTCTTGCTAAACAAAGCCCACGCCTGTCACAAGCTCTCTTTCCATGTGACAATGAGTGTTATTCAAATGGACACAAATTAATGTTATTGCCTGGGCATGCAACTGAAAAGAGAATGGAGAACGTGATACGACACTGTCAGTGATGCAACAACTTTCCACTGCAAAAAATAAGCATCAGATAAGTTACACGCTGGTGGCCAAACAGTGTGGTGCTGCAAAGGCACATTCCAACTCCGTCACCATCCCCATGGGTCAGGTTCACTCAAATTGCATTAATTCTCAGAGTCTGTGCGACTTTTAAAATTTACAGCACCTCAGATCAAAACTTTTTTTCAACATCAAGCTAATGCAAAGACAAGAAAAAATGGAGATGAAAGCTATTCAAATCAGTCTGTAGATTTAACAAAGCTCTTTAGTAAAATAGAGGTTATTTTAAAACTGCAAGGAAGGTTTAAAAACATTACTTCTCATGTATATTACAGAAAGATTGTTTGATTTTAAGTAATTATACATGGACATTTTCAAGTTCTAGATTCAAGACTTTATCAGCTTCATAAGCTGAGAAAATTTGCATAAATACCAATGTGAAATCCAAGTTCTACATTTCCCAGCTAGAGTTACTAGTCACCATTTCTCAACAATTACATTTTTCACATTTGGAAACACTATGCACTTTAAACTGTCATCTAACTTATCAAAGAACTCCTTTCTTAAATGAACTATTATTCCTCTTTTTGCAATGTTCAGTAATTAGCACTATTTTCATTATTTTTCTCAAGAATCAACATTCTTCTGAGAGTTGGAAAAAAATGAAGAGCAATAGAAAGAAGCAAATTATAAACAAGGGCAAAATAAAATGGGAATGAAAATAAAACACAAAATTTCTTCTTCTGTTCTCATCTCACCTACTCATTAAAAACTCAGATTTTCTACTCCTCTAGGAAATCTAGGGAACTGAACCTAAAGCAGCTTTTATGAAATCTGTGGGAAGAAACACAAACAAAAACTGATGTGGTCTCTTCTAAAATGCAATGACTAAAAGTTTTCTTCTAAGGACCACCATGAGACAAGAAAAGGAACAGCATTAGACATAAATCTGCAGCTCTAGAAGGAACATATACATTAAAGCTACAATTAAATGAAGATCAAACAAACTACATTCTTTATGTTAGCTGAATATGTAATAGATAGACACAGAAAATATTCTTCTCTTCCCTTTGTTGTTCGGAATGTGTTGTAATCCTGTGAATCACACAGAATCACAGAACATTAGGGATTGGAAGTGACCTTGAAAGATCTTCTAGTCCAATCCCCCCGCAATAGCAGGATGACCTAGATCAAGTTGCACAGGAACATATCCAGGTGAGTTTTAAATGTCTCCAGAGAAGGAGACTCCACAGCCTCCCTGGGCAGCCCATCCCAGTGCTCTGTCACCCTCAGCATGAAGAAATTCCTTCTCATATTTAAGTGGAACCTCTTGTGTTCCAGCTCACACCCATTACCCCTTGTAATTTATTAATTTGGGAATGTGATTATATCCTTAGCCAAATGCTTTCACTGTCATTCAGTAAACCAACTGAAACACACAAAAATTACTTCAGCACATTTCATTTTGTTTAACTATTACCTTTCACATACTTAAAAATGACAATAGGATGATGAAACAAACAAGGACCCAATGCTCTTTGTCTTCAAGGAGGTATCTGGTCCTCATGGGACTTCATTATTTACAGCATTCCATTTCTAGCTTCTTTCATTCACTGGATCAAAGAACTGGAGCACTTCATCTGACCAGGCATTATGACACACAATTTAAAAGTTTTGCAGAGTTTCAGGCTAAAACAAACAGACTAAATAAAACAAGAAATGCACAGGCGGAGCTAACTCTCTAATAACACTTGATAAAGGAAAAGGAAGAGCAAAGGTAAAAAAAGCATCTGAGCTACAGTGGGGTGGGTTTCATTAAATCAAAGCACATTAAATATTTGCTTTGGCTTTGTTTTCTCTGCTGATATCGTAACCATCATACCTTAGTTTTTTTCAGAGTAGAAAATAACCATTGTCCAATAGGGAGCAGTAATTTACATGGTGTTTTGACATATTAATTATAACAGTTAAAATTCCCCATAGGCATAATTAGAATTAGCATAAAGAGTGCAGTAAAGTGAATAACAAGTCAGCATTTGTGTGTTAGTATTTGGTCCAACAAAGTCCTAACAGCAAGATTAAAACTAGTCATTGGAAGGATCAGATAGATGAAAGCTGCAGACAAATGAGACAAGTAAACTTCTAATAGAAATGGTCAAAGAAATTATTTGGGGTTTATGAAAGCAAATAAATTAAACCTAGACCATAGACTAAGATGATAAAGATTTTCATTTGTCAGAGAGATAAATAAATTAGTAAAAATCTTTCTTGCTAAATTGCTGACTACATCATTGAGAAAGAAAACTCACTGACATTAGCAATGGAATGCAACAAAGAAATGGGATGTTTGATGAGAAGAGAAAGAGTTGGAGTCATCAGTTCAAGATATCACTTGTAAGTCCTGTGATCTTAAACAAAGCAACCGGTGACAAACTTGCCAACACATAATTACACTGATCTTTTGATGCTGCCCTACAGCATGCAGGATCACCATGGATCACCAGATTTGAAATACTAAAAAAAAAAAAGATCAAATACAATTCAAAGTTTGACTGAAGGATCTCTAACTGAAATTACGTTTTCTGTCAGTAACAGGTCAGTCTTGTTGTGACTAATTAGGATCATGATATAATTACACTTACAGTGTCAGACCATCTGTTCCTGAAAGTTCTAGCAGCTATTCTGGAGAAACATTTTTTTCAAACTTTGTCACAAGTCTTGCTCTCCCTCTAATTCAAGTTTTCAAATATTAAGTATATAGTCAAATTAAAATGTCACCAGCATGTTCAAAGACTGGCTGGAGAACAGACTGAAACTAAAAACCACAATCAATTTGGTCAAACAAAACAGCAAAACACAACTGTACAACAGCTATAAATAAAACTCCAGAATTATCTACATTGATCTGAGTTGCACAAACAATTTTTTCTGCACTCTGAAACTCAATATATTGCTCATGGTTTAAGAAAATATGTTTTTAAAGTTCCTCTCTCACTCTCGATACTGTGTGTTAAATGTTAATATGGTGTACCAACTTTTTATTAAACCAAGTGAAATGATTGATGATACTGAATACTAATAAGTCTATTCCAATGAGTCATGATGTAGTTTTCCAAGACAGCTTTATGTATAAAACATGGTACTTACATCAGCTTTTTAAAATACTGATTTCCTCTACCTGGTATGTCAAGCAAGCAGAGGCTAGTGTTCCCAGTGACACTCATTTGCCATATGACAGCTCCATTGTTCTGAATACTTCATTATTCAAAAAATATTGTTTGTGTGGTATTATTTATTAAGAGTATATGATAAGCTAATAACTCACTGCAACAACTTTATAAACACAACTTCTTATCTACTTTCTCAAACATATCTACAATTCCCAGCAGGGAGAAATCTTTAGGGTGTTGCAGATTCAGAGAATATATTTTAAAGAAACCCATTTCTTTTTTCCCAGTTCTAATGTCTCTTTGATCCTATGTTGCTATATTTGTCATTTTACAGATCCTGAATTTACTTATGTCTGCTTCAAAAACAACTCGCACTAACACAAGCTTAATTATTTACGCCTCTTTTGTAGACAGGTTATCTATGACAAATGTTATCACCTAATTTAACACCATTCTGATTCTCAAAAGTTGTTCCTTGTTCCTCTTCAAGGAAAGTTAAAGGTTTAACATCTATGATATTTTCCACATAAAGCACTGAAAATCCACACGATTCAAAAGTTGCACATCTACACTTGTATTTACATGGCATATAGCAAACCATCACAGAAAATCTAGTCACTCAATCCATCTTCCTTTCAATTCTGACTGCTTTTGAAACTCTTCCCATCCTTTGTTCCTGTTCAAATAGCCTCCACTTGAAGGCTATAAGAATTGCTACTCTTATAGAATCACGGAATCATCAGGTATTGGAAGGGACGTCAAAAGATCATCTAGTCCAATCCCCGTGACACAGCAGGATCACCTAGACCAAGTCACACAGGAATACATCCAGGCGGGTTTTTAAATGTCTCCAGTGAAGGAGAATCCACAACTCCCCTGGGCAGCCTGTTCCAGTGCTCTGTCACCCTCACTATGAAGAAGCACAAAGAACAACCAAAGTTGGCATTACTTCAACAATTTTTGCCTAGGGTGCTGAGTTGGGGCACTTGGCAGTGTGCATGGTGGTGTTGCTGACACCCCTGCAGACTGTGCTGCCATTCAGCAAGATCTGGACAGGCTGGAGAGCTGGGCTGAGAAAAATTTAATGAGCTATAACAACAGTAAGTGTAGAGTCTTACATCAGGGCAAGAACATCCCCAGGTACCAGTATAAGCTGGGGACTGACCCATTGGAGAGTAGTGTAGGGGAAAGGGACTTGGGGGTCCTGGTGGCCAGCAGGATGACCATGAGCCAGCAATGTGCTCTTGTGGCCAAGAGGGCCAACAGCATCCTGGAGTGGATCAGAAATGGGGTGGNATGATTCTATGATCTATGAAATGCCTGGTGGTCCCAACCACAAGTCACCGATATCACACTGCCCTGTTCCTGCAGGTGGTGCAGCAGGACAGAGCTTTGAAAGCACAAGCTAGGGGAGAGGAAGGACTCATGGTTCTAGTCTTGCTGAGATAGAGTGATGTCTGTGTATTTGAGACTATTTGCTGTTCATGAGATGAGAAAAAGGGATATTTATTCACTGCTGAATGGTTAATAATACAACCAAGAAATTAAGCTGGATAAGGTAAAACATACCTCTTTATTTGCACACTGCCAAGATCTAATGTTTTCATATTATTGTGAAATTCACAGTAATTGTTGATTACTGCCATGTAAGTAAAAATCTATGAGGGGTACATCAAACTACTCTAAGGATCAAAAAGGAGGAAACGCACTTTTCAAGATATCTATAGCAGAAGCTGTCAAATAACACTGCACAGTAGTGTAAATTGTTATCCCACCATTCTGGTCTTCCTCCAGTTGTTTCAGTAAGGTTCAGTACAGCCAATTTCACCAGTAAGCTTCTAATTTAATTGCACTGTGTGAACACTAAGCATTTTCAATACTGAAGAGGAAAACATAATGACACAAAGGAATAGTCATCAGGGTGTATCAGCTTTCTTCCTCTGAATTTAAGCACCTGCTGCACATCAGTATATCTAAGAGCAGTTAGAAAGACTTCTATTTCACCTCAACTTTTGAAACAGAACTGCTGTTGTACTGAAGGAGCCTTTATCCTTTCCACCACAGGACACGATCATTGGTTGCTTACAGACCGTGAATTAATGACTTCTAAATACTTCCAAATATTGAGTGTATTTTAAGGGAACTGTTCCATATTGTTTTCATCTTTGAATCTCTGCATCACACAAGAGGATAAGGAAAGGAAGCTTTGCAGCCACAGAGACTGTTCATGTTACTTAAGGAAAAGGCTCAAGAAATACAAACTTGCACTTAACTACATAATAAGTATTAGAAACCCGAGAAAGACCTTGTTCCAGTATTTCTCCAACTTCCTGAATTAGCTAGATGACAAACAGTACCAGATAACGATACTACGGTGCTGTGTTGAAGAACTTTGCAAAATAACAAAACAATTGTGCTGTCCAACATCCAAAGACTCAACTGCAGCAGTTGTCTCAGCAACTTGTATGCAATACCCTTATATTATGCATAAAAAAATGAAAAATAGGCACAGTTAGGGTCAGGTTTGAAATACCACCACTGAAAAGTGTTTGGAAATAATAACAAGGAATCAGAACCGGATCCAAACTGATAAACTGTTACACTAATATTAACAAAAGCCACTCAGCATGGCTCTCTTTTGCATTACCACCTGTGCAGCTCATCAAAATTAAAAGCTATAATTTTGTAACCATGGTTACACCGAAGCAGAAAAAACATCACTGCAGGAACAACAGCTGTCCCCTCACTCATGGTCCCCTACCTGTGGCACAACTTTGTTGTGTTTTCAATAGCTGCCATTTTGGAGTTCTAAGCTAGTATGAACTACCTTGTATTAGAGGGGTGGTTTAAATAACTTTTCTTGAATAAATTAATGATGCCAAAAAACACTACACCAAATTTCACTCCTGTCAAGGTGATCCAGTGTCACACCTGTGAAAGTACAGATTTCCATTGCTTCAAGATGTGCCTTAAATGAGAAATGCCAGAGCAGAAGTTGGCATTACTTTTCCCTAGCAGCTGCCTTGTTAGTTCAGCTCTCAAAAGCTCAAGGGAGAACATCCTAAGCCTTCTCATCTGAAATCCAGGCATATTAGACCATATGCTAACAGTTAAAAGGATGACAAAAAACTTCAAGGCACTGCTTCACTGCTACGTACAGTAATGTGATCATATTCTAATCAGCAAGAAGAAATAAAGTCAAACATAACCCCAAGTTTCCCTAAGCACCATGAACTGTTCTAAGGGACATCTTTATTAGTGCTGTTTTCTCAGTTCTGTGCACTGATTTACTTGGTTTTTTCCCATATGGGAATCAGGAAAAAATGCCACCCCATAGAAAGCTACTCCCTACACATAAAACAGGGACTAGAAGTTGGCTGCTTTTACATCACATTATTGCCCTCAGCACAGGGTTATGAACAATTTGAGAGAAGCTGTAATTACAATTTCATTCATAACATCACCACAACTCTGTGTCTCAACATTATCTCAAAATTTGAGGATCCCCACCCCAAACATGCCCTTTTAAAGATAAGAAATAGCCGGCTGTTTTTTGCAGTGCTGCTGATAGTCTTTGTCTAACCTTGTTTTAAAGGTATGTATGCTCACTGCTGGAACTTCTGGAACCATTCTTTCATCTTAGTTTCTCTGCCTAGCTCCAGAATGATACTGCGTGCCAAACAAAACCAAGAAAGTGACATGCAGATATCCTTCTCTTTTTTTGACAGTTGTATGAGAACTTCTAAATTTGTTAATCTACTTGAATATTTCACACAAGGACAAGCTATTTAAATTTCAACATTTCTGTAAAGCAGAATATTGCTCTTGCTGAACGGTCTCAGAAAAATTAAGGTATCACAGGAGCTGGGAAGATTATTTTTTAAGGTTCTTTTCCCCTTTCTTTGTGTATTTTCAATCTATACAGCTAAAAGCAATTTTACTTGGCTAAATCCATAGGACAGACTTTGAAAAACAGCAGCTGTGGAACTCAAGGTGTGGTGGGTCTGTCACTTTTTCCCATGTTATGTTTTCTGCTCCACATAGCTAGATAGAAGGTTAATTTATTGCCACTTACTGTTTGAAAATATAAAGCACAAGGAAAGTCACATCCCTTCCAGAGATAAGGCTGGGTTTGCTGGAAAATGAAGGTCAAAAATAAAACAGCACGTATGTGGTGAGTTCTGAATGTACAAAGTAATAACAAGACAGAAATAATAATTAGCAATCGGTATTCCAATGAGAATTTGTGGACTTCAGTTAGAGTTACTTACTTTACCCAGTAATGTCTGGGCAGTCACAATATTTAGGTTTAAAAGTGTCAGGAATTTTTATAACTCTTTTCAGTTTTCTCTATAAATGTATTTTGTCAGAGTGTAAGATCCATGCTGAAAGCCCGACCCCAGTGCTCATCAGTACTATGCTGCCTATTGTCAGAGCAACACCTACACACGGTACTGCCTTCAACTACCTGCAGAGCAATGAAGCAGCAGAAAAGATGTATGTTCATCTCGTCAGCACATGCTTAGTATCACCCAAGCTCCTGCAACACTTCTCCTCCCTATAGTCCAAAACCACCAATCCCCAGTGTCCAAAAGAAATATGAAATTCCAAAGTAATAGGCACGTTTCAACCTTTGTTTACTCTTGAAAAATTCTTTCGTTCAACTTCCACACACCCCTGCCCAAATACTGGGATTTTGTCTGCTAGTATCGTTCAAGAAAAATATCCAAAGCAATTAAACAACTTCCTAGGCCAGTCATAAGTTCCTTCCTGTTGCCAGTCATAAGTTTACACATGCCTGAATAAGCTAACAAATTAACTCCTACATCTGCAGCTGGATGGAAGAAGTTATTGCCTTGTAGTAGCACAGGTTCTGATAACCCCAATGGTCTTGGAGAAGATTGTGTAAAATGTTTCTCAAGAAGAAACTTATCCAGATATAAACTAAAATTTCATGTTGAAAGGCCTGTAATACTTCAGAGAAAAAAGTCTGCATGATGATGCAGTTACTTAAGGAAAGTCAATATATATGTGTACACACATGCTTCCCTGGAATTAATGCTCAGTGTTTGTAAAATCCAGTTTAATTTAAAAAACACATTTCTATGAAATTCTAGTAGAAAACCAATACTTATCTCTTCCAAAAAATTTGGAAGGCATAAGCAATAGTTTCATGTATGAATATTATAAATATGAATCCACATTTCTAGCACCTCTGAAGGTTACCCAGGGAGTAGCCCTCCAGGCTGTGGAGCCTCCTTCTCTGGATTTGAAACACGCCTGGATATGTTCCTGTGTGACTTGATCTAGATGATTCTGCTGTGGCAGGGCGATTGGACTAGATGATTTTTCAAGGTCTTTTCCAATCCTCAATATTCTGTGATTAAGAAGGAAGAACATCCAGATTTCAGAGGAAAAACTGGAGTGAATTTGGAGCTTTGTTCCCAATTCTATGGATTTTAGAGTATGAAACTTTGGGAATTAAATACAGAGCTTTAGATAATATCATTATTAAGATCTGCAAACGATACGTGAAATAAAAAGGTATGACAGCGATATTCCTGCTTGGTGTAAGAAACAAGAAAGATGTTACCAGCAGAACATATGTAAAAGATTTATTGTTGTATAACCAAACACAAATTTGTAAATTTCAATCAGCTGTCAAACAACATAGACCTACATTGAGGATACAGGAAGAGAGATGCAGCATCACAGAAGAAAACTTCTACAATCCTTCACATGTCATTCTGTGGTCTAATGACTACAGTACAACTCAGAATTAGCCGGCTGAGTAATCTCTGGCAAATCACTTGACTTTTCTACACGTCACCATCCCAATCTGTCAAATCAGTGTAGCAACATTTAAACCTTTTATAAATTACCTTAACATCCAGTGATGAACACAAGATTTACTGTAGCCAAATAAAACAGTTCTGAACCATTAATACATTTAATGAGGCTCATAAATACATAACAGTTAAATTTTATCAACTCAGAAAGGAATGTGCTTAAAACTTCATAACTTGCTTTATTAGATACTTTACCTCTGTGATTTTTCCAGCACTTTGAGGACACGACAGAATTGCCAGAAGACCGTTTAGTTTATTTCCCAATGTTGATATAAAAAAATATTTATAGATTACTCTTATTTAATCTATTTTAGAGATATCTCCTTAGGTTAACCCATCTAACTTCCACAAAATAATCTTTCAAAGGTCTCAGAGCTAACCACGGCTCACCATATGCAGAACTTGATCTTAGTTCCATTTTAATCCAGAAAAATTGGGTCAGTCTTCTAGAACTGCACTTATAAGTAGTTTATTATACTTTTTTGACACAATATTTACTTTCTGTAAAATAACAACTTCACCTCTGGTACAACTGACACTTTTTAAACTCTCTTAATAAATATTTATCTTTAAATACACTGAGGATCTTAATAAAATGGAAGATTGCTAACTCATCTTTACCTCAACACTATTACACAAAACACAGCAAAAAAATCTCATCTCTCCTAGGAACGCTTGTCTTAAGAAATCAGATGGCACTCTCTCTCAAAAACAATGTTCATGTAGTTAATATAAAAAAAATTCCTTTTCTCTCTAACAGTGTTTTCAGCTGCCCTGCTGAGGGTTAAACTGCTTCTAATCCATCATTTTCCAGCTGCTTTCATTTGCAGACCACAGTCCCTCACAATATTTTATACTCCTATAAAGCATTCCATGTTAACAGAAGCTTTTTAAGCTTTGATAAACCCTTCAAAGGATTAAACTCAATTTTTGAAGAAAATGAACAACAAAAAAAAGTGGATGGATTTAAGGAAGGAAAGGCAAGGCCCAAGAGACCACTAGATAATTGCATGTTCTGAGAAGTGTTGTTTTAATTTGAAAAAAACATCAGAGACCTGAAAAGATAAGCACAAATATGACTGCATTTCACACACTGGGATGCGGAGATGCTGGAGCGTGTGCAAAGGAGGGCCACGAGGATGATCAGAGGGCTGGAGTAACAGTCCTATGAGGACAGACTGAGAGAGCTGGGGCTGTTCAGTGTGGAGAAGAGGAGGCTCCGAGGTGACTTTCTTGTGGCCTTTCAGTATCTGAGAGGCATCTACACAAAGTCTGGGGCTTTTTAGTATGTCAGGTAGCGACAGGACTAGGAGGAATGGAGCAAAGCTGGAGATGGGTAGATTTAGAGTGGATGTGAGGAGGAAGTTCTTCACCGTGAGAGAGGTGAAGGCCTGGAATGAGTTGCCCAGGGAGGTGGTTGGGCCGTCATTCCTGGAGGTGTTTAAGGCCGGATTGGATGAGGCTCTGGCCAGTCTGGTCTAGGGTGGGGTGTGCTGGGGGTGTTGGAACTGGATGATGGCTCCTTCCTACCATGAGTGACTCTGATTCCATGGCTTCTCCAGTCAGGTGATCCTGCTGTGGCAGGGGGATTGGACTAGATGATCTTTCGAGGTCCCTTCCAATCCCTAATAATTCTATGATTCTATGATCACTTTCTAAAATATGGTAGCCGTCTAGTTTGACATGAAGTGTGATGTGAAAAGCTTCATGTGCACATCAATGACTTTTCTGAGGCTACGACTGCATGGGATTGCACGAAATTTGCTTGCACTGATCATTGGTCCAGAGAGGCTTAGATCTTTTCTGAAGTTTTCTTTCCTTGTTTACATAGACAACAGGTGCAATTATCAGCAAAATAAAGAGTAGAAGATCACATTGTCTTTTTCACTAGAAATACCATGGTTTGCAGAAATAATTTGCAAAATTTATTTTTAGCAGCTTCCAAATTCCCAATAGCTGTTACACCATGTAGATTCAGAGAACACTAGATACTACCAAATACATCTAAACTTTTAATTAACAGTCACATTCCCATACAGGACATTCATTGAAGTAAACAGTTCCTAGAAATACAATAAGCCTGTGCTTGCCTGTTTTTCTTTCAGTAGCTGGCATCTTTAGACTAGTTTACAGGAAAATGCTCATAACGGCTTCATACATTTCAGGTTTTATTTTGTATAAATTTATATATCTATACATCTGTAACTAGATATATGTGCCAACTAGAAACTTTGGAAGATGGAAATGATCTTATAAACTATTTTACCTGCCACAAATCACCTTAAAATGCATCAACATTTCAATAAACAATTTTGACGGCACACATTTTCATGATAAACCTAACAGGGGAATTCAGCAGGAAGCCACCAATTATCCACAACTAAGGCACTCATTACTGGATATATATAGGGCTGTATCCATGCAAAACTAAAGCATAGTCTTATATCACAATGCACAAATGCTTCGCTACAGACTCAAGTTTGACACAAAGTGATTGATTGAAAGGAATATTTGTTGTTACACTGATTTTTATTGAGGACAGCAAATGGTGTTTCCAGATCAGAGTATGCTGCATTTTCTATCTCATTTTTCCTAAATAGCAAAATTATTTAGGCATATGTTAAATACTTGGGAACCAACTTGCCTCAAATGGATATCTACTGAATGTTTTTGAGCCAAACTCTACAGCACAGGTGACATTCAGCTGCCACATCAAAAATAATAAATTATATTGGATAGAAGAACAAGAGTCCCTTGCTTATGCTCTTTGACAGACAGTAGCATGACAGCAGAAGGTGCAAGCAACAGTTGGTCAAGTCCCTCAGGTACAGAGGGTATAAAAAAAGACTTAACTCTGCTTCTTAAAAGCTGTACTCCCATCACACTTCACTGTTCCAGGCCAGAGATCGGCACTTTCAAAGGGCAACATGCCAGCTTGTGTTGGACTTAAACTGCAGGGTAAGCCTCCAAAAATGTTTCCTGAATTCTGTGGAACTGAGCCCAAAATCATCAGAAATCTTGTGTCCATGAATGGCAGCAATGTGCTGCTCCAACAGATCCTACACATCACCAGGACTGAATCATGAACCTGTACTAAATGCCAAACTGTTCTTTATCCATCCGGAGATCTTTCAATACTCAGGCTCTGCCTGAGCCATACAGCAAGATGAAGGGCATCTCCTGTAACGTTGTTCAGTATATTCAATCACATCGCTAACCATCTGAGCTCCCTCAAATCCAACGTACTTGTGGCAACTCTTCCCTCATTAAGACTGTAAATTTGAAAATTGCTTTTTTAGTTTGTAAAGAATCAGGATTCTACCTTATAAACTCAATAATTAATGACCAAAGAAAGACATGGGAGCTTAACCAGCTCTGAAAAGTCTCACTAGAAACCTGTGTTTCAAGTTACAGTGTGTTCCTTCTGCAAGACTACATTTTGCGGGTTCACCAAAATGCAGATCTTGTCTTAAAGGTCTACAATTACATACATTGGGCAGCAAATCACACCCCATACAGAGAACTATCAGCTAGCTCTGGTTAAGCATCTTTTCTCAGTGAGTTAGTGTCATCTCCATTATACTGTTAAATGTTGCATAAAAAATAATCTGCATTGTAATTTTTTTACATTTGATGTTCAAGCATCTGTATGGCCATATATTTCAAGCAAGTATCAAGCAAGCTGCTAAGACTTCTATAACCATGTACACGATAGGGAGCAGTGGGAAATCTGTGAAAAAGAACAAATCCAGCTTTTTAAAGAATCTGCAATTTTGTTTAACAAGAGTCTTCTTTGGCTGCATAAACAATATTCCTTCCACAAATTTAAACTCCACAAACTGACACAGATCCTGAAATACTGCAAATGTGGATTGTGACTGCAAAGAGGTTACTTTATTTATTTAAAATTTTGAGTAACATTTATCTATAACAAAGTAAAGATTTAAATACTAAACCATGTTTTCAACATGGAGGTGGGGTTTTACTTGGTTGGGTCTTTTTGTTTGTTGGGGTAGGGTGTTTTGAGGGGAGCTGGTTTTGAGCTTTAAGAGTTTGGGGGTTTTGTAATAATATCAAAAACAGCATCAAATTCCAGCAGGATGGACTCAGCCTTTTAATGCCTCCTCGTCACCCCAACTAATTTAACACAGTGCCTGAGGATGCATTTCTTTTGTACAAAACACATATCCATGCCAGTTTTTGGTGGTTTGGATTTTTCAAGAAGCCTGATACTTTTCTCTTTTTAAGTAGAGATGAACTGTTCTGGGATGCACAAACAATACACTTTTCTTCATCACATTCACAGCAACCAGATAGCAAACTCAAGAATGTGGGCTTTTCTTTGTTATTTACTTAAAGTAAGGGAAAAATAAAAACACAATAAAGGAGCTTTGACCATGTCAAAAGTACCGCAGACATTTCTAACTGTTTGAAAACTATAGACAACAACAGAACAAAAGGTTGTCTGAAGATATAAAGAACACATTTCCAAAACGTTTCATGCCTCTCCTGTCCAGGAAAAACGTAGGAGCAAAAGAGTAGCAGCATTTGTTTTCTTTCAACACCTTATGCCCAAGAAAGAAAAGTTCAGATCCAAGAACATATGCAGCTGATAAGACTAACACTGAGAAAAGAAAATACCCACATTTCCTTCAACAAAAGAAAATATTGTTCAAAGCAGTGGGGACAGCAGAGACTGAAAATCTCCACTAGGACCTTACACCTTAGTATAGCTAAGGTTTTGCTTCAGATCTTCTCTGTTACCATCTTAGGTACAAACAAAAAAAATCCTCAGCAGCTGCTTGTGTGTTCACTCAAAAAACTCCCAGACACAAAAAAACCATATAAACACAACTTCTTCACAGTGAGGGTGACGGAGCACTGGAACAGGCTGCCAGGGGAGTTGTGGAGTCTCCCTCACTGGAGATATTCAAGACCCAACTGGACGGGTTCCTGTGTGACTTGGTCTAGGTGATCCTGCTGTTGCAGGCGGATTGGACTAGATGATCTTTCGAGGTTCCTTCCAATCCATAATGATTCCATGATTCTATGTTAAAGTCACAGTCACTACTGCCTATCATTGACAAGGATAGCTTCCAGTCTTCCAGGAAAAAGTACCCAAGTCTGCCCAAAATGAAGTTTTCTAATGAAAAATATGACAGCACTAAGATACAAGCACTGTAATAAGAAAACAGTAAGTTGCCAAGCTGGTATTTCACAGACGTAAATCTACCAACCAGATACAATCCAGTCTGGTTTTGCTTGCTACTCTCACTAAGTTAAAGCTGTTTCCACAGTCTTCAGGTGTAAAGAAGAAGTTAATGTAATAGCTTACATTTGCATGCTAGAGAACTATGAGTTAGACTCAAGGGAAATCACTGTGCAGAGAAAAACAGATAAAAATCAGTCTGGGGATCAATTATCTCATCCTTGAAGGTGCAAGTATTACACAGAGGGGGCTATTCATTCAGATCTCAACATTTCTTTACCATTAGTAGAGCCCTGAGATGTCGC
Organism: Rhinopomastus cyanomelas; assembly: GCA_013400115.1. Lineage (NCBI taxonomy): Eukaryota > Metazoa > Chordata > Aves > Bucerotiformes > Rhinopomastidae > Rhinopomastus > Rhinopomastus cyanomelas. The sequence continues at coordinate 94,940 of VXBP01003134.1, forward strand.
TCTTTCTTTAGAGAAGAGGAACCAAAAAAGTAGACAGCTGAAGTGTGACACTTGTTCAATAGTTACACATGACCTATACTGTCTTGCCATCCCTAAGGTACCACAAAGTTGACTTTTTTCCTCTCCTTTTCTGTGTGTGAACAAAACCAGACATAAATTGCAGTTACCTAGTGCATAATATTTAAAACCATTCAAATACTCAAACAATGCAACCCTTCCCCACAGTGCATTGAAAATAAAAGCTTCTGTGCATTTGCTTCTCAGGCTCTGCTGTGGAGAAAGCAGAAGCCTTGCATTAGCACTTAGCAGAATATGGAAAGAAGGCGCCTTTTACTAACAGGCAACTTGTACAATACTCATCGTTACTACAAACAACCTACTCCCATAGTCTGTTGGGACAGGTAAAAGCCAAGTACTCTTCTCTTTCAGAGGACATCTCTAGAGAATAAAAGGATGGAAGGAGGAAGAAAGGACCATAGTGAGAATGTATCTATTGCCAGGAATGAAGTAAGTGTGATTGATATTGCTGTCATTTTAGAGAGGATAGCTCAACTGTAGCTGGTTTTAGTTACTAACTAGTCACCCCCCTGCACAGAAAAAATACTGCTTGAAAAAAAAAGAAAAGAAGAGATAGGCATTCATGCTATGAAAAACACAGTTTGACAATGAAGGATTTCCCTTTAATGGAAATGGTACCAGATGTCTTATTTCAGTTTGAAAATTATTTTATCTATATTTTAAAGTTTCTTCACAATATGTTGCAAACCTTTAAAATTCAGATCTCCAAGCTTTTCAACAGTTGCTTTGCACAATTGTCCATACTAGTACCTAAAATAGAGGGCAGCCAACTTACTTCTCTTTAATACCACACTCTTGTGCAACCCCATAGGATATCACTGACTTGCTAAAAGATTGTCAATAATCCTCAAAATCCAGATGAATACCTGTTTTGACTTACTTTTCATGATGTAAGACACTTCACCTTGCCTTTACAGCAGATTTGAAAGGACATATATACACAATCCTGCTTATTGTTTACAGTTTTCCCCGAGTAGGTAAGGGCAATACTTATTATACAGTATTTTGCTTTCAGCTGGTAACACCAACCTTAGAACTTACATCTTGAAATGTAATACAAGTTTATTTTTTAAGCAAAAGATTAAAGACCTATTTAATAAAACGACACTTCTGAACATAGTCAAGACTGCTGACTTTATTGAAGAATTGCACAAGTGAGAAATTTAGACGAGTAGACAAGTTCTGCTCTAGCATTTCCCTTTTCCTGAACGACTTATCTAAGGCTACAGGCAGGGTATGGGCAACTCAATGATATTTCACACAGAATAAAGCTCTTTTGTCCCATCGCATCACATAACCAAAACTGCCATTTTTTGTACTTTCCTATGGTTGTATATAGTTTGGTACATAGAATCAAAAGTTAAATAGTATCACAGAATCATAGAATCATTAGGGATTGGAAGGGACCTCAAAAGATCATCTAGTCCAACCCCCTACTACAGCAGGATCACCCAGACCAAGTCATACAGTCAGTTAAGGTTAGAAGGGACCACAGGATCATTCATTTCCAATTCCCCTATCACGGGCAGGGACACCCTACCCCAGATCAGGCTTCCCAGAGCCTTATCCAGCCTGGCCTTAAACACCTCCAAGGACAGGGCTTCCACCACCTTCCTGGGCAGCCCATTCCAGGCTCTCACCACTCTCACGGTGAAGAACTTCCTCCTCACATCCACTCTAAATCTACCCATCTCCAGCTTTGCTCCATTCCCCCTAGTCCTGTCACTACCCACCATCCTAAATAGTCCCTCCCCAGCCTTTTTGTAGGCCCTGTTCAGATACTGAAAGGCCACAAGAAGGTCACCTCGGAGCCTGCTCTTCTCCACACTGAACAGCCCCAACTCTCAGTCTGTCCTCATAGGACTGTTACTCCAGCCCTCTGATCATCCTCGTGGCCCTCCTCTGCACTTGCTCCAGCACGTCCACATCTTTCTTGTAATAAGGGCTCCAGAACTGGACACAGTACTCCAGGTGGGGCCTCACTGAGTGGAGTAGAGGAGGAGAATCATGTCGCTTGACCTACTGGCCACACTCCTCCTGATGCAGCCCAGAATCCAGTTTGCCTTCCAGGCTGCAAGTGCACACTGCTGGCTCATGTTTTGCTTTTGGTCCACAAGCACCCCCAAGTCCTTCTCCCCAGGGCCACTCTGCAGCCAGTCACTGCCCAGCCTGTACTTGTGCTTAGCATTGCCTCCACCCAGATGCAGGACCTTACACTCGGTCAACCCCATCAGGTTGGCTTGTGTCCACGTCTCCAGCCTGTTCAGGTACCTCTGGATGGCATCCCTGTCCTCCAGCGTGTCTGCTGCACCACACAGCTTGGTGTCGTCAGCAAACTTGCTGAGTGTGCCCTCAATGCTTTTTTCCATGTCACCGACAAAGATGTTGAACAAGACTGGTCCCAGGACTGATCTCTGAGGGACTCTGCTTGTCACTGGCCTCCACTTGGACATGGATCCATCAACAACCACTCCCTAAGTGCAGCCATCAAGCCAGCCAGTTCCTTACCCATCTAGTGGTCCACCCATCAATCCCATGTTCCACCAACTTGGAGACCAGAATGTGCTGCGGGACAGTGTCAAAGGCTTTGCTCAGGTCCAGGTAAATGACATCAGTCGCCTGCCCCTCATCCATTAATGTTGTGGCCTGTTCATAGAAGGCCACCAGGTTTGTCAGGCAGGATTTGCCCTTGGTGAAGCCATGCTGATTGTACCCAATCACCTCTTCACTATTCTCCTGGCTCAGTAGTGCCTCCAGGAGGATCTGCTCCATGATCTTACCGGGCACAGAGGGAGACTGACTGGCCTGTAGTTCCCTGGCTCCTCCTTCCTACCCTTTTTGAAAATAAGAATTATGTTTCCCCTTTTCCAGTCAGTGGGGACTTCACCAGACCGCCATGACTTTTGAAATATAATATAGAGGCTGGATAAATTAATTAAGCCTGGATATGTCTAAATTTAAACAAAATGAAATTGCTAGTATTACTCCATTCCCTTGAAGTTGTGAGAAAAATGTTCAAACTCTTCTCAAATTTCATACTGATGGCATTGAAAAAAACCCCAATATATATACGTATTCCTTTCTCTAAGTAGCATATCCTGTATCTAAACATCTCAAAACATCACACTTTCACTTGTTTCGACAAACTGCTGACAAGCATAAAAGAGTTAAGCCTGTATACTCTGTCATAAATTTTCCTCTCTCTAGTTTGGTCATTAAAGGTGCAAATACAAAACGCACTGAGGTTACAATAACTGATTTAGGAACTGAAGAAGTGAACTAAGGAGATTCTACAAGAAAAAATACTATTAGCATCCTACAAAGATTTATTTAGGACAAGCAATTCACAGTATGCACGTAGAATAACTTACTGAAACTCAAGTCACATATGGAGAAGAACTGTCTCTGGGTATGCCCTCCTCCACACAAAAATTTCATTTCAAGGACTATACGTAAAAGTCTGAATGTGAAAGAAGAGTTTTGTAGTAAAATCATAGAATCATAGAATCATTACGGATTGGAAGGGACCTCGAAAGATCATCTAGTCCAATTCCCCCGCAACAGCAGGATCATCTAGACCAAGTCACACAAGAATACATCCAGGCAGGTCTTGAACATCTCCAGTCAAGGAGACTCCACAACCCCCCTGGGCAGCCTGTTCCAGTGCTCCGTCACCCTCACTGGGAAGAAGTTCCTTCTCAGGTTGACGTGGAACCTTCTATGTTCCCGCTTACAACCATTGTCCCTCGTCCTATCAGTACATGACACTGAGAAGAGCCCAGCTACATCCTCCTGACACCCACCCCTCACATATTTGTAGACACTAATAAGGTCACCCCTCAGTCTCCTCCACGCTCAAGAGACCCAGCTCCCTCAGCTTCTCCTCGTAAGGAAGGTGCTCCACCTCCTTCATCATCTTTGTTGCCCTACGCTAGACCTTCTCCAGCAGCTCCACATCCCTCTTGCACTGAGGACCCCAGAACTGGACACAATACTCCAGGTGTGGTCTCACCAGGGCAGAGTAGAGGGGGAGAAGAACCTCTCTTGATCTGCTAACCACCCCATTTCTGATCCACCCCAGGATGCTGTTGGCCCTCTTGGCCACAAGAGCACATTGCTGGCTCAGAGTCATCCTGCTGTCCACCAGGACCCCCAGATCCCCCTCGCCCACACTACTCTCCTACAGGTCAGTCCCCAATCTATACTGGTACCTGGGATTGTTCTTGCCCAGATGCAAGACTCTACACTTACCCTTGTAAGTAAACAGAATACCATTTCATTATTATCAAGTGTCTCGTTAAGTAGCATGCCAGACTAATGAAATCCTCTGCAGGAGAACTTCAAAAGTAATAGACTGATTTCCACATTGCCCTTTCAGTCATGAAGTTCCTCTTTTGCTACATACAATCCAGGAGTTTTCCTATTAAAAAAAAATCATCAGTAACACAGAAACACATTGGTCTTTTTGCTTAAAATATGCAAATAAACCTCTAAATGAAAAAATCATCTCTGCCGAAAAAACTCATTATTATTTGCAAGTGCCAGCACTCAATAGTAGGGAACATTTCAGGTCTTAATTTCTTTGTGTAGCTGGCTCACAAAAATTAAAAAGAAAAATTCACCTTGTGAATAGCTAAACAAAATTTTAGTCACAGTTTAATATTTGTATTAAAAATATTCCCTGAAAATTGATAGGTGCAGAAGTTAGAGTACTTGAAATGTCAAAGGTCAAGGGTTAAAGCTGCAACTTTCTGTGCAAGAGTGTAATTTAAGTATGACAACGATAAAAATGTTCCACATATATATTTTAATTTTGAGACAAATCAAGTGCATTTAAAAAATCCTGACGTTTTACACTTACTAATGAGGCACAAAAAATGCAAAGCTAATCCATATGTCAGAATTTATACCAACTTGGGAGTAATTATGTGGAAAAACACTGAAATTTTCCAGATATACTGCATCTCCTGGTTGCCCAGCAACTTGAAATCACTAGGTTTCTGCTCAAGGCTCTAGATTAGATGCAGAAAAAAACTTACAAAGCCTGAATTTAAAACACTTTATTATGAAGCACCTAACTCTCAGAATAGAATTCAAAAATACATTACATCCGTATTCAATTCCCAGGAAAAACAGGGCTTCACACATTTAACACCCAACAAAACCTTACCGTGAGTTGCAAACAGAGAAATTAGACATAGTCCTGCATTTCTCTGGGGATTAAGTATAAAGTCAAAAGTAAAGGGTTCATTTCGCACCTACAGCAAACAATACACTTGCATGTACAGCAGTCAGCAAATACTCCTTTTGGGAGCATGATCATGCTCAGTAGAAAAGGAGGTGATGATTATCACACCTCTTGCAAACCCAGGTAGCTGAAGGAAAGAATGTGAAAAGAATGTCAAACACATGTATTATTAAAAGCGTCATGCCAGCAGATGGCTCCTGTTGAAAGTTGGCACATGACTTGCACATGAAAAAAATGCATTCAAAAAAGCACTCTTCTATTATTATTTTGGAAGCTAGGTCCAGGAAGGTGGAAGGTGGCAAATGTAACACCCATCTACAAGAAGGGCAGAAAGGAGGATCCAGGAAACTATAGACCTGTCAGTCTTACCTCGGTACCAGGGAAGGTCAGGGAAGACATCATCTCAAGTGTCATCACACTTCACATACAGGACAACCAGTGGATCAGTCCCAGTCAACATGGTTTTTATTAAAGGCAGATTTGCATGGCCAGCAGGAGTAGGGACGTTGTCATCCCCCTCTGTTCAGCACTGGTGAGGCCACATCTTGAGTATTGTGTCCAGTTTTGGGCACCTTAATACAAGAGAGATGTGGAGGTGTTGGAGCAGGCGCAGAGGAGGGGAACTGAGATGGTGAAGGGCCTGGAGAATAAAGCTTATGAGGAAAGGCTGAAAGAGCTGGAGCTTTTTAGTTTGAAGGAGACCTCATCACTCCCTATAACTGCCTGAAAGGATGTTGTGGAGAGGTTGGTGTTGGTCTCTTCTCACAAGCAGTTGGTGAAAGAACAAGAGGGAATGGGTTCAAGTTACAACAGAGTAGGTTTAGATTTGATATCAAGGAAGAATTTTTTCACAGAAAGGATGGTCAAGCACTAGAATGGGCTTCCCAGGGAGACGGTTGAGTCACCATCCTTGGATGTGTTTAAAGATCATTTGAATGAGGTACTGAGGGATCTGATTTAGGGGTTAACTTGTAAAGTAGGGTAGATGTTTGGACTTGATGATCCCAGGGGTCCTTTCCAACCAGAGTAATTCTGTGAAGCTATAAGCCAGGCCATCTCATATGTGACAAAACAGAAACCACAAAACACTCTGGAGATGAAAAACACTTTCTTATCTCAGAGGGAAAACATTTCTTTCACATCACAGAAAAGCATATAGGCACAGCAAACTTGTTTTTATGCAGCCTGGGTTTGTTTGTCATCAAGAAGTGAGAACATCCTGTGTTCACTAACAATGCTATTTCGCTATAGTTCATGGCAAATTCAGGATTTTTGTTGTTAGGAGTAGAAATTGGACATTATCCATTTTCAAGACTGTTTAGGATTCACCAGTTTTCTGGCTTCAAACAGAAATTTCTGCATGACCGTTACACCTTATTACAATAAGGAAGTTACAGTAAGGCAGTTAACAATAAGTGCTAAGAATAAATGCCACTTGCAGCTCCTTTTTGTTCACACTCATGAGCACACCATGGCTTCAAGTTTAAAAATAGAGGAAGACTTCCTGTGTCTTTTCGTATCAATTTACATCATCTTGTGATTTCCTAAGCACTGCAGTAAATAGTGGTAACTGCAAAGAGCAGATGATCCTATTTGCAGTTTTGTTTAGGTGAGTGTTGCAACAGAATAAGGATAAGTCCAGTATAATCATTGCTTTTGACATCTTTGACCACCGGAAGGATCCACTAAGTTAGCCTGCATACCAAGACAGGTTAATATTTGGTGGTTTTGTCAGACTAAGCATACTTACATAAGCATCCAATTATAGCTTAAAACAACACTCAACATGCATAGCCATCTGTCATTGAATATATCTGTTGTTAAGGCACAATGGTGAGCTCAGTTTCTTCTTTCTGAATTAATTTAATATTTTTTGCAGCTACAGTGAAGAAAAACTGATGTAGCAACTGTTTGGAGTTAATGCATTACCTTGACAATTTAAAACATGAATTTACAAGACCATCTGCCAATAGTCTCTAAATATCCCTTCACATCAATGTGTAAATATTTCTTTAACTAACTGCATATAATACTAAAGCAACCCCTTGCCTACACATAAGCAAAACAAAGTGGTTTGAGATTCTCCTACATTTTCTTTTCAAAATATTGTTCAATGTCATTTTTATTCTAGGATAAACTATGAGAATTTTTGCAACCGAGAAAAAATGACATTTAAATACATCTCAGGAGAATAGGAGTCAATCAGTGGAGTAGGAAAAGATAAACTCATGATGAGGTATATTTAGAAAGCTGTGTAATGACACACTGCTTTAGAGTGAGAAACATTAAAACTCTACTATTAGTCACTTCTGACTATAGAACTGTGATACTGCTTTTACCAGAGTCAGATACAGTGCCAACTGCCATTACTTGAGAAACATGTTTTGTTGCTGATGACAACCAAAGCACACATGACCCAAGATTTGACCATCATTAGCATACATACTCATATTATCTGTGACTAAACCTGATATATTTTATTTTTAAAAAGTATTTGTTCCTTTACAACATTATTTCCTCCCTTAGCAAAGTGTTCTCTGTTCTACAAAGGGTCGTAAAGTGTTTATGTTGTGATATCAAATCTTTTGGTGTCCACTTTCAAGTATCCTTTAGAATGGTTTATTTTGAATGAAGCTTATTATTTAAGATTTTTGTGATATGTGCAAGAAATCAATGACAGTTTTATTGTGCCTGTAGCTTTAAAGAGCAGACATTCTTAGTCTGGAATTAGAAAATTATAGCATTACCTTTTCCACTGAGGGGAACTGTTTGCACTGTAGTTTTCAGTTTGAGGAAATACAAGCAGAAGCAGAAAACAGAAATTGAGAAAAATAAGTAGCAAAAGAAAAATAACATTTTTAGTAAGATCATAAAAAAAATCACTAAGGAGAAATAGCAGAAGTACCTATTTCATTTTCTATAAATGTTTAAATAAGAAGTTTGCTTTTTTTCTCATTAAGCTGCTTAACAAAATGAGAGTCTTTTTCCTTACTTGAATATATGATGGCATTAGGGTGAAAGCCCATTTTACTGAAATGTACCTTGCTGTGTGCAAGACAGATTCATTCAGAACTGCCTCACTAAACCTGCAGAGACAAATGTGTAGAGAGCACAGCATCACTTAACACAGCTAGCCATACCTAGGATCAAACTGAATTTGCCAGACTAGAGCTCATTATAGCAAATACACGGACTTTGAAGAAACACTCATGAATTACCATTAAATTGGGTAAGTCCAATTGTGAGCACTGATTTTTAAAAATGCCTGTGTTTGTGGAGGAGACAAAATATTTGTAGCACAATCAAATTTTACTATCTAAATATCAATTGACAATTCTTTTGATCATTTCTGCACATCCAGGTGTTACTACAACAATAAGGTAAGGTGAAAATATATGTCATATTGCTATAACTCCTTTGAAATAAACAAGAAATACCTTGTAAGACAGTGCAGGGTGACAGGACACAGCGAGAAGTCAGGCCACTACTGATTCATATTGCACAGTAGCTTTTACCCATAGGAAAGCTAAAACAAATGGGAGTGAAGGCAGCAAAGCTTCAGGTCACTGGAAATCAAGACTGGGTGGCTTACAGCCATGGGGATAGACAGACTTTAAAACAAATACTTACTTCAAATGTTTATATTAATTCATTTTTATTACTTTAAAGCAAGTAAAACCTATCTCCAAAGCTGTTTCAGAGTAGGATGAAAAAACCTTCCTAGCACAGTTTCACCTAAATCACATGTTATCACAGGAACCTAGGACATATATATTTTGGTTTGGTGGGATGTACGATTTTTAGGAGGCTCATCTGTTTTGCTTACATTTTTTATTAAAACACAGGAAACTATTTCCTGGTCATGAGACCCAGGTACAAGGACTGCCTGAATTCTGAGCTAATTATCTGCTACACAACTACCTGCAAACATACGGTTTGCAGGTACATACTGATCGAATGACATATTCCTTCCAGGTGTACACTCACCATTTCTTGGAATGAAGCTGCAATAAATTCCACAATTTTGAATTGAAAGTTAATTTAGATTATATATTTTCTTTCAAATTTAAAATTTAGTAATGTTTTTAAACCAAACTGAAAATTTTCTAGAACTCAAGAGGTCAATCTTATTAGTCTTTAAAGGAGCAAAAAGATAACACTGATATGTTTTTATTAAAACCCATGTACTTTTTCTCAGCATTTTGCAAGTGAATAACCAGTTTCTTCATAGTGCATCCAATGCAGCTGGACACAAAAAAATCCAGTTTTATGTTATGTTCCTCTTCTTTCAAAACTCATCAACTACAACTGTCCTCCTACAATTAGCATTATAGTTGCCCTAATGGTTTCAGTTTCTGTCTTGGTAACTAAAAAGCAATAATTCAAACAACTTGCAAGCACTGAAATGCAAGAGAAGTGCACCTCATCTCTTTGCCGCACAGGGTATCTCTACTGCTTGATAGAAAAACTGTTTTCACCAGCACCAAAAGTTTTAGTTTCTCGATTCAACTTTCAGATTTAACACCTCAATAATGTAAAAACGATGTGGCAAAACCATCACAGTTTACTTAGGAGTGTTAACTCAGAAAGCCCTTTTATCAGGGCTTACTTTAAAAACTAGTTATGTGCAATTTTGACTCATTAGGAAATTACAGCTCTTTATGAACCTTCACGAGCGCACACATTTGTTAGATTCTGAGGAAAGGTTGCACTTGTTTTGGAGAGTTGTAGGACGACATTGAACTGCAGTATGATGTAGAAAGCCTGTATTTGTATGGGGATTTTGACATCTGGGTACTGAGCAATGTAAATGCATTTTGGCTTTGTGTTTACTGATGATTGACTAGTAATTTCCTCAATTTTAATGGCTGTGTTTGCAGAGAATTAACTTAAAGAGTCTTACTAGCTACTAAAAATGTTCTTGTCAGAATACGCAAAAAGGAGATAGTGTCACAAAATGGAACAGAATCATAGAATCACTTAGGTTGGAAAAGAACTTCAGGAACATTGAGTCCAATTCTTAACCCAGCACTGCCAAGTCACCACACCACCATGTCCATAAGTGCCATGTCTATGCATCTTTTAAATACTTCTATAACCGCCGTTATAAACGTCTTTTAAATACCTCTAGGGATGGGGACTCAGCCAGTTCCAAGGCTTGATAACCCTTCCAGTAAAAGACATTCTTCCTAATGTCTAACCTAAATTTCTTCTGGCACAACCGAGGCCATTTCCTGTTGTCTTGTCCTTTGAGAGAAGAGACCAACTGCTACCCTACCACAACCTCCTTTCAGATAGTTACAGGAAGCTATAAGGTCTCTCCTCAGCCTTCTTTTCTTCAGGCTAAAAAGCCCCTGCTCCCTCAGCCACTCCTGGTAAGACTTGTTCTCCAGATCCTTCAACAACCTTGTTGTTCTTCTTTGGACCCTCTCTAGTACCTTGATGCCCTTTTTTTAACGAGTAGCCCAAAAATGAACACAGTACTCAAGGTGTGGCCTAACCAGTGCAGACTATGGAGGGAAAATCACTTCCCTAGTCCCACTCATACAAACCAGGATCATAGAATCACAGAATCATTACGGATTGGAAGGGACCTCGAAAGATCATCTAGTCCAATCCCCCTGCCACAGTAGGATCACCTAAACCAAGTCACACAAGAACACATCCAGGCAGGTCTTGAACATCTCCAGTCAAGGAGACTCCACAACCCCCCTGGGCAGCCTGTTCCAGTGCTCCGTCACCCTCACTGGGAAGAGGTTCCTTCTCAGGTTGACGTGGAACCTTCTATGTTCCCGCTTACAACCATTGCCCCTCGTCCTATCACTACA